>JALPQD010000510.1:0-507500 GCA_023101885.1 Typhlomys cinereus
GAAGACACTCCCCAAATGTGGGAGGCATCATCCTTGGGCAGGGTCCTACAGGGAAAAAGGAGACCATGAGCCCAGCCTGGCGCTGATCGCTGCTTCCTGACTGCAGATGTGAGCTGCTGCCCTGCTCCTCGCCCCGCCCCTGCTCCTCCCCGCCCCGCCCCTGCGCCTCGCCCCTGCCCCGCCCCCTGCCCCTATGTCACCCCCATCTCCTCCCACGCCCCACGCTCACTGCCCTGCCCCATGACTAGAGGGACCACCCCACCAAACTATGACAGAACAAGTCCTTCCTCCTTAAATGCTTTTGACACAGTGATGACGATGGGTGGGGAGAGCCGCACCATCCCATTGGCCAGAGGGAAGCCAGGAGACAGGGCACTGCCAAAGGCTTTCTCTCCCTTCCTGTCCCCCCATGGGGTGATGTTTTCCAGAGAGGATTAGATCCCTAGGGAAGACTTGCTGAATGTGGGGAGCACCAAGCAGTGATTGGATGAACCCCTGGAAGCCATGCTAAGTCTTTTCTGCTTTTAAGTTGCTCCTATCACAGATTTTGCCCCAGTGATGAGAAAGCTGGTCAACTACCTGCTGCTCATGCCGACCTCCCTCCTACCAGCGTCTTCTCGTCCTGTGGGCTGCTGGGGGGACATGGGGGGAGGCCACTTCTTTAGTACGTCTGTCACTCCAGCCTTGGAAGGCAGAGTCTGGGAATCCCCAGAGCAAGTGCCCAGCCAGGCTTAGCTGCAACCGACGCTCTGGGTTTAATTGGAGACCCCGGCTCACAATAACAAGGAGGAAGAAGAGTGATCATGGATGATTTTAGAGGCACACACCCTCAGGTGTTCTCTTGTACATACGCCTACCCATGTGTGCCCACCGACATGCAAACACACGCACATCTGCACGTGCCCCATACACGCACGGAAGAAAGAAAGAAAAGAACCAGGACATCTGTGGACGCTCACAGGTCCACAGGTCATCCTCCACGGGGGCAGCCTGGCTCACTGTACCCGGTGCTGCCACAGGCCTTGCCACGCTTGTTGCTGTGGGAGACAGTGGCCCTCTGGGCCCTGCAGCTGAAGAAGTGTTTACAGCCCCGCAAAGCCTGCGTCCCTATTAATAATGCATTTCCTGGGTCAGCTGCAAGACCATCAATTAAAACAGGCTTCTACTAACTTCTGACACAAAATCAATGCTGTCGAGACCAAGGCGGCCTGGGAGGTGGAGACTTCCACGTATCCCTGTGGGCCAGGTCACGTGGTCTGCACCTCTCTCTGGCAGCTCATGGAAACCAGTGTTGGTTTCCTTGGTGGGTTGGGGGGAGTGGGCATGGGAGGGGGCCATCTGGCTGGCGTGGCCTAGCCTGGGTGTGGTGGGGGCCGTGAAGTGGGGGGGAGTCAGGGCAGAGATGCCCCCTGAGACATTGCTTCTCTCATCTGCCGTGTTGACATTAAACATTGGCCATGCTTACTGCAGAATCCATGGGCTTCCCGACAGACAGCCCGGGAGTCCCCAGAGGTTTGGGTTTGTTGCTGGGGTCTGCAGAGCCTGCCAGTGCCCTGGATTCCCAGGGGTCTGCTTAGCAGATTTAACTGAGTCAATGTTGATTTCCTTGGGCACCACACATGTGAGAAGCCGGGTGGCTTTCCTCGGGAGGGGCATCCAGCCACGTATCCTCAGGAGCACCCACAGCCCGTGATCTCGGGATTTCTCCGTGGGGTCCTTAACCTGCCAGGAGGCTGCATGTCCTTGCGGCGCTTGTTGTATGAGATGCTGGCCAACAGCCCCCCATCCCCCGGATAGGTCGGTTCATCCGACTGAGGAGACCAGTATGGCCATGACACTTTCTCTTTCGGTGTGGGCAACATGCAGACTCGAGTAACTGAAGGGAGAGAACGGGAGATGCAGTTGTTTACAGTTAGAGGGGACACTCAGTTCTGTATGGTGGGGAAGGCCTGGCTGGGGGCAGAAGCTGGGGGGGGCCTCTGTGGAGACAGACAGCCGAGCTGCAGACTCCACCGCAAGAGCAGATTCACTGAGGGAAGCTGGGCGGGGCCACCACTCCAAGCCCACCCCTGTGACCGACGTCCTCCAGCAAGGCTCCACCTCCTAGGATCAAACACGTGAGCCTGTGGGAACAACTCACGTTTCCAGCCATGACGGTCCCCAGTGACCTCTGGAAGCAGTTGGTCATGTTGGGGACGAAGCTCAGGTCCTAGGGCGCGCAACGCGACAGGCCCTGGGTTCGATTCCAGCACTATTTTCTTTATAAAACTGTTGATCTTCTGAGAAGAGCTTGCTAACGGTTAGATTCCCAAAGCATTGAAGGGCCGACGCAGTGGATCTCATTTTGGTTCATGATAAGGAAGCTGGTATCCCTGAAGTGGCCGCAGGTACACACAGGAATGTGCGTTGCTGTTCACGTATGAGTCTCTGGAGTGTGCTGTGTCCGGAGGTGTTTATCCCATGTCTCAATGTTGGACAGGCCGTTCCTGGATGGTGTGCATTGCTACTTACTTCCATTTTCTTGCTGGTTTTAAAAATTGCCCTGGAAGATAGCCTGTGGTGGGAATGCTGTTGATTGAATCTGGAATGTTCCTTAAAAGCTCACGTCAAGGGTTAGTTATCAGCTGGTTATGCTGTGGATGGAAACCTGAGGAGGTGGGGCATGGCTGGAGGAAGCAGGGCACAGGGGTGCCTTGAAGGCCCCCCTCCTCTCCCGTCCCTACATCCCCCTCTCTGCACACTTCCTGGCCACCATGAGGTAACCAGCTCTTTGTCCCCTGCACCGTGGTGTTAGAAGCAGCGGAGCTGAGACCAGGGTCCTGTGCCCTCAGCCAGGACTCCTCGATTGACAGTGTTTGGGGGTGCAGAGCTCACTGTGGACGGAGGGGAAGGCACTTCTGGCTGCACGAGGCTGGGTGGGCACTGCCCACACAGAGGGGAGTTGCGTCTCGGTGATCCCACCAAGAAGGACGTGTGGAGCAGAGGCCTTGACTTAGGAGGCGTCTTTACGAAGGCCGGACAGGGTTCGTCGTCCGTCCCCTCCACAGAGAACTTTCTGCAGCAGGCACGGACCTTCAGCCCGAGGGCCTCCCTTCTCTGGCAGCGTGCCACGAGGGAGGTGACTGTTCAGGCTTGGAGCGCGTCCTGCCATCCGCCTTCCAGAGCCAGGGCGTGCTGCACTCACAAGGTGTGCGCTGGGCCTGGACACGGCACAGGTGCACTCACGTGGGGGGGCCTGCCCCAGCCTGCCCCAGCCTGCCCCAGCCAGCAGGCGGCGCTCTCCACCCCACCTTGACACGACCAGCTGGGGTGAGTCAGGTGTGCAGCTCGTTCAGATAGACCAGTACCCTCAGGTCCCCGCACCGCGGGTCCTGAAAGGGAAAAGCTGGTATCGTGTGGCAATGCCCCTGTAACAAGCCGCGGTGAGAACAGCGAGGAGAACGGCCGGTGTCCTTCTCAACCAAGTGCCAAAACTTCCATTGCTGTCTTGCCAACCCATGGATGCCAGTCGGGTCTCCGGTTAGCCATGACCTTAGGATGCCCGGGGTGTGCAGGCGGGCGTGCGTCCATGTGTACCCATGTGTTGAGTTAACAGAAACTCAGTTGTGCCGACTGACCAAACAATTTCATATGAGTCCATCTGGGTGGTTGAGCATGTTACATGTCGGATACATTTATTCTGTCTGAATATAAAATAGGAACTTTTAAGAAGCAAGCAAAGGTTTTGTAACCCCATGTATCTTTTTTTTTTTCAGACTAAATATATGTTTTATTTTCCCACGTATCTTGAGGACCCACTTTGATGTGTGCGTTCTGTCCCTGTTCAAATTCCTTACAAACTGCAGATTGTGTGTGTGTGTGTGTGTGTGTGTGTGTGTGTGTGTGTGCGCGCGTGCACGTGTGTGGAGGCCAGAGGACACCTCGGTGTCATTCCTCAGAGGTTGTTGGTTGTACACTTTGTTTTTTTAGACAAGGTCTCTCACTGGGTTGGCTCACAAAATAGACCCACAGTGACTCCCCACACCCACGGTGACTCCCCACACCCACGGTGACTCCCCACGCCCACGGTGACTCCCCACCCCACGGTGACGTCCCCACACCCACGGTGACGTCCCCACACCCACGGTGACATCCCTACACATACGGTGACTCCCCACACCCACGGTGCATTGTCCTCACTTCATAGAAGGAGACAGATGTGCAGATAGTTAAGCATGACTTGCTCAAAGTCACACGTTTTCCAGCAGTCAAAGTGTGATTCGCAAGCTGTTAATTTACACTTTATGTCCTTGGCAAGTGCACCATACTGTCAAGTATATGTCGTCTCTGACTCGTGCCGGGTCTCCCTGTCCCCTGGGTCTGGTATCTTACCTGACTACCGAAGTAAGTACCTGGCATCCAGTAACCCCCGCCTGGTTCCTCAGTGAGGGCAACAGTGCTGGCGCCCATATGGTCTCTGCCCAGAGGGTGCAAGGGACAGCGCGGGGCGGCAGCAGGCGTCCGTCCTGCCCCAGGGGTCTTTGTGGCCACCGCAGGCGTCCGTCCTGCCCCTCAGAAGTCCTCAGGACGGGAGTAACTCTGGCGAGATGGTTGGGAGGCGTCTGAGCACAGCAGGTCTCTGGGCTTCTGCTTTCCGTTCTGGAGCACCTTGGTTTTATGAAAGTCACTAAGAGACCAAGAAAGGGTCTCTGCACCCTGGCCTGGTCCCCTGTTGGCATCCGCCGTGCTGCGGGTGTGTGTGAACCGTCACTCTTCCAGACCATGGATGCGGCTGACTCTCCCTGTCTCCTTAGCCGCCTCTGGTCTGTCATTGTCTCCTGGATTTTCCTCATGTAGTTATATCGCTCATTTAACTGCTGAGCCTCGTCGCTGGCCATCCGGTGACTCTCGGCTTCTCGTTGCTGGAACGCACGGCAGTTATTTCCTGTCAATCTGGCGCTGGAGGAGCGTGCCTCTGGGCACACTTAGGAACAATGACTCAGCTAAGGCAGGGCTGGACACGCCTGAAGACGGTTGGTTTAATTGTGTGATTGATGTGGGAAGATCCAGCCCCTGGGGGGTGGGGCTATTTCCTGGGCAGGCAGATAAGATGGAGAGAGCAGGTCTAACGGAGGGCTCAACAGGTAAGAGGGAGGGGGCCGGTTGGGTTCTTTGGCGAAGTTGGCAGCCAGCTGAGCTGTCGGGTCTTTCTCTCTGCTCTTTCTGTGGACGTGGCTCTTTCTGTGGACGTGGCTCTTTCTGTGGACGTGGCTCTTTCTGTGGACGTGGCTCTTTCTGTGGACGTGGCTCTTTCTGTGGACGTGGCAGTCGGTTCCCCTCGGCTCCCGATGCTGCTGTGTCTCTGCTACCATGATGGACTGTAACTTAGAATCGGGAGCATGTGCCAACCCCCCGCCCCCGCCCCCTTGCTCCTTGAGACTTGTTTGGCCAGGTGCTTTTCACAGCAAGGAAGTTAGGGAACAGGGGCAGAATGGCATTCCTGATTTCCGGGAAGGAGCCGCAGAGGGAATTGGGCGCACCACACCACTGGTGTTCCTGAGCCGTGTCCAAGGTGATGCTGGCCAGATGTCTCTGTCAGGTCTCCTTCCTTCCTACCTAGGAAGCAAGTGGCTGGGTTTGGTTCACTTAGCAGGGGAGGGAGGAGGGTGGGGGGAGGGGTGGAGTGGGCAGTGGGGGAGAGTGTGGAGGGTGGGGGGAGGAGGGTGGAGAGTGGGAGGTGGGGTGAAGTGGGGGGAGGGTAAAGAATGGGGGTGTGGGGTGAGCAGTGGGGGACACAAATGTCTGTTCCCTGGAGGAGATCACAGCCGTAAATTATTAATCCTTGTGTGGCCGACTTGTCTCCCCTTATTTACTTATTCCTGCGTCCATTTGTGCTGCCAGGAACTCATGCGTGTTTAGTTTATGCTTTGGGCTGTCTTCTTTGTCTTCTGATCTTTGCCTCACACACACACACACACACACACACACACACACACACCACTTTAAAATTAATTTATTCTTTGCTGATTTCACAATATATGCAGTATGTTCTGGTCACATTCATTCTCTGACCTTCTCTTATCCTGGCCCCCGCAACCCCTTATGTTATCCTTTTGGCTGCTCAAGTCCTTCCACAAATTTCCAGTGGCTTCCTGTGTCCTTTGCTGGGACCTTGTCCTTCTGTTTTTTAAACACTTACCTTTATTGGCCAACCTGAAGTCCTTTATTTTTGCTGCCTTGGAATCATCATTTCTCTAAGAAGTCTGGCTTCTTGGAAAATGGTCTTTAGCAACTATGGCAACGGGCTGTGCGCAGCAGGGCGCGGCTGCTGCCCTCAGTCCTCTGTGCCTGTCTAGCATCGAGCCACACATGCGGCCACACTGTGTGTCCACCTCGACCCAGGGACACTTGGGGCCACAGTGTGTCTACGTCTAATCCAGGGACACTCGGGACCATCCTGTGTTCACCTCTAACCCAGCAGCATGTGGTTCTCTCTGGTCTTTCTCTGCTCTCTGGAACTTCCTCTCAGGAGAGTGCCAGCTGCTGCCATATGCCCTCTGTTTGCCCATGAACGCTCCCTGGCACCTGGGAAAAGCGCCGTGAGCCAGGACGGAGCGGCGCTGACGCTTTCCAGGCTTCCGGTCGGCCCTGCTCCGCCCACAGGGCTGGGTCAGGTTCTTGCCCAGTTTGACTATTTGTCAGTTTTCCCCACCCGGGGGTCCTCTTGGTTGAGTTCTTGGTGCTGCATATGTGCTGTGGACTTTGGCAGCTGTGTGGAGTCACGTGTCCACACCACACCACGTCACATCACGTGCAGTAGCTCCAGCACTACCAGCCTGCTGCGCCCCTCACAGACGCCCCCCTCCTCTCCTGGCCCCAACTGCCCCGACGCTCCGACAATCTCCTGCGACAACCCAGGAGCCAAACAGGCCACGTGTGGCTTCTTGGGCCTCCCACAGTGGGGTTCATGCGGAGCCGCCCCAGTCAGTGGCTTTCTCCTCTCAGCTCCGAGCTGCTGCATGGATTCACCACCGTCTGCCCATCCAGCCATGCTAAAGGGCGAAGGTGCCAACGCTGGACCGGCTCTGCGTGAAAATACACCTGTGCTCTGGGCCAAATGGCCAGAGGCGGAATTCTGGGCTGTGCTTTGTGTAGGCAGAGGGATTTTGGGGGACATTCTGAAGCAGAAGAGGAAAGATCTGATGGTACAAGTGGGGGGTCAGGGAAGAGAAGAGGAGTTTGAGGGAAGAGAAGAGGGAGTTCAGGGAAAAGAAGAGGGGGTTGAGGTAAGAGAAGAGGGGGTCAGGAAAGAGAAGAGGGGGTCATTCCTCCAGAAGGCCTCTCCCGTGGGTTTGCTCTTGACAGAGTTAGAGCCTACAGAGAGGATGACGGCTGGGGGACCCCAGGATTGGAACCTTGGCATCGACAGCCAGTCTCCTTATCTGACCCACACTCCCCGGGGGCATGGGGCATGACTAGCCTACAGCATACATGGAGGTATGGGGCATGTAGGTCAACACAGGAGGCCCCGTGCCGGCCAGTGGTGGAACTGGACACTTGGTGCTAGAGCCCACCACATTCGCTGCCTCTGCAGCCTTGCCGCAGGGTCTTGGGTTTGGGGAGTATCGCTGAGGCAGTGGGGTGCCCCTGGGAGAGTTCCTGTCTCAAAAGACGCTGCTAGCCCTGGGGGTTTGGGGGAGGCAGCAGGGGTTGATGGCCCCATCCATGGAGGTGTCTCAGTCTCAACAGGAAATAGACAGGGTGGAGGGAAGTTTGAAGGGGGTTGGGGATCAGACATGACATGGGCGTGAACTAGTGCGAGGAGCAGGGTGCAGAACCCAGAGGGACCCCAGGATCCCGGCCAGGGAAGCATCTGTTCTTTATCACTGAAATGGAAAAGCTGAGTTAGGCTTAGTGGTTTAGGGAGCTGGGATCCTCGCCGCTCAAGGGATCCCCACCGCTCAAGGGATCCCCACCACTCAAGCCCCGGCCAGGCAACTGTAACCAGACACTGTGTCTTAGAGGCTGCAGGTCCAAGATCAGGTTTGCAGGGGGAGTCTTAGCTGCAGCTTGCGGACGACTGTGGCTTGCAGACTGTGCTTGTGGACCGTGGTTTGCAGACTGTGCTTGCAGACTGTGACTTGCACACTGACTTGCATACTGTGGCTTGCACAATGTGACTTGCACACTGCAGCCTCCACACTGTGACTTGCACACTGCAGCCTCCGCACTGTGGCTTACACACTGTGACTTGCATACTGTGGCTTCTACACTGGGACTTGCACACTGTGACTTCTACACTGGGACTTGCACACTGTGACTTTTACACTGGGACTTGCACACTGTGACTTCTACACTGGGACTTGCACACTGTGACTTCTACACTGGGACTTACACACTGTGGCTTCTACACTGGGACTCACACACTTGGCTTTCACACCAGCTTGCAGATGGTGGCTTGTACACTGCAATTTTCACACTGCCACTTGCACACTGTGACTTCTATACTGCAACCTGCACACTGTGACTTTCACATTGTGGCTTCTATACTGCAACTTGCACACTTTGACTTGCACACTGTGGCTTACACACTGTGGCTTCTGCTCTGGGACTTGCAGACTGTGGCTTGCATACTGTGACTTGCACACTGTGGCTTGCACACTGTGACTCACACACTTGGCTTTCACACCAGCTTGCAGACTGTGGCTTGCACACTGAGATTTGCACACTGCCACTTGTACACTGTGGTTCCTCCCTAGGTTCTCGCATCCTTGCCGCTGTGTGTGATTCTGCCCCCACCCCCATCACAGAAGGACGCCATTCACACGGGTTGGGCCTCGACGCAACGATCTTCTTTACTCTCAGTCCCCACCTCCCCAGACGTAGCCACGCTGAGCCGTGGGGCATCATGGACTATAGCAGGAAGCTATTCAGACTGCAGCTAAGCCCTGGCACCATGGAAGGCCATGAGCAGAGATGGAGATAAGGTGGCTGTGGCCAAGGACAGAAGCATGGCTGAGATCTGGGGGCGACGGGCAGTGTGGTGTCACGGGGTCCCACGTGACTGCCCTCACTCCCCTCCAGTTCCCTCTCCGTTCCATGCAGGTGACGCTCCCTTGAGAGCTGGGGTTGGGCTTCTCTCAAATCTGCCTCTCGCAGGGAGCATGGGGGGGGAGGCCAGGTGGGGCTGACTGACGAGGGAGGAGCTTCCGCAGGGGAGACGGGAGGCGGGGCCGCTGACCTGGGCCAGGAGAGAGGAAGCCTTGATGTTGGTTGTCTAGAGTCCCCACATTTTGGCTGTGGTTGGTGCAAAGTGATAGGTAAGTGGAAACCTGCCTCCTCCGGTAGCAGAGCAAGGTGCAGATGTGAAGCGCGCAGTACTTAAGTGCAATGAGTTCGAGTCGTGGGTGACCTCCCTGTGGCCGCCTGTGCGTGGCTGGCGCTCGACTGCCACATGGGATGGGGAGCCATCCCTAACCCATGTTTGCCAGCGGCAGATTTGTCAAAAGCAAGACTCATTGATCAAACCTAATGGCCTTGAATATGTTCCTGTGTTTCAGATTCAGTTTCGCTAATTGTCTTCTTAATTTGTGATTTTTTTCCTGTGGAAGTAAAGTCAGATGATTTTAGAGCTACGGTTGATATGAGACCGTCAGCTCATGGGTTTCTAAGTGCAATTTTAAAAACAGCACATGGAGGGACGTCTGATTAAATAGCCCGTTATGGCGTTGGCTTTCTAGACAATGGAAGTTAATTGCGGGGGAGGGTGCGTGCCCCCGTTCCAATTTCTCCATCCATAGTTGTCTGCAGTTCAGGAGAACTTGAGATGTTAGCATTGCATTTATTCATTATGCAAATGCAGTGCATAAAATATTCCATCACGCACTTTAAATAGGCAGCCAAACACATCTTTTTTATTATTAGATTGGGAAGATCAAATATAGTTACCGTTTATTGGTTTAATTAACATATTGAAAATACAATTTGGTTTAAACCTACTTTTTTCTCATCACCGCCTGAAATAGCAGCCACCATTCTGTGGGGTTTGAAATTCCGTTCTTTAAGGTAAATAGCTGTGGTCTGATTAACGCGCTCGTTATTTATTTAGGCCCCACCAGGAAAGGTGGCCAGGTTGAAAGCGTTTGTTCGAGGCTGATGGCGATTTTCTGTCTGTCAGCTGTGAAACTAATATTCCCCCACAAAGAAGGTAATTTCATTCCTTCTTGTTTTGACAGAAACCTCCAAAGCAAATTACTGCTGCCATCTCTGCTCTCAAGGGTCCTGGCCAAGGGGTCCACACTTGTGCTGACTTTTCCAGTTGGCCAGGGCTGGGGAGGGCAGGGATAGGGGCTCAGACCTGCTCATTCCAGGCAGGTGGTTCTCAAGAGGGGTGAGGGTCAGAGGCAGGGAAGAGCCCGGAGAGGGGTCGGTTCCCCCAAGCTCCACAGGGTCTGTGTCTAAGGAACCAAAACCCACCCAACATCAAGGTCTAACCACCTGCTTCTCCAGGACCTTTTGGAAAATTCAGTTTCTCAGAAAAGGTCTGGTGCTGTGAATGTTTACTGACAGTCCCGGGTCTGGAGTGAGAGGTGAGCAGCAAGGGGGACCGATAAGTCTAAGGTGAGGTGTAGAAGGGTACCTTTGTCAAGGCAGAACAGCCCGGCTGGCTTCTGGACAGACCCCAGGGCCTCCAGGATGCGCCTGTTCCCCTGGGAGCAGTTTGAGCAGCCACACACGTTAGCCCAGCGCAGTTACTTCTCCTGGTTGGCTTAGCACCCCGACGCACGGGTGGGCGTGCCCGCTCGGAGCCCGAAAGAGCAGCAGGGAGGGACACCTCTCTGCTTGGGGCCCTTGAGGCAGATGCTTTCGGAGTCTACTTTAAGACATGATCCCGGGGGGCTAGAAGCCCCTCGCCCCTCGCTGAATTCCCTCGCTCGACGTCTGGCAGGTTCATATCCAAGGCAGGGAGCCCCAGAATGGAAGTCTGGCTGTACCCCCAGGAGCTCGGGGGAGCCCCAGAATGGAAGTCTGGCTGTACCCCCAGGAGCTCGGGGGAGCCCCAGAATGGAAGTCTGGCTGTACCCCCAGGAGCTCGGGGGAGCCCAGGGCCTGGAGGTGGGGCATCGCTCAGTGGCAGACACCCCTCCTCATGCCATGCTGACCCAGCTCCAGGGCCCGGAGCCTTAGCACTGTGACTGTGCCACACCGGGGTGCCACGCCCGACTGCCCCAGTAACAAGCAGCCCCCCTACTTCTCCCCAGGCCTGTTAGGCCATGTGTACGAGGCCCTCTTCTCTCCCTGCCCTGGGGGGGTCTGTCTGGCCACTGCAGCTTGGCAGCTCCTCTATGAGGAAGGACACTGGTGTGCTAGGTGCTGCTCAGAGCCCCTGAGAATGATCCGAGAGCTCCGTGAAGATGTGGGGTGGTGCCCCTCCTAGCAGTCGCTGCCACCTGCGCAGGAACGAGGTCTCCAGATCCTGGAGCGTCTATTTGCTCCGAGGCTGGGCAAACCCGTCTCTCTCCACAGAGAGTCTCCTGTCTCTCTCCACAGAGAGTTTCTGGAAAGTGCTGGAGCAGGGCGGAAATGTCTTCTGACTCATCTGAGTATTCTGCACAGACAGAACAATTAACACACAGGGCACCATATAGTTCTTTGTTTCTCTAAATTGGCTCAGTCCCGATTTGCTTATGGAGACAGGGTCTTAACTTGAGACATTCCTGTTGCAACGTCATGATTTGAATATGAGTCCTCCTCATCCCTGAAAGCTCAAGTATTTAGATCCTTGGCTGGTTCGGAAATGTTGCGGCAACTTTAGAAGGCAGAACTTGCTGGAGGAAGGCGGGTCACAGTGGGTGGGCCCAGGAGCTTGGTGGTCCCGTCTGGCTTTCTCTTGCACTTTGCTTTTGTTCTCTCTGCCTCCTGATGGCTGTGGAACTGAGCTGGCTTCTAGCTTCCGCCTCCAGCCACGGGCTATGGGATTGCTCCATAATGGGCTGTGTCCCTTCCAGAGCCGAGTCACAAGCCTCCCGAGGCCTATGCGCATTGTCCCCCAGGAAGAGAAGAGCAGCGAGGCCTATGCGCATTGTCCCCCGGGAAGAGAAGAGCAGCGGCTTGGCGGCTTGGCGTGGGCGCTGAGATCACAGATGGACGCCACCACGCTCGGCTTGGAGATGCTCTTAATCCCCTGGCTAGCTGGCATTCTGGGGACAGCCCGGGAATTTGGGGGTTTCTTCTTTCCTCCTCTGAATCTTGCAAGGACCTGGTCAGTAACTCTGGGCCTCAGTTCTCCTCTGGGACCCTTCTGCAGCGTACGTTGCGGTCACTGTTCCCATAGGACCCCTGCGCCCCTCTGTCTGGGGTGTCGGCTCTCCCTGGGTTGATGGCCTGGTTTCTTCGGTGTGGCAGTCGGCTACAGGTACCAACTTGACAACTGATGGCGGAGCGTTTGGTTTGTCTGTGAAGAGTTGTTTGGTTACGGCGTGGGGGACCCAGGCGTGGTGGGCGGGACTATCCCGAGGCAGGCGGATAGGAGGGACAGAGCTGGTTAGCGTTTGCCAGGCTGCAAGCAAACCGTTAGCTCTTCTCAGCTCCTCCCGCGGACACGGAGCGCCAGTCCCTCCGCGCCTGATGCTGCTGTGAACTCTCCGGGCCCTGTGATGAGCCGCGACCTGTGAGTCAAGGACTCGCCCCGGCTCCCTTAGCTCTCATGGTCGTGTGCTCGTATCGGCAGCAGAAGAGAAACGGAACAGTCAGGCATGGCGGAGTCTCGAGCCCCATCCCTGTGAGTCCCACTCCTGGGGAGCCCCCCCTCCCCTGTCTGCCGCAGACCATGATGTCAAGCAGGGCCTGGAGCCTCCCAGGGGCAAGGAGAAGCTCACATCCCCCAAGCTGGCGGAGTTCAGAGTGGGCAGCCGGGGGTGGGGTCATCCCGAGGGGGCGTCCTGCAGCCACGATCAACACAAAGCCCTGGAAACAGTGGTTGTGTCAGAGGTCATATAGGTCACACAGGCCGGCATGCTGTGCTGCCGCGGGCCACGCGGGCCACGGGCTGTGCTGCTGCAGGAAGCTGGAGCCATCTGCGCAGGACTTCTGTAGGCCGCGGCAGCTCAAGGCCTCTGTCTATACTGTGCTCCGACATGAACCCTCCATTTCTGTATTGGCGTTGATTTTCCGCTGCTGTGAGAAAATCTGCCAGCATAAGCCACTCAAGGGAGAGAGGAATGTTTTGGTTCAAATTCAGTCTACAGTCCATCAAGATGGGTGTGAGAAATGCAGGAGAAATACTGTCTTTTCTATCAAAGATTGAAATTGAAATCGGGGACTCCATTTTAAAACAACACCTTTTGATAAGGCGTCCCTCATGGACCAACAGGCCCCGAAGTTTCATGTTAGGAAATTATTTTGTACATGGTATCTCGGGTCTCCTGGAATGTTCTATTAAAACTAAACCGTAAACCTCCCCAACCTTTCCCCACCTCTGGTTGCTTAGGAGTCAGTCGTGCTGAGTGTAAGATCAGCTCTTGTGAATCAGGGGCGGGCAGAGGCCCTGGCACTAGGGACAAAACCCCGTGGATCGCCCACCGAGCGTGCGTGCCTCCGCCACGGCCGCGCACTCTCTGCAGGAGCAAAGCGTTGCCTTCGCACGTATGGCGTGGTCGTCCCTGGGACCCTGGACGCAGTCACGGCCCTGGGAGCTCAAGGGGGCCGGGCGCGCCACGCCCCAGTAAAGACCAGAGCGCCGTGGACACGGGCAGCTGCTACTAGGCCCCTTCCTGAATCAACCAGGTCCCCCATCTAGACAGTGGTCCCCCCTTCAGTCCTCCCACCGCAAGTAACTCGCTAAGATAATCCCCGCCGGATGCCCAGGGCTCCTCTCAGGTATTCTGGGTGAGAGCTGAGACCAGCTGTCCAATCCTGGCGACGCTCCTGAGCCCGCCTGGCCATCCAGGGTCGTCTCCTCCTCCCCCACCCTCGCCCCAGTTGCCAAGCCCTTCTGCATAGGGGACTGGGCCAGCTGCCCGTGCTAATGTGTGAGCTGTGCGGTGGTTTCACTGCCATCTTTGCCCGAGACTGTTAGGATGGCACCTGGTGATCGCTGACATTCCTCAGTGGCAGATGGCGTGGGTGGGCTTAGAGTGCCTGTGCCCGCGCATGTGTCTGCCCACCTGCCCACACATATGCTTGCTTGTGCACTCAGGGCCTTGGGGGTCTGGGTGGGGCCCTGGGGTCTAGAGCTGAGGAAGATTAGTTGAGGGAAATCCCACCCATGCAGCCGTGGAAAGGCCTCAGCCAGGAGGGATGGGCTTTCTGGTGATTCAGCCTCTTTTATTGAGCCACCCTCCTCCTGTTATAACCCTCAACCCCCTACTCCTATAAGCAGGTCTAATAAATTTGTTTTTTTGTCCTGTGTTTTGCCATGGTGTCCTATCTGGGGCGGACAGCCGGTTATGTGGTGAGGAAAAGTGTCCATGTAGTAGCATGCGGCTTGCCCTGGGCGCAGACTCGACACCCTGCCTGGCTCTGTGGCTCTGGCTTGGTTTCCCTTCCCTGTAGGTCCCCCAGCTTCTCTTCCCCAGCCTCGGCCTTCACCTACCTTCTGGAGAGGTGCCTGGATCTTGCCTTAAGGACTCCGGCTTGGGTGCTTCTGCAGGCGCCTGGCTGCCCTGGGCCCTGGTGGCATCTGCCTCTGTGGTGTGCACAGAAGCATTGTGACAGCGACGATTCCTGGCCAGCTCGCTTGCACCTGTGTGCGTCCCCGGGCCCGTGCATCCCCTGGCCGGTGCGTCCCCTGGCCCGTGCGTCCCCTGACCCGAGCATCCCTGGCCTGCGCATCCCCTGGCCCGTGCGTCCCCTAGCCGGCTGCCTCCTATGCTGCTCAGCGGCCCGGCCGGGCTGTAGCTCCAGCGACCAGGATCCCTGACTGTCTCGTCTCGGCAGCACGTGCTGCTAATCACGTGTTCCTGTTTCCAGCCGAGGAGGGGTCTTAGGAGGCGGGGCTGTGAGGGGCCCTGGATCATATCTTTGAGATAGAGCAGTCAGCTGGGGTCAGCCGAGAGGAGCCAGCGGCCCTGCCCCGCCCCTCTGCCTGCAGGTGCAGCAGGTGGGCTCCACTGAATGTGATGGAATGAGGATTTTCATAAGCATGTGGTCTTTCTGCTCTGATTCTGACTGTCTGAACCTCTGGGTTTCGGGGCCCAGAAGTTCCAGCGCAGATCTCTCTGCTTCTGTAAGATGGAGTCACTGAGGAGCAGTCAATGTAACCTCAGCCGGGAGCTGGAGCCTCGCGCTCATCCGCTCCCGCAAGGCTCAGGGCGGCTCCTGCTGCGTCTCTGGGAGCTGCTGCTTCGCTTATGTCGGCACAGGACAGGGAGGGGGAGGGGCGGTCGGCACTTGATTTGCTCACACTTCTGCACCAGGGATGAGCTCAGGACTTCCCCAGGGTTACCCAGATCCCTGTCGGCCTTCTCACCGTCTCGTCTCCTGCATCCACGTGGCCGCCCGAATGCTGCCTCCCCGCAGGTCTGCTCATTACTGTCCTTTGTTTGCTTAGTCCGACGTTGCTTCGCACCTGTGGCCCGCAGGCTGCCAGTCATGGTGCACAGGCCACTTTGTGTTTGGGGCTGAAACCAAACCTAGGTGAGACGGGGCTCAGGCTGAGAGTCCCTCCTCCTCCTCGCCCGTTCTCGGGGTAGCTGCTACTGTTGGAAGAAGCAGAGTCTGCGGAAGCAGAAGTGTCGCAGGGTGTCCCACACGCTCTACAGCTGCGGGTGGCCACGTGCATGCTGGACTTCTGCTGGGGCTTCCGGGAAAGCGCCTAACCGTCCCGAGTCAGGGAGTCCCCTTCCCCTCCCTTTTCCTACCCCCCTACCCCCCACATTGGTGTGGTGTGGAAGCTGGGGTCTGAGTGACACAGAGACATTTCTGTGTTGAGCCCCAGAGCCAAGCTAGCAGCACCCGCGTTGGTAACTACTGATTAGGTTCTGCTTTGCTCTCTGTGACTCGTGTTCCTGCTGTTTGGATCTTTGGGCCTTTCGCTAGGTCCCAACTCCCACTTGTCACTTCCATGACATCACCTCAGGGACCAGCTGCCAATGAGCCCCTCCCGCGCTCCGGGGCAATCCTGGAGATCTCCATGGACATGGCTGCAGGAGAGAAGGCGTGTAGCTTGAATGTGTGTCTCCCACATTCGTGTGCTGAAACCCTAAGTCCTGTGGATGATGCTATAAGCAGAGACTTTGGGGGCCTTTTGGTCATGAAGGTGGGGCCTGTGGTGGACCCTGGAACGCTCCCTTACCCTTTCCCCACAGGGGATGGGGTCAGGGCTGTGGGAAGTCACCACTGAGAGGTGACCAAGGGCAGAAGTGGCACAAGACCTTTGTGCGCCGAGATTTCAGCACGAGCTTTGGAAGCAGAGGCTGTAGTCTCCTGGGTGCACTGGCTTGGGGAGAAGTTGCCTACGGTGTGACCAGGCGCAAGGCCGCAGGAGGTCACACTCCCTGAGGTAGGAGCCAAACGGGAGGGGTCGAGGGTTGAGTGAAAGTCCCCTGTGAAGTTGCTTTGAAAAAAATATGCAAACCAGGAAAGAGTCACGTGGGGAGTGGTTGTCTCAGGAGCACGGGGCAGGCAAGCTGGAGGCAGCACTTAACTGGCATGTGGCACCCCCTTGGGTTCATGCCACAGCACTAGAAAAAATAACAAAAGGAAAACTACAGCTAAAGAAAACCAAGGCCGACACTGCTTACGGCGAAGTCTTCGCTGGTCACTAGTCTCTAGTCTCCTCTCTTTGCTCGGATGGGATCTGCCAACGTCCATCTCCAGAAGACGGGTCTGGGGTCTCAAGGGGCTTCTCGAATGGTAATGCTGCAGCATGGCCGTGTCCAGCAGAAGTGATGTTTACAGACCGGCTCCTGGACGCTGCACCCCAAACTCCATGGGAGGCCCCCAGAACCCTGGATAGCATGGGGGCTGTGCCGTCTGCCTTCTAGGGTCCTACTCTGCTGAAGTGGGAGCTGGAACTCACTGGCTCCTGGGGTTTTCTCTGTGCAGCAGCCCCCGGTGACACAGCGATCCCGGCAGTGCCCGCTGACACACGGCGATCCTGGCAGCGCCCGCTGACATATGGCGATCCCGGCAGTGCCCGCTGACACACGGCGATCCTGGCAGCACACGTGCCTAGCTTTCTGTTTGCACGGGGGGCTCTTACCCTACCTTGCAAAGTCATGCAGACTAGATGAGGTGCCGTGTACAAAGAAAGGCACAGCTTCGCGTGTCCACTGTGAGGAAGAAATGGGGACGAGCAGGCAGCCCTGGATTTTACTGGTGGGGGCGCTGAGGTTTCTGCTTTTAAGCAGCCACAAGTGGAAATGGTTGGCACACGAAGCTGACGGAGCCCTGCGCCTCTGTGGGCTTTGGCAGGGGCACCGCCCAGACCTGCCCACTGCTATGTGGGAAATGTGGCAGCCTAGCTGGGGGTGGGGATGGTTATCTATATCCTGCTCAGGGTCTGGCACATTTCAGGGTCTTAAACATGTAAGATCAGTATAAATTAGCTTTTCTACATAAACTGCTTTTTTTCTTTCATGGTTTTGTTCTGCTTTTAAAATATCAGCAAACTCTCTTATTTGATGATTTTATTTCCCCTCCCGGCTCAAACACCTGCCTGTTTGTGTTGTATTTCTGCGTTCCCCAAGCCCGCTGCTCCCAAATACAAACAGAAGAGCTTTGAAAACTAACAGGACGTCTGAGACTGGAGGTTGTTGTAAAATTTCTGCAGGAACAGATTGAGCAAATGAACGTGTGGGCGCCAGCAGGCACGGCGAGGTCTGACCTCCTCCGGTGCAGCGCGCGGCTGCCCTCATCCCTGGACGCCGGCCGGGGGCAGGCAGAGATGTCGCCAGAGTTCCTCTTCCTCTGGACAGGAGAGCCTTGCAGGAACAGGCAGAGGCAGGCCCGGGCCTCACGACTGACAGCTTAGCTGGAGGGCAGGGCGCAGCGTTCCCAGAGGGAGGGTGAACTTCAGAAGAGTAGTTGGCTGCAGGGAAGAGCTAGGAGACAGGAGGTCAGAGGAGGCCGTGCTGAGCCCAGCTGGTGGGGCTTGAAGTAAGCGGGGTCAACATTGGGCATTTGGCTGGAACCCCTGCCAAGTGCAGACCTGCTCCTTACTGTTGGTCTGCACTGAGACCTGACGGCCGGGGCTTATCTGCAATGAGCTGGACAGAGCCTGGTTCTCAGGGTGGGAGGAGAGTCAAGGGGTCGGCTGGATAACACCCACACAGGTGTATCCAGGAAGCCAAGAAGCCCGGGGGGAGGGGGAGCCAAGGGACCAGGCCAATGGCCAGCAGAACCTCGGGCCCTCAGGGCCCTGCCGAAGGGATGTATGAGAACGTGCGTCAGGGAAACCTTCCTCACGCCACTCCACGCTGGGCTGGAGTCCGGGCTGGCGCTGTCCGCTGCCGTTTACTTTCACGGGTCCCTCTGAGCCCCAGCCGTGTCTCAGCTTAGGAGGACGGAGGTATTTGCAGTGACCCGAGCACGCTAGGGCGAGCGATCTCAGGGCTGCGGGGTGATGTTTTCATTTTATCGCAGGTCGTTTTAGACAAGCAGGAATCAGACGCGGAGAGAGCACTGTGCTGTGTGACCGTGTGGCTTCCCCGGGCGGCTCTCCTGCCCTGATGGCTGCGCTCAAACCAAAACGGCCATAAAATCATCCCTGAAAGCTCAAGATGCTACATGACGCCACTCAGAAGGAAGGAGCGTCCTGGCCGCAGTTCCTGACTCCAGGGGTCAAGGCTGGTGACAACCTTACCTGAGCCCGTGGGGGTCGAGCGCCCCTTTGAGTGGTTCCCTGACCTTGTCTCATTCACAGTGACTCTGGCTGCACGCAGCGCCCACCCACTTCCAACACTGGTGGCTGGGATTTCCCTAAGGGTTCTTGAACCTTGGCTTTGGGGTGCATCTGTGGTCTGGTTCTCTGACCCCAGGGCGGAGGACTCGCTGAGGAGAGTGGGGACTTCCTGGGACCATGCTTGGCAGCAAGAACATCTGCATGGGAAGGTGGTACCTCAGGGGCGGGACGGGGAAGTGAAACATCAGGGCACTGTGCGGTGTGAGATCAGCCTGCAAGAGGAGGGAAGCCGGGTGGGCTTGTGCAGGGACCGCGGGCGAGTGGGGATCTGGGCTTTCCCACATGTTGAAGGTTTTCCTAGAGAATTGAGAGCGCCTGGAAGACAAGGGCAGTTTGAAGGGGAGCAGAGGGCACCCTGGCTGGGACGGTGGCTCAGGGCTGCTCTGAGGCCATCCCTCCCCCGCGTCTGTCTGAGGCTGATGTCCGTCTGACATGCCAGCTGCCTGCTCGCAGGGGCTGCCCTGGAAGGCCGTAGGGTGTGGTCGCAGAGCATGACGCTCAGCACCAATGCCGTCCGAGCTGCGTGGACTCGCTCTTGGAGTTCTTGGAGCAGAGTGGGCCTGTCTGGGCTTTGCCGGCCCCAACCACGTCGGTCAGTGAATTAGACGTAAAGCAAGAGCTAGTGGCCACGCTGAGGGCTCTGCCGGACCAATGACACCTGTCTGCCTGCGTCCTCCGGCCCCCTGGTGCCTGCCAAGCTGGCTGCAAAGCCACGGCTGCCCCCAGCTGGACAACGTGCAGCGCGAGCTCTTGCATCTGTGCGGATCAGCCCGTGTGACCCCCTTACACCCCCAGAGGGGCCTGTCAGCTCTGCCCGGCTGTGGCCAGCCACTGCGCCGGGTCTTCAGCAGGGTGGGACACAGCAGTGCGGCTATCGGGAGTGAGTGTACTTGCTCCCTGCTGTCTTGGTTTCTGTAGAGCAGGAGGGGCGTGCCAAGGTCCAATTTCATATCCAGGGTCCCCGGGGCTGAAATGAAAGGGCCAGCTGGGTTTCAAGGTCCCCTGGCCAGCTCACTGCATGCTGGTAGCTTTTATTTCTTCTCTCTCTCTCTCTCTCTCTCTCTCTCTGTCTCTCTCAAAATTAATTGCATTCATGTATTGCAAGCGTGCATGTGTGCATGCCTCAGAACACATGTGAAGGTCAGAGGACAACTTTCAGGAGTCTGTTCTCTCCTTCCACCTCGTGGGACCCGGGGATTCAGTTGCCAGCGGGCAGTAAGCTCCTCTCTCCTCGTGCACTCCGAGTTCATCTCTCTACCCCAGACTTCATTTCCTTCTCGTTCTTTCTGCACCTGCCGGGAAGGAGGTCACCCTCTTGCTCCTTCCACTCCTGACCGTCTCTCCATTCTGTCTCTCCTCTGGGTCTTAAAGCTCCTGTGATTGCCTTCACCCACTCGTCTAGGACAATCTTACGACTGTAGGGCCCATCACAAAGGCCCCTCTGCCGTGTGATGGATCAGAAGGGGCCATGTTGCCGGAGGACCCTGCATCCTCTGTGGGGCCCCTCCCTCCACAGTGGACACGGACACTACCCAAGTCCACGGTGGACGCTGTTTCCATTCCTCTGCTCACGTGCCCATGGTGGCCAAGGTCTGTGATGTGGATCTGAGTCCTAACCAAGTCTGCCCCGGCCTGTGTTGCTCCTTCTCCCCCACCTCTGCAGCTGGCCACACCACAGCTGCGGCCCACATCAGGGCTGCAACTGCTGCAGCATGCAGCGGTGCTGCACAGGCTGCCCCGGCATGGTGAGCTATCCATTGCAGACATCCCACTCATGGCCTGTGCCAAGCATGAGAAGGGTGGGTGGCCGTGTGGTTTCTAAGCTTTGCTCACGGAGACCCCGGGTTGATGCATTCTGCCACAGGGTCTTCAGGCAGAGCCGTGCACTGCACTGTGGTCTCTGGGGGAAGTCACGGATCTTCAGTGGGGAGATGGCCTGGTGGCCACAGAGACTTGGAGGAAGGGGTCATCTGCCCTGTCAAATGCTCTCATGTTCCCCTGTGTGGCAGGGGCCATCAGTGTTTCTTAGGAGGGGGATTTTGTCTCAAGGGTGAAGGTCGCAGCCTTAGGGAAAGGCCCCTGGGATTAAGTCCTATAGCATGAAGCGCTGTTGCCAAAATCCCCGCCAGGCTTCGGGGGTGCGGGGGGGATGGCAGGGGCCTCCTGGGCTTGAGGCAAATGGGCGAGCTGGTGACAGGGTCACCCCCAGACCCCGGGAGTCAGGCGAGAAGCAGCAGGCAGAGGACGAGTTGACTGCAGACTCAGCTTTATTCAGGAAGTGTTTGGGCTTATATAGGGTCAGGGATCCAATCAGGTGTGCCATCCCTCTGCTCGGGGTGGGGGGAGTGGGGAGAGTGGGGTAGGGGTGGGGGGGTGGGGTGGGGTGGGGGTGCCCCCAATCATTTGACTGTTTACTAGCTGTCCATTGCAGGGGCAGGTTAGTTGGCCGCTTCCCGTTGGTTGTTCATCCCTGAGGTCACGGGGACCACAGTGCATGTTTCCTTTTCCCAGCGCAACGCCAGCCACAGGCTCCTGCTCTCCAGGTCGGTGCTCGGCGGCTTCTGGCTGGAGGCGGGACTTGGCCCCAGTGCAGCGGATGATTCAGAGCACGCGCCTTGCATCTGGCTTCCTTCCCTGGACTGCAGGCCTTTGAGACACATCCACACTGTTGCTTTTTGTACAACAAAGAATCTTTTCTAACTTAGGGGCACCAGGATTTCTCCTGTTTCCTTCTGGAAGTCTTATGATTTCAGCTCTTGCAGTTACGGCTATAGTTGGTTTTGAGTTCGTTCTGCACATAGTGTGAAGTTGGCTTCAGAGGGTTTTGCTTTTGTGTGTCTGCATTCAGTTGTTCAGAAAGGAATCTTTTCCCCCCGTAGGATCACCTTTGCACCTTATTTTTTGAAAATCAATAGTGAGTTCATGTGTGGTCTATTTCTGGATTGCTCATCCTGCCGTATATTTATGTCTGCCTTTGTTAATACCATGATTTTGTGAGTACTGAAGCTTACAGTAACTGTTGAAATCAGGACTACAGATTTTAAGATTTTAGTCTCTCTCCAAATGATTTTGGCCCTTTCTAGTTCCACATGTGTTTTAGAATAAGTGTGTCGATTTCTGTTAGAAAAGCATATGAAGATTTGGAATAACGTGAAATCTGCTTGTCACTCAAGGGAGAATCCATTCACTGCATAGGTTGGGCGTTCTGGTCCATGCGCGTGGTATGCCTGATCTTAACTGTACATTGCTGCAGTGTAATATCTGACGAGAAACGACGCGGGGAGGAAAGGGCTTATATTGGTTCACATTCTAGGCCATTTCAGGGCCCCGAAGCAGCGGTCACATCATGCCCACTGTAAGAAACAGAAAGGGGGTGAATGCACACATGCTTTCTAGTGCTCAGTCCTCGTCTTGCACTGCTGCAGATCCCCGCCCGGGAATGGTGCTGCCTGTGACGGGCTGGAGTTTTCCATGTCAGCTGAAGCAGTCAAGGCGTCTCTTCATGGGCATACTCAGAAGTCAGCCTTCATCTTGATGACTCAGGTGGGCTTGAGGCCCGCCTCCTTGCCCTCGGAGGGATAGCAACTTCGGAGCACACCTCTTCATTTTAGTCTTAAAATTTCTCGCAGTTCAGTTGTGTAGTTTTCAAGGCAAATTATAGATTTTACAGAAAATGTCTAGAGATTAAAAGCAAGATTACAAAGTTCTTACAGTAGGAGACCAATCTATAGTTTCATTTCCACCAGAAAATATTAATGAGCGATTGGAA
Source organism: Typhlomys cinereus (assembly GCA_023101885.1). NCBI lineage: Eukaryota > Metazoa > Chordata > Mammalia > Rodentia > Platacanthomyidae > Typhlomys > Typhlomys cinereus. Next base: position 22,653 of record JALPQD010000510.1, read on the forward strand.
GTTGGAAGCTAAAATATGGTATCATCTTTAATAGCTCTCCTTTGGGCCTAAAGTACATTTACAATCACATCACTTATGAATATAAGAATTTTCTTTCTTCTTTTTATCTATGTGCCTTTTAGACAGTGTATTCATTCATAGTCGTATTGCTTATGAATACCACACTCTTCTTCATTTCTTTTATCTATGTGCCTTTATGTTTTTGCCTTGCTAATCCAATATGATGCTGAATAAATGTGGCGAGAGAAAAATCTCACCTTATTCCTGATTTATCTTCCTCATTAAGTGGACATCACTGTGGATTTTGGAAGACGATGTTATTATGACGAGTAAGTTACCTTCTATTTCTAATTTACCATGGGAGTTGGTTATCCTGAGTGGATGTTGACTTTCATCAAACGAGTTTTCCACGTCCACGAAGGCCCATGTTTTCCTTCTTTATGGGGCAGTGTTTGACTATTTTTCTTTTTTTTTTTTTTTGTTTTTTTTGTTTGACTATTTTTCATTGTTTGACTTTTGAATGTTAAACCAACCTTATATTCCTGGTTTAAACTCCAGCTGTCAGGATTTACACATTTCCATAGTAGCCTTTCATTTGGTAGAATTTTGCTAGGGAATTTCAAACCTGTATGCACACTATGTTAACGATATTCTTTAGTATATGGGATTGCAATATGTCGTGCATATATTACCCATTGTGTACATATAACATGAGGTGTTTGTCTGGCCTTGTGAAGGGTGATGCTGGCCCCATTAGATGCACTCTGTCCTCATCTATGTTCTGGAAGAATCTGTAGAGTCAGCATTCTTCTTGACTGTTAGGAGATCTTACCAGTGAGGTCTCTGGTCTTGGGAATCTCCTTACAAGAATATTTGTAGCAAGAGTTTCTGCACTGCTTTAGAACATTGCAGAAAGTAAAGACCCGTGTACCTAGGGTCCCTACTGAATCTGTGCTGAGGTTTCTCTGGTCTACCTGGGGGCGGTTGTGTGAACTCTGGAAGCTTCTGCTGCTGCTATTTCTGCTGTGCGACCTGCCTGGGGTGAGGCTCCGTCTGGCTCTTTGTGTGCAGAGGGACAGACAGGCGAGACTTAGAGGAAGGGCGGGCAGAGCCCCTTCCTGTGTGAACTCTGCCCCGGGACTCGGGGCGCCCTGGGCGGAGCCCCTTCCCGTGTGGAATTCTGCTCCCCAGGTTCTAGTACTGACCTTCATGTGTCCCAATGTCCCTGTCTCACAGAGAGGCTGAGCTCTCGGCTCATCTCTGTCACCTGGAAACAGCTTCTCAGGGCCCTGGGTGATGGTAGGGTCATCCCATTGGCTCCCCTCAGCTGGGGGGGTCATGGTGCCGCTCTCCACCCCACCTGAAAACAGGGGTTTGATGTTTTGTTCGTCTCTCTAGCTGTTTCCAGTATGAGGCAGTTCCTGTAGCAGTTGGTCCTACATGGCCAATGAGAGGAAGGCGGCGGCCGCGGGGCGGGGGTGGGGCAGAGTTGTGGTGCGTAGGGGGATCGTGGGCAGGGAGGGCTCTGTGTCATCCCATGTCCTTGGTGACATAGGAAGGGACCCTGACTGTCCGCCTGCTGCAGGGCCCCCTCTCATGTTTTTCCTGATGCTCAGTAGGATTTGAGAAGCTGTAAGTGTTGGGGAAGCAGCATCTGTTAATATTTATGTCTTTATTTTAACGTACATACATGTGCTGTGTATGCGGGTGGGCGTAGGTGTGCATGTAAGTGTGTGCACGAGAGGACACTTGAGTGTGTGCCTGTGGAGGCCCAGGCAGGGGTGATATCAGGACCATCCTGGATTGCTCCACCTCCTTATTCTCTGGGGATTCCCAAGGCTGGAATTTCAGGCCATGTCTGTGTGACGCTTTTACATAGGATCTGGGCATCCCAATGCAGGCCCTTTTGCTGGTGAGGCAGGCTCAACACCTGAGCCATCTCTCCTGCCCCCACGAGGTACAACTTTACAGTTGTATTCAGTGTAGAGACTTCCAGGCTTGTTCCTTCCTCCGCCCCGTGTCTGAGGCTAGCAACCACAGAGAGCGAGAGCCAAATGTAACGATGAGAACACACGCCTCCCTGCATCGAGCTGCTCTTGTGGTGGTCTCTGGAAGCCTCAGAACTTGGCTATATGTCCTGGCTAAGACTATGAATCCTCGGTTTCCCAGGAAGAATTTGCATCCTGGCTTTCTGCTTCATGGCTGTTTGACCTGGATAAATTTTTACATCTTTGTAGACTCAGACGGTTCAAAGTGCCTGTGGATCACAAGGCTTTGTTGGCATCAGGTGGTAGCGCCATACGCCAGACCACTGACGGCCTTGGGCGTTTGCTCGTATCCCGGTAAGATCTGATGTTCTCTAACCAGATGAAACACAGGACCCAACTAGAGGTTCCCAAGTGCCTGGCGGACTGGCCACCTGGGCCTTCTGGTACATGCCTGGGCCAGCCCACCCCACAGCCGTCGAATTAGAAGGCCTGGAGTAGGCAGATGTCTCACGCTCTTGGGCCCTTCTGAGTTCTGGTTGGTGTTAATCTCCACTGGTCACTGTGATGGCTGCTGTTGACAGTCAGCCTGCTCTGGAACCATCTAGAAGTCAAGAGGGGTTATTTAGCCCCTGGGCATGTCTGCGAGGATTTCTGCTGATTAGACTGACGGAGGTGGGAAGACCCACCTGAAAGTGTGTGTTGGGGGCAGCGTTCCTTGGGCCGAGACCCTCGGCGGCAAATGAGGAGAAAGTGAGCTGAATGCAAGCTGTTCTCTTCCTGCCGCAGGGGCAGCAGGCTAGCTGCTTCCAGAACCTGCAGCCCGGCCTTCCCCCTCCGTGGACTGGACTTTCAACCATGAGCGAAGATAAATCTTCCACTTCTTACACTGCTTTTGTAGGGCACTTTATCACAGCAACAGAAAAAGCAACTGAGACAGGGTGGGGAAGCTGGCTTGCGGTGCAAACCAGAGTTCAGACTCCAGATCCCGCGTGAAAGCAGGAGGTTGTGTGGGAGGCATTGTCACTCCAGCTTCAGGAGAGATGCGGAATCCTCAGAGAAAATGGCTACCGAGACTAGTTCTGCAACGAGCTCTGGACTTGATTAGAGACTATCTGAAAGAGGAGAAGCTGGAAGAAAGATGGAGGACGGTTCCTGACATCAACCTTGAGCTTCCACATGCACACACATGCACACACACACACCGCACATGCTTACACACATGCACACACGCATGCACACACACCTACACACATGCATGCAACACATGCACACAATGCACACACAGGCTGTGCACATGCATGCGCGCACATGCACATATGCACACACATGCACATATGCACACACATGCACACACAGGAACATGCACATAAATGCACACACACGCACATGCACACACATATGTATGCACACACAACAGTGCACACAGCAGTGCACGCATGCTCACACATTCACATGAAAGTGGAAAAGAAACTTAAACAGCATGAGTCTTTTTTTTTTTTTTTAAACAAACAATGAAAATTTAAAAGCAAAGTCACAAGAGCAACAGTAACACTAAAGTCTTGGGAGTCCAAAAGGGGCCTGTGCTGTGTGCTGTGCTGTGTGCTGTGTGCTGTGCTGTGTGCTGTGTGCTGTGTGTGCTGGGTGCTGGGTGCTGGGTGCTGGGTGCTGTGTGCTGTACTGTGCTGTGTGCTGTGTGCTGTGTGTTGTGTGCTGTGTGCTGTCTGCTGTGCTGTGTGTGCTGTGTGTTGTGTGTGCTGTGTGCTGTGTGCTGTGCTGTGTGCTGTGTGCTGTGCTGTGTGTGCTGTGTGCTGTGTGCTGTGTGCTGTGTGTGCTATGCTGTGTGCTGTGTGCTGTGTGCTGTGTGCTGTGTGCTGTGCTGTGTGCTGTGTGCTGTGTGCTGTGCTGTGTGCTGTGTGCTGTGCTGTGTGTGCTGTGTGCTGTGTGCTGTGTGCTGTGCTGTGTGCTGTGTGCTGTGCTGTGTGCTGTGTGCTGTGTGCTGTGCTGTGTGCTGTGTGCTGTGCTGTGTGTGCTGTGTGCTGTGTGCTGTGTGCTGTGTGCTGTGTGCTGTGCTGTGTGCTGTGTGCTGTGTGCTGTGTGCTGTGCTGTGTGCTGTGTGTGCTGGGTGCTGGGTGCTGTGCTGTGTGTGCTGTGTGTTGTGTGCTGTGCTGTGTGCTGTGTGCTGTGTGTTGTGTGTTGTGTGTGCTGTGTGCTGTGTGTGCTGTGTTGTGTGTGCTGTGTGTTGTGTGTGCTGTGTGCTGTGTGCTGTGTGTGCTGTGTGCTGTGTGTGCTGTGTGCTGTGCTGTGTGTTGTGTGTGCTGTGTGCTGTGTGTGCTGTGCTGTGTGTTGTGTGCTGTGTGTGCTGTGTGTGCTGTGTGCTGTGTGTGCTGTGTGTGCTGTGCTGTGTGTTGTGTGTTGTGTGTGCTGTGTGTGCTGTGTGCTGTGTGTGCTGTGTGCTGTGCTGTGTGCTGTGTGCTGTGCTGTGTGTGCTGTGTGCTGTGTGCTGTGTGCTGTGTGCTGTGTGTGCTGTGTGCTGTGCTGTGTGCTGTGTGCTGTGCTGTGTGCTGTGTGTGCTGGGTGCTGGGTGCTGGGTGCTGTGTGCTGTACTGTGCTGTGTGCTGTGTGCTGTGTGTTGTGTGCTGTGTGCTGTCTGCTGTGCTGTGTGTGCTGTGTGCTGTGTGTGCTGTGTGCTGTGTGCTGTGTGCTGTGCTGTGTGCTGTGTGCTGTGCTGTGCTGTGTGCTGTGTGTGCTGTGTGCTGTGTACTGTGTGCTATGTGCTGTGTGCTGTGTGTGCTGTGCTGTGTGCTGTGTACTGTGTACTGTGTGTGCTGTGTGCTGTGTGCTGTGTGTGCTGTGTGCTGTGTACTGTGTACTGTGTGTGCTGTGTGCTGTGTGCTGTGTACTGTGTGTGCTGTGTGCTGTGTGCTGTGTGTGCTGTGTGCTGTGTGCTGTGCTGTGTGCTGTGTGTGCTGTGTGCTGTGTGCTGTGTGCTGTGTGTGCTGTGTGCTGTGTGTGCTGTGTGCTGTGTGCTGTGCTGTGTGCTGTGCTGTGTGCTGTGTGCTGTGCTGTGTGCTGTGCTGTGTGCTGTGTGCTGTGTGCTGTGCTGTGCTGTGTGTTGTGTGCTGTGCTGTGTGCTGTGTGCTGTGTGTTGTGTGTTGTGTGTGCTGTGTGCTGTGTGTGCTGTGTGCTGTGTGCTGTGTGTTGTGTGTGCTGTGTGCTGTGTGCTGTGTGTGCTGTGTGCTGTGCTGTGTGTTGTGTGTGCTGTGTGCTGTGTGTGCTGTGCTGTGTGTTGTGTGCTGTGTGTGCTGTGTGTGCTGTGTGCTGTGTGTGCTGTGCTGTGTGTTGTGTGTTGTGTGTGCTGTGTGTGCTGTGTGCTGTGTGTGCTGTGTGCTGTGTGTGCTGTGTGTGCTGTGTGTGTTGTGTGTGCTGTGTGCTGTGTGTTGTGTGCTGTGTGTGGTGTGTGCTGTGTGCTGTGCTGTGCTGTGTGCTGTGTGTGCTGTGTGTGTTGTGTGTGCTGTGTGCTGTTGCTGTGTGCTGTGTGCTGTGCTGTGTGCTGTGCTGTGTGCTGTGTGTGCTGTGTGCTGTTGCTGTGTGCTGTGTGCTGTGCTGTGTGTGCTGTGTGCTGTGTGTGCTGTGTGTTTTGTGCTGTGTGTTGTGTGCTGTGTGTGCTGTGTGCTGTGTGCTGTGTGCTGTGCTGGTGTGTGCTGTGTGCTGTGTGTGCTGTGTGTGCTGTGTGCTGTGTGCTGTGTGCTGTGTGTGCTGTGTGTGCTGTGCTGTGTGTTGTGTGTTGTGTGTGCTGTGTGTGCTGTGTGCTGTGTGTGCTGTGTGCTGTGTGTGCTGTGTGTGCTGTGTGTGCTGTGTGCTGTGTGGCTGTGTGCTGTGTGTGCGTGTGTGTGTGTGCTGTGTGCTGTGCTGTGCTGGTGCTGTGTGTGCTGTGTGTGTTGTGTGTGCTGTGTGCTGTTGCTGTGTGCTGTGTGCTGTGCTGTGTGCTGTGTGTGTGTGCTGTTGCTGTGTGCTGTGTGCTGTGCTGTGTGTGCTGTGTGCTGTGTGTGCTGTGTGTTGTGTGCTGTGTGTTGTGTGCTGTGTGTGCTGTGTGCTGTGTGCTGTGTGCTGTGCTGTGTGTGCTGTGTGCTGTGTGTGCTGTGTGTGCTGTGTGCTGTGTGTGCTGTGTGCTGTGTGCTGTGTGTGCTGTGTGTGCTGTGTGCTGTGCTGTGTGTTGTGCTGTGCTGGGTTGTGCTGGGCTGCGCTGCCTTCAGCACACAGGGCTACTGTCCCTGGCAGAGGAGAGAAAAAGAACATGAAGGCAAGGGCAAGAGGAGGACAAGAGTAATGTGAGGGGGAGCAGTGTGCAGGGGGAGCAGTGTGCAGGGGGAGCATGGTGTGAGGTCAGGAGCAGTGTGTGTGAGGTCAGGAGCAGTGTGTGTGTGTGTGTGTGTGTGTGTGTGTGTGTGTGAGGTCAGGAGCAGTGTGTGTGTGTGTGAGGTCAGGAGCTGTGTGTGTGAGGTCAGGAGCAGTGTGTGTGTGTGTGTGTGTGTGTGTGTGTGAGGTCAGGAGCAGTGTGTGTGTGTGTGAGGTCAGGAGCAGTGTGTGTGTGGGAGGTCAGGAGCAGTGTGTGTGTGTGTGTGTGTGAGGTCAGGAGCAGTGTGTGTGTGTGTGTGTGTGTGTGAGGTCAGGAGCAGTGTGTGTGTGTGTGAGGTCAGGAGCAGTGTGTGTGTGTGAGGTCAGGAGCAGTGTGCAGGGTGGGGCAGGAGCAGTGTGCGGGGGGAGGGAGACACTGCTGCCTATGAAGAACTCTGGTCCTCTTCAGGTCCCCAGCCCCAGGGGTGTCAGTTCTGTGGTCACAGTGGGGCCTCAGGCAGCTGCATGGTCGGGGCGGCTCTGGGTCCCTGGCTCGCTGGGCTGCTCCCATGAGCTTGACAAGAAGGGACCAGGCTTCCTATGCGAGCGAAGGCACCCGAGGTCTCCAGGTCAGGGCCAAGGGCCACGTGTCTGCCTTGCACAGCTGGCTGGTGTGATGCAGAGGCCACACTTGCTCTGAAGATGTGAGCCTTTGTCTCCTCTCCGGCAGCCAGGGCGGCTCTCGCTGGACAGCTCCTTCCATCTCCCTCCCGCCGCCTTCACGGCCGCCGCCGCCTTCACGGCCGCCGCCTTCCCTTCCTTGCTTGCTCACATCCCTTGTGGTTTGCTAGAAAAACAAGTTCAATGCTGTGCAATTCCCCACAGTGTACGTTTTGCTGACAGTGCACCTTGTGTCCTGTGCATGCTGTATACATGTGTGCACACATGTGTACATGTACATATATACATGGACACGTGTATGCGTGTGTGCATGTGTGTACATGTACGTATATGCCAGCAGGCATGTAGATGCATACATGCATGCACTTACATACGTGTACATGCATGTGTATGCGCACACATCAGTGTGTACATGTATGCATATATGTGGATGTGTACTTACCTGTAAACGAATGTGCGTACACATGCGCATACATTCATGTGTGTAAATATATCTGTATGTACATGCCTGTACATGTATGTGTATGCCTGCATGTATGTGTGTGCCTGCACATATGTGTGTGCATACATGTGCATGTGTGTTCATGTACATGTGTATGTGTGTGTGCTACGTGTGTTCTATAAATGAGTGATTTGGTTGGCAGCGAGATCAGTGTGCACATCTGTCAGAAGCAGTGACTTCTTTCTTTCAAAGGAGACATGCACGACGGCTCCAACTCAGGCAGTTGCGAGTGTATGAGGGTCAGCACTGGGTAACTTCCCGGGTGCCCTTCTCCTTGTTAGGCGCACTGCTTGCAGGAGCAGGAGCTGCTGCAGCTATTGTGGAAGTGCTGCTCGGGACCAAGGCAGGATGCACGTCTGCTTATTCCCCAGCGGTGAGGCTCGCGTTGCTTCTTGCGCTTGGCTTGAAGGCGAGCTGTGGATTTGAGAGTGACCATCACGTGTCCCGCATTGAACGATCCGAGGGATTGTCCGCAGCAGGCATTGTCTTTGTTGATTCTACCATCGTCCCCTCTTTGGCCTGTGGGAACATCTTTGATTTGGGTTCTGAGTGCTTTTGACATGACCCCGATCTCTGATAACCACCTTGCTTTCTCTGAAAAGAAAAGAATCCAGCCACATCGTCTGTCTTAGATGCCTGCCTAAGAAGCATCACTTGTCAGCTGGAAGTAGTGGCTTTGGGGATGGGGTGGTGGAAATGATCGTGTAACAGGATGGCGATGTTTGTAGACCTTCTCTGTGTCAGAATAGAAACGCAGATGTTCTTAGACATAAAGAAATTGTGAATTCATACCAGAGTCTTAGAATTCACACTTTTTTCAGTCCTGGAGCTGTGTCCCTCTCCTCGGCCAGCTTCTTTCCCCGAGGATGCGACATGGTTGCCGACATCGTCCCGCTCAAACCACAGCCGCACGCAATGCATCGCCCTCCTCCACCCCGCCGTGGCCGCCACTGGATTCCTGAAGCTAGTTTACAGTTTTCCTTCTTCCATAGGCTGTATCTCGCTAGGGATGTGCAGTTATCTTATTGTGATATGAAATGGTTTGACCTAATTCCTGAGAGCTTTTGTCACTAAATTAAAACAGTTTTGTTCATATGGTACAACTTCCTTTGAATTTTAAGAATAAATTTTTAATTTTGCTTTATAGATGCATAAAATATTTACCTGCTTCCAAAGCCAAATCCAAAAAAAAAAAACAAGGTATATTCATAAAATTCAGAACTCTCTCCTTACTTCAATACTCTGTTCTCCCCCAAAGGAAGGCATTAAAGTTTTCTTTGATTTAGTCTTCCATTACATTACTTTATACATTCAGACATATATTTGTGTACTCAAAATATCTCTCCCTCCCGTCTTCTCCCCCTCTTTTCTCTTTTCCTCCTCCTCCCCTCTCTCTCTTTGAAGTGCAGGGGGTTGATCCCAGGGCTCGTCTATGCTGGATCAGTGCTCCGCTACTCATCTACATCTCAAGACCCACAGTAGTTTCTGAATCACAGCTGTCAGAGCCAGGAGTAACCGTATACGTGGTTTCTCTAAACAGCCTCCTCTCTTCCCACGGTTCCAACAGCAACGTGGCAATTTAAAAGATTCTGCCATGTCTTCCTCACTAACTAGCTGTGAGCCTCCAAAAAACACAAATATGCCCCCATAAACTGCTTGAAAATTGTTTTTCAGACATAATAATTGTCCGTTTTATGATGAACATTGGTTAACTCAGCGTGTCTATGTAATGTGTAATAATCAAGCCTGGGTAATGACTATTTCCCTCTTTCATGCACTGATCATTTTTAAATGTCTTTTTAAAAAATCTACCTTTTATAAGTTTGTTCCTCAACAATTTCATAATGTATGTAATGTATCTGATCATTCTCTCCCTGTCCTCTCTTGTCCTATCAATCATTTTTGTATGCTGGCGATTTTGTAACAAGTGTCCGTCCATCTGGGTTTACAGCAGTGCCCCTCCCTGTGCCCCACAGTTGGGCGTGGCTCTGTGCCCTGAATCGGCCCATCAGCTGGCGCGTGGACTCCAGGCTCCTCAGAGGGGTCAACGGCCTTCCACTAACATCTCGAACCTGTGAGTGTATGTGCATGTCTTGTAGTTTAATCTGTTGCAGCTGCTCATATATTTTAAATGTCGTTATCGTTGAATAATGCAAAGGCGTGACGAGCTGCTCACACAGCATCTGGCGTCACCACGGTGCTGACCTGTGGTACCATCCACCTGCTAATCCTGAGGGTCAACATTGGCGCATGATGATTAACTGACCTCTGGCTTTTTGAATCCCTCCCTTTCTCCCCGCAGTGCCCGGCTTGCAGAGACCATATTACACTTACTCTTAACCTTAATCTTTGAGTGTGTGTGTATGTGTGTGTAGTATATGTACCATGCATGTGCATGTGTAGACAAGTGCACTGGTGTGTGTGTGTGTGCATGTGTAGGTAGGCACGTGTGTGGGCAGGTGCACTGGTGTGTGTGTGCATGTGTAGGTAGGTGCGTGTGTGGGCAGGTGCATTGGTGTGTGTGTGTGCATGTGTAAGTAGGCGCGTATGTGGGCAGGTGCATTCCCACCTTGCCATTTTGAGGCAGGGTCCCTCTCTGGCCTGGCACTTGCCAATGATCTCAGGGATCTGCTGCCTCTTTTCCCTGGTGCCGAGTAGCAGGCACATGGCATCTACTTGGCCATTGTCACCACGCCTGGCTGTCATCACCACGCCTGGCCGTCATCACCACGCCTGGCTGTCCCCACCACGCCTGGCCGTCCCCGCCATGCCTGGCCACCATCACCACACCTGGCTGCATGCTTGTCGTCAGTAGGGCTGTCTCATGGGGTCCTGGGATGGCACTCAGGCCCTTATGCTTGCAAGGCGCTTCACTGGCTGAGCCCTGCTTAGCTTCAATCTCGATGATGTTCAAGTCTCTCCTTTTAGCCGGGATCCACTGTCTGCAAAGAGTCAGCTTCTTATTGTCATCAGTGTTGTGTGCGTGTGCATGTGCACATGTATGCACTTGCGTGTGTATGTGTGTGCATGTGTGTACCTGTGCATGTATGTGAATGAAGCGTTCTCTGACTCATCTCCAGCACCTCTTATTCAAAGCTTGGGATGAGATGCTTTTCCCAGAGCCTTTGCTCTTCAGGAGAGGGTCTTCTGGGGTGGCCCCAGGTACCAGGACGCATGCTGCTGTTTGTGTCGCTTGCTTTAGTTTTCCTAGTAGGCAGCCCATGTGTTTCAGAATTGTGAGTTCAAACTGGAAACAATTCTCCTGAGTTTCAGTGTCTTAATCCAGCCTCTGACTGTGCTCATCTCCCTTTTGCACTGAAGGTTTTGGATCCCAGCAGTGTGAGGGCTGTGCTCCTACTGTGTATCACACTCCATATCCCCAAATCTTCAGCGGAGATGGGCCAGGTTGTGTGGTGTGGGTGGCAAGCTGTGTCTCTCTGATCGTGGTCACAACAGTTCATCTCGCGCACTAGCCTTGGCCATTGGGGGCTAGCTGTGGGGCCTGCCCCTCCCTAGCCTCCCCCTAAGATTGGTGGAGGCTGGGGTCAGAGAGAAAACAGTCTCGGTGGGCTAAAGTCATTTTTCACACTTCTTGAAGCATCAGTCGTCTTGCTAGTCAGCTCTCTGTTACTGGAACAAAGCACCCAGGTTGAGCAACTTAAAAGGAGCAAAGATTGCTCTCGCCTCACCGTTTCAGAGGTTTTAGTTCACGGTCCGGCTTTGGGGCTGTGGTCAGGTGGCCCAAGGTGGAAGTGCGGTATGCAAGCCACTCGCTTCCCGGAGGCCAGGAAAGGGATGTGCGAGGGTTACCTGGGGAGATGCCACCCGCATGCCTATTCACCCCAGATAGGTTCCAGGGGCAGAGCAGAGTAGGAACCAGCGCTAACCCCAGTGACCACAGTAAGAACCAGCGCCCAACCCGGCGACCAGTCAGCTTCCTGCAGTCGCTTGCAGCAGTGCGGCGAGAGTCCTTATAGGAGCAGCGGGGCCCAGGCAGCCATGCTGGAAGGTCGCCCTCGCCTAGCACGGCCAGGGGCTTCCTCGCAGCTAACCTTCCTAGCCCACCTTCTCTGGCTCCGCACCGAGCCTCAAAGCAAACCACACACCGATGCTGCGAGTGCTCCAGGGGCAGCCAGAGTCCCAGGTGAGGGTCCTGCGACCCTCCCCGGCTCCTCCCTCTCCCCGGAGAACATGTGCTCACTCTTCAGTTTGCGAGGATTGCTCACAACTCTTCATGCCTCCCCAAGGCCTGACCTTGTACTGGTCTCAGCCGTGTGTCTGCGCATATTCTCCTGAAAGACGAGAAGTCCCTACCCCAAGGGACTCATGATGCCCGCAAAAGCACGTGGTTTCCAGCCCACAGCACCACCTGGCATCTGTGAGAGGTGGGACGCCACGGGAGGAAGCGGTTCATCACGGAGGCACCTGGCGCCCTCATGCGTGGATCGTCACGGAAGCACCTGGCGCCCTCATGCGTGGAACGCCGTCCTCCAGCCCCATCCCACCAGTTGTAACTACTTGCAGGAGACCACGCGGTGCCAGCGTCTGATCTTGATGGTCTCTTGCGAGTAGTTACAGCCGATCAGACGGCACTTCTCGCGGAGCACTGAAATCCAGCGGCTGCGCTCAACTCCCTGCACGTCTGAGGAGAGTCACATTCAGGATCTTTCTCCATATCTGCAGTTCTGTGTGTGGTTGGACCATCGACATATCAGGCGGTGACGTTTCTCTTGGTTTTGATTGGTTTACAGTTTGTGTAGATGCCCATGTTTATGTTGTATCATTTCTGTTTTTGCAGAGAACATTTACACCGTTCCACATTCAAAATATAAAACCAGGCATATTCAGAAAGGCCACTGGATCCCCCCTTGCCTCCCTGCCCCTGCCTCCTCTGTTCCTCCCTCCCATTGCCCCTCCTCCCTCCCCCATGTCTCCCTACGACCCCTGGCATCTCATTGTTTGGAAACATATGAGTCGGGATAGTTCAGTGAGAGGAGACATCCTCACTGTGTTCGCTAGTCTGGAAACCCATTTTATGACATGCCTTTAGTCTCTACACACAGCTGTTTTCCACAGCTGTTTGTCTGTACTCTGTAGCGGCCGTCCTTCTGTCTGTCCGTCCATCTGTCCTGTCTGTCTGTTCGTCTGTCTGTCCTGTCCATCCATCCATCCGTCTGTCTGTCTGTCCTGTCTGTCTGTCTGTCTGTCTGTCTGTCTGTGCTCCGGCTCTGGCTGCAGGAGTCTCCAGAGCTTTGGTTCTGAGTCGCGGGCTCAGGGTTGGATAGGAAGCCTTCTCTTAGCAGTGCCATGGAGCAGGGTTTTGGTGGCTTGTCCTTCTCCCTGAAGTGAAGGACTTATTACTGGACCTTTCCTGGAGAACGTGGCTTAGCGACAGAGAGCTGGCCTACCATGGGCCAGGCCCTGGGTTCTATCCCCACCCACTACTGTAAAAACAGCTGACATCCTACAGAACCCAAACAAATCGACTTTAAAAAAGAACCTTAAATATTTATTTGTTTGAGAGAGAGAGAGAGAGAGAGAGAGAGAGAGAGAGAGAGAGAGAGAACTTATGGAGGTGAGAGGACAGCTTTCGAAGTTGGTTTTACCTTATGCCATGCGGGCTTCAGGGAATTGAACTTGGGTCGCCAGATTTGCAGGCAGGGGCCTCCCCCCTGAGCCACCTCTCTGTCGGTCCATCTTTTCTGAAGTCTAGTCTCAGCAGGATGGAGCTGCCTGGGTTCCCCCCAAGGAAATGTCAAGGTACATCAGGGAAACAGTGAAATGAATGTGCTGAACGGTTATCTTCTGTCTAGTTCACCCGCCTCGGAAAGGTCTTCGAGGAAACAGGTCGCCCCCCTGATGAACACTTCAGGAGAACATCGCCTGATACCATCTCTTCTGTGTTTGTGTCTCCTGCAACCAAAGGAACAATTTACGATAACTCCCCACGAAAAGGCCTGGTGGAAGCCCCGTGCGGGGGTGGCCCGGAAGTGGGGTGGGGGAACCATCAGCAAGCGGCCGGGCCACCGAGATAAGAGCCGTGGCTCCGCTGCAGGTTTAATATGATTTTTATCTTATTTACTGATGCTGTCGCCACTAACAGCAGGGACTAGCTGGGCGGGTGCTGCGAAGCTGGGGTCTGTGCAGTCTGCTTTACGGTTAGATCCACACACCCCACTAGCACTTCCAGTCAGAGTGGAGCTGGGGGTCAGGGGTAACATCTTGGGTCCTCATGGCCCACCTTTCTAGAAACGACCCCGGCTATGGGTCAGCGTTATTGTGTGTGATTTTTCTAAGAGTTTTCAAGGACAGGACTATTGTGTCTATTTAGGAGAATTCCTGGAGCTTGCTGGGAACACATCCGGTCGGCCTAGCCAACTGGGGATTCTGAGTTCAATGAGAGAGAGACCTTGTCTCAAAAGTAAAGAGTGATCAAAGGAGTCACCTGATGTCAACCTGGGTGGGCACACAGATACATAAACACACAGACACGCACAACACACAGACGCACACATAGACACATAGATACACAAACACACAGACACGCACAACACACAGACGCACACATAGACACATAGATATACAAACACACAGACACGCACACACACACAGACGCATACATAGACACATAGATACACATAAACACAGACATACAGATACACAGACATGCACAGACATGCACACATATGCACACATATAGACACACAGATACATGCATACACACAGAGAAACACACAGAATCACATACAGACAAATACAGACATGCATGCACACACACAGAAACACACAAATACACATGCAGACAAATATGTGCACACACAGACACATATGCATACACATATACACAGGCACACAGGCAAGCACACACATGCAGACACACATGTATATACACACAGACACATGCACACAGACACATATACAGACACACAGACATACACAGACACACATATATAGACACGCATGCAGACAATTACACATACTCATAGACACAGACTGATAGACACATACATACATATAGACTAACACACACACAGATATACACAGACACAAGGACACAGTAAAAATGCATATAAAGACATACATAGATACACATGCGTGTACATGCACACGCAGAAATACACAGACACATACATAGAAATACAGATACACGTGTGTACATACCATACAGACAGATAGGTACATACACATGCAGGGAGATATACATAGAAAGGCATACATGCATGCACATGTGCAAAAATACTACATACATACACAAAATTGTGTCTACCGCCCACCCCACTGGGGTACCTTACATGAGAGGTGCTTAAAAACTTTCATGAATGAAGCGTTGCTATGGTCCTGTGTTTTTCTGAGACTGCGCAGACATGAGGCTGAGCATTTGTCTGTGAGCTTTATGAAGCGCCATGGGTGGAGACCTAGTTCCAACCAGTGACCAGGGAGCTAATGGCAGAATTGCTTGATAGACAAATACATCAGACAGACACCATTCAAACTGGCTCCGTCCTGCTGTAAAGAAATAATGAGAAGGAATCCTGCAGCCTTTATTCTCCCGAAGGCTTATTTTCTCTCTTCTTAACATATGATTCCCACACTGCTTTTTTTTTTTTTAACAAAAACCAACCTACTAACGTAGCTTTGTAAAATTGCTTGTTCAGAACTTTACAAGCTACAAAATGTATTATTGCAATCTGTAGTTATATAATAAACAGGCACGGAACTATGTAACAATTCCCAGTATGAAATAATCATAAAATCCAATATTACTTTTCTCCGGCATAGCCTATATTTTTTAATAAACTGTCACTTGGGCTGCTCCCTGCAAACCCCGCGTTTCCTGGGCCGGTTTGTGCTTTGAGGCTCGTGGCGTCTTGAACATAACAGCCAGGTACGGAGTCTCATCTTTTGCAGCAAGTCACCAGGGATTCGTGACGATAAACAACTTTGCTTTTAAGTCAACCTGAACTTTCTGGAACCGTCCGAATGCCCGCTGCTTCTGGGAGGCCGCAGAGGTGTGGCGGCGCATGACTGTGGGGTCTTCAAAGGTGGGAGCGCTGACTTTGGAAAGAGCCCTGCCCAGCAGCGGCTGTGGCTGAGGCCTGTCCTGAGCTATGCAGGGCTCTGGGCTTGCTGTGGCCGCGGCACACAGTGGGGCAGCACATGAAGGCAGCCCGCCCATCCCTCATCTCCACTGAAGCTAAGACAGCAGGCAAAGTCTGAAGAGAGCCGCCTCCCTGGGTTTTCCTGTGATGCCTGAGGCAAGAATAGGCTGCTGCTTTGAGGCAAATGAACTCATCCTCACTGCCTCCCCTCCCCCCGTTCCCTCCCCCTGCTCCCTGGGATGGCAGGGGGCTGGGTTGCAGCCTGGCAGACCAACTCCAGCACCGACTTCTCCACCTGGGGGCAGCAGGGGTTCAGGATGGAGCTGGCTCCACCGTTCTACACCCCAATTTCCAATCTTTTCTTCCTACTCCAAAAGCTTGCTTTGCCTGCGGAGGGGTATTTTCTGTCCAGAACTGCTTGGCTTGTGCCAAATGTGCTTTCTGCTGAAGTCTGCAGGCCGTGGCTGGTAGAGGGCGATGGTGACATCAGAGACAGTATCAGACCTGGCCGGAGATTCCCCCAGGAGGGCTCCCCCAGGGGAGGCTGTGTCCTCGGCCAGCTGAGGCCCGGTGGAGCCTTCTGCTGCATCCAAGCTGGTCCCCACTGGAGCGGCCACGTCTGCACCCTGTCTCCGCCTTGTTCCCTTGCTGATCTTGCTTGGGACGAGACCCCAGGGGAGAGCGGAGCTCAAGTCCTCCGCTCAGGAGCAGCCTGCACACAGCTCCAGGTCTCCGCTCCCCAAGGGCAGGGAGACCTACTGCAGGGTCACGGGGCCTTGGGGTAGGGAAGGCACTGCTGCACCCTCAGGCAGAGAGAAGACTAGGTGGGCATGAGTCTCTCTAAGTGCAGAAAAACTGGCCCTAAAGTCAGAGAGCACATTGGACAGATTCGGAGGGACACAGCTGTGGCCACTTGATTGGCATCAGTTACCTAGTGCACAGCCACAGGTGACCGTGCCTTTGGTGGAAGGCTGCACTTCGCCACACAGGTCCCGGGCAGGGGCCTCTGGGCCTTGTAGCATCTGCTGGCCAGAGGCCCTGCATAGTCGTCTTTCTCCTGGGACCAGTGTCTGAGCGCAGCCCATAGCATCACCCTGGTTCATTTTTGTGGACATGACACTGTGCCCTTCTGGGGTGAATGCTGTGTCCCCAACTTTGACTTTTCCAGCTTTGGCTTTGCACATTTAGAAGTTCTCCCATGTGCTTGCTAAATAAACAAATAGTTTAGCTATTTTCACAAGATTAGCAAACCAATTATTTAGCAATCTAGGAGTGGGGCATACAGCTTCCTTCCTCCTGGTGCCCGGCCAGGGACACACAGCCACTGGGTTCCTGAGCGCCATTCCACAGAAGTGATAGCGTACAAACACACGTTCAGGCTGCGGATGCGGCCCAGCTGCTGAGCATGCGTACAGCTTTGGGTCAAAATGCCCAGCTCTGCATGGACTGGGTGTGGCAGCACATGCCCGTAATCCCACGCTCAGGAGGTAGAGGCAAGAGTTCATACAGTGAGGTCAAGGCCAGCCTGGCCCCTCGAGACCCCGTCTCAGAATGCACAAAAGAAGGCAAGGTAAACAAAAATAAAGGTGTGTGCTTATGAGCGCCCCGGAGGTAACAGAGTCACTCTGCTTCCGTCCCTGTGTATTTCACTCACTATGCTTGGAAAATGGTCCACCGCAGCCCCAAGAAGCTGCTTGGTTTCCAGCTGGTAAACGGCACATAATTTATTTATTTTTTAAATTATTTATTCAATTGTGCATGTGCGTGTGTGTGTGCGCGCGCGCGCGCGTGCGTGTGTGTGTGTGTGTGTGTGTGTGTGTGTGTGTGTGTGTGTGTAGAACCACAGGCGAATTCGGGAATCACCATGGACGCCCCCACCTCCTCCTTGTTTACTCTGCCCCGGGATTCACAGGTTTCGCCCTCCTAGTACTAGAAACACAGGCCGCCCCTGCTTCTGCCCGGCGTCTATACATGGGGTCTAGGATCCGAACTCAGGACCTTCCGCCTGCAAGGCAGAGGCCCACCCCTGAGCCACCTCTCCAGCCCCTGGGAACGGCCCATAACTTGAATATGTTCCTGAATAGTCACCTGTTATTTTAAACCACAATGTGATGCTGTGCACGGTGGTGCTCACGGGCTGCTGCTCACTGGCTGCTGCTCACGGGCTGCTGCTCACTGGCTGCTGCTCACGGGCTGCTGCTCACTGGCTGCTGCTCACTGGCTGCTGCTCACTGGCTGCCGCCTCCACAATGGTGAGTGACAGACTTGGATCTCTGAGTTGGGGCTCTATAGAGAAAGTCCTGATGGGGGGCGCTGGGCCACACAGCGCCTTCTCCTGATGGGGGGTGCTGGGCCACACAGCCCCAGAGTGCCTGTCCCTGGTTCTGCCAATAGGCACAGTTTGCTACCATGGCTCACGTTAGGAATTCAAGATTTGCCTGGTGTTTGGGGTGATGTTTGAAAAATGAGTTATAGACATATTGGTGAAATAAGCAAGGCCCTGAAAGAGAAGTATCCTATTTTATCTCATATGTATAGCTTAATATGTGTATATATGTGTATATGCACGTGTGGGTGTATATGTGCATGTGTGGGTGCTTGCTCATGCATGCATGACTGAGTGCATGTGTTTGTACACGCATGCATGACTGCGTGCATGTGTATGTGTGTGTATGTGAGTGTGCACGCACATGCATACGAGTGTGTGTGATATGAAAGTCCGAAGCAGATTATGTGGAGAAAACAGTAGCAGATGATTGGAGAGGCACAAAAGGCAAATATGGGAGGTTGTCCCTCCCGTGGGAGACCTTGGCTTGAATGTGTGTTTATCACATCACATGTATTATGACAGGAGAGCAGGGAAAGAGACCTGGGAAGAGAAGGAGGAGGAGGGATAAGTGGGGTGAGGATGGTCAGAGAGCAGCCTTGGCCCTTCATGAAGATGCTGTTTTGCTTACTGTTTGAAAACATGGATGGATCGGCTTCTCTTTAGAAACTCCAGTCATGTCTACCCCCCGGCATGCTGCGTGCGCACACAACAGTAGGCACCCCGGGCACTGAGCAGCACGTAGTGAGCCAGCAGGAGGTATTCAGGGGCGTCCCTTGAAGGCTAATTGTCAGCAGCTGTCCCGGAGGAAAGGAGCGCTTTTGATTGATGGCCACTGCCAAGGGAGCTGGACAGGAGTGGCCCTTGCTGAGCCCTCTTGGTTCTGCATCCATGTTCTCAGATGAGGTCACCTTGCATTTCCCAAAGAGGAAAGAGACCCAGGAGGATCCCGTGGCTTCTCACGACCACCGAGTGGCAGAGCCAGCTGTGCCCTGCCCGGTGCTTTACCCACGCTGTGCGAGTCTCCCAGCAAGGGCCCTGTGGCAGGATGTCTGGAGGTCCTTTCTTTGCATTTACCTGGGTAGACACGGCTGTCCACGCGGGTGTGAACGGATGCGGCTGGTGATCCAGCAGCGGCCGTGCGGAGATATCAGTGACACAGCAAGCGTCCACCGCCACGGCTGTGTTCAGTCCCCATTCAAAATGCTGCCATGTTGCCTTCGCGCTAATCAAGTCAGAGAGAAGTGGAAGGGAAGCCATGAACACGCCCAATGTATTATTAATAAAGCAGACAAAACACAAAAAGCAATACGAGTTTTTGAAAAGTAATTTTAACTTTGATGTGGCCACATAGATTTTTGAGGAGAAAAAGGGTCATTTGGTGGCACGTTCCCCGAGCTTTCAAATGAGGCAGAGAAATGTATAATGAAGCCCAAAGGAAATAATTCTGACAGGCGCAAACTCGAATCTCTTTCTGAAGACTGAAATATTTTGGTAAAATATTTTTCTTGCGAGTGTTCACGGCAGTGTGGGGAATTCTTGAGTGGCAGCTTGGAGTCATGCCCTTTCGGAAGCACAGGACGCGAGGATGCTGGGGTCGCCGCCGTGGAGGGCAGGTTCCGTCCCAGGAGGACCGAGGCGGCTTTGTGTCTAGTCTGAGGTTCCTTGAGAGTGGGGCGGGGGGCTCGCTTGTCATCTGCTCGTACCATCTTCGGCTTTGGAGACCCACGTTCAGGAAGGAGTTAGCAGTTGTTTGCAGGGCGGAGATGACTCGAATCATCCCAGTCTGGTGCTGTTGCGCGTCTCGCGGTTCTGCCTCTGGACTCAAAAGTCAAGACCTGGGAGGGCTGTGCTCCTTCTGTGACGCCCAAGGACAATCCTTCCTAGTCTCTTCCAGTTGCTGGTATTCCCCGGGGCCCCTGGGGGCTGTGGCAGCCTTGCTTCTGTGTCTGCCTCTGTCTTCACGCGGACTTCCACGCACCTGCTCCGTGGTCAGCATCCTTCTATGCTCTATGCGTTCAGAGTTGCGTACGTGGACAGAGTGAGCTTGTGGTATTTTCACGCCTTGGTCCCCGGTCACGTCCTTCCTCCTCTTCCCGCTCTCACCCTGCCTGTCTCTTTCCTAGTCTCCGGTTTTCTTGCACGTGTGGCCCACTGTGGCTATCTGAGCTGCCATTGATGGCATGTGCCCACACACCTGCTGGAGCCAGAATCATATGTCAGTGGCATCATTAGGGACAACTGCCCCTCCCCCACCAGCATTAGCCCTCATCGTCTCTCAGCGAGGCGAGAGCCTCTCGGGGTCTTTCCCCTTCCATGGCAAATAATGATGGGACGAATCCATGTAGGTCTTGTGGAAATACACATGCTGGTGCCAGTGCCCGCTCATGCCCAGGAGATCCTGTCTGGCCAACACCCCTGTCCTACAGGCTCTTAAATCTTTTTTATTTTTATTTTGTTTTTTTTTTTTAACATTTTTTATTATTATTTCCGCTCATACAAACTTAATAGGTAGACCAGTTCCCTCCCTCCTTCCTTCTCCCCCTGAACCCCCTGCTCCCCTTCTCTCCCTCCCCGTCTCCCAGTGCCTCCCCCCCAATTCCCAGAGAGTCCTTTATTGTGTATGCCTAACTCTCCTCTTGGTCCTCCTCTCCGATGACATACAAGGACCCAGTGGCATTTCCCTGAACCCTTTCTCGTGTTCCCCTTAAGCATAGGAACACTACTGTGGCTGTCAATCCCTTGCCTCCAAGGATCTTGGTGCCTTTAGCTGATGCTAGACTTTGTGAGGTCAATAGTGTGTTGGACATTGCGCAGGGCATGCAAAGTCCAATTATGATTGCTTCGGCCCTAACTAGTGTAGAGAATCTTCAGATCATTGCTCCTCCCATCCTTTTGCTCTTACAATCTTACCACCCCCTCTTCCACAAATGCCCCTGAGGCTCTTAAATCTTACTGCTCTCTCGTCCTCCATTTTCTCTAAGCCTTGGTGGTGGGCGTGGCAGTTAAGATGTCCTGCTTAGGCCTAGTAGTCTGCAGTCTCTTATTTTCTGCACTCTGGCCAGTTGTGCTTTTCTGTACTAAATACCTTCCACTGCAAAAGGAAGCTTCTAGGTTGAGTGCTGAGTGCTCCTCTGATCTATGGGTATAATGACAAATGTTTAAAATGCAGTTTGATATAGTGTCTTTGTAGCTAGCATCCTCTCTCCTTACAAGGCCAGCAGACATCGAATTTACGGTTCATCTTAGCTCAGTGTGACCTAATTACATCTGCATTGACTGGTTTCCAAGTCACATTCTGAATGTTAGATGGATGTGAATAGAGGGGAGGACTAATCCATTACACTAAGTAGATAGAACATGTAGCTTAGAGACTGGCAAACTGGGAAAAACGTATTATACACAATGTTCCTTGAAATGCAGTAATTTTGACATCTCCAGTGGTGATACCTGGTACCTACTGACCTTGCAGACCAGCTTGAGTAGATACTCGGGCACAAGGATGAGTTGGGCAGGTCTGGGAGCTTTAGACATGAAGTCAATGACTCCATTTCCCTGGTCTTTGGGGGTGCCCATGACATTGGACAGGCCCGCGGCACTGGCCTGGCATCGATTCTTTCTTCCTCTCCTGCTTTTCGGGGCTATTGGTAGGTGTCACGTGGAACTGATTCCGTCCACCGCGACTGCTGAATTCGTACCCAGAGCAGAGTTTCCAACGCTGCGGACTTTCTAGCGTCTGAGGGCACACATGGAATGCATGAGGGTCACCACTGTGAAGCGCCTGGCATGGCTGAGACCCCACAACACTGTAACTGGGGTGGTCTTGGGGCTGACTGCAAGGGAGACGCGCCCGTGGGTTTAGGCTTCATAGGTGGATGTACGCCTGAGAGTTACCGTTAGCTCTTTAATTCTCCGAAGCCAGAGCAGAAGATTCTGTTTTGCTATTTTACTTTTGCAATACCCTATTAATATTATGTAGCTTGCTTACTTTTCATAAACAACTGGGCTTTGTTTTTCAACCCAAGCTTAGCAATGCAGAATTCTAACGGTATGAATCATAGCCACACTCCGTGTCCCACTGCGTGCAGAGGTAACAGCTATTGGGGAGATGAGGCTGGCGAAAGACTGGTTGTGGGGTACAGCCGTGGTCAAGCCCGAGAGGCGACGGGAAGAACGTGGCAGGTGGAAAGGGTCCCTTTCCAAGAGTGTGGTCTCTTGTGAGTTCCCAGCTGCGCTCAGATGGTTCTGGGTGCTGGGGTCAGGTCCCTTCTGATGCGGGGCGAGGGGTGAGGAGTGCTCAGTGCACCCCAGGTCAGACCCCATGAGGTCGGGCAGCTCTTTGCAAACTCTGCCCCCTGTAGCTCTCACGGGGTTTGGGAGTTACACCGTGGGGAAAGAGAATGAAAGAGAATGTTCTGGTGTCTGACAGCTGTCACATGAGGCCAGAGCTCTGCCGTATAGGCTCATGCTACCATAGCTACCGTAATCAAGGCCTTCCTCAGAGTCACGCTGGGGCTGAATGATTGAAGGCCAGTTATACCATGGGTGTAAGCTGGCTGCCAGTGGGCCCAGAGTGGGGGGCCCGGGACCTCACGTTTGATTTGAATCCCACTCTATCCCCTTGTTCTCTGTGCTGTCCTCATTCTCCCAGCTTCAGCTGGGCCACAGGGCTCTTGCTCCTCAGTGCTCATTGGGGAAAGCTGTGGGTTGCAGCTCCTGCGCCCCCTCGGGCCGTGGGGCCGTGGCTGCCTCTCCCAGGGGTCCTGAGCTCCCCCTTCCTGTCCCAGAGGAAGGTGGGCCTCACCCTGCGCTGCGCGCTTCACAGACTCTGGGCGAGGCCTCCCAGGCGGCAGCCGTTTGTCTTTAACTTCGTCCTCTCGTGGCTTTGTGCGTGTGGGGGAGAAACAGAGAAAACAGCATGTGTTTGATCTGCTCTGTCTAACCTGAAGCCTTGTCGACCTGCGAACAGGCAGCTCCTCAAATGTCAACGCGGGCAAGCTGCCTTCGAACTCGTGACCCACCGAGGCTGCCTCTCGGGAGTCTGGCTTTATCTACAGCATGGGCTGTGGAGCGAGACTTCTTTTCCTGCAGAAAATCTTCATTGAGAGTTCCAATAATGCCCGTGAGCTCTCCTGACCTGCAGCGAGGGAGAATATTGAGTGGAGGGCGAGCCGTGGAGAGGGAAGGGGGTGGGTTCTAGGTGCAGGGACCTCGTGGGCAGAACAGCATTTTGGCCTGAGCGTGTGCTACCACCTCCTATAACTTTTGTGTTTTGTGTGTGGTGGACACATTTGTGTGCAGATATACATGCACACACACACGTGTGTGTGTGTGTGTGTGTGTGTGTGCGCGCGCGCGTGTGTGTGCGCATGCGTGTGTACATGCTTCTGGAGGTCTGAGTGCGATGTTGGAAATCCCCTTGACTGCTCTTCCACCTCACTGTTTGAGGCAGGGTCTTTAATCGAATCCAGAGCTCACGGATAGGGCTGGTCTGGCTAGCAGCTTACTCTGGGGGTTCCCGTGCTCCACATGCAGGGCTGGAATCACAGGCAGACTGTGATGTTTCCCCTCCCCCCACATTTTACTGTGGCTTCTGGATTCCAAACTTTTGTCCGCATAGAAACTGCTGAGTCATCTCCCCAGCCCCCAGATTTTGAGATTTAAGGTGTCTTCAGGTGTGCGTCTGTGTCTGACGAGGGTTTCTCTCACTGTGACTTCAAGTCCACGTTCTTGGCCCCTCCCCCCTCCTGCTCTCTCTGGTACTTAAACTCGTATTTTGACCTTAGCATTTTGTCTCATCAACCGTCAAGTCATAAAGCAGCCCAAGAAGGATCCTTCTAATTACTCCCTCACAGTTTTATGGGTACCGTATATGGGCTTAGCAAGCCCGCGGCGAGTAACCTTCGCCACACTACTGTACTCCGTTCTCCGATGAGCATAATTAATGCCCGAGTCCATAAAGGAGCTGCATGTGCCTCATAAAACTTGGAGAAGGCGTAAAACCCCCTTTGTGCCCAGAGTTGCCATGGTTACCATTGGGGAACACTTTAGTGTCCAACTCAGACCTTTCCCCAGAGTAATATTCTACAGATTTGTGGTCCTCTGGGCTCGGGTTAGGTCTTTCACTTCGCCGTGCCGATTGGCTGGTCCTTGCCTAGAGGCTTGTGTGCCAAGACGTGGGGGCACTTGCTTGGCCGCACGATCCCCAGGCCTTTGTGGGGGGCATGGAGGCAGTGAGACCGACGAGGCAATGAAAGGAATGTTAGACACCTGACAAGACCAGCCGGCCCGTCCAGGCGTGAAGCATCCAGTACTTGGTGGAAATGCACACCCCAGGGCTCCTTCCGTGCAGCCCAGACGGGCCCAGTCTAGTGGGCCTCATGCTCTTCCGATCAGCTCCGCGCTGAAGAGCGTCGGAGCCACTCAATATCAGTCGTTAAAATTGAGCAAAATTAAAGATCTGGTTCTCAGCAGCCCTAGTGATATTTCACATGTGTGAAAGCCGCCTGTGATTGGTGGCTGCCATTTTGGACAACACTGGCATGCACTGTATCAGCGTGGAAAAACGCGGCCCATGATTAGTGTGTGAGTGAGTCATTGACTTTCTAGAAGTCTCCCTTGTGCTGCTCGCCTCACCGTCGTGACAGAACACCCCTCTGCGACTGAACAGCAAGCTGAGAACTCGTGACAGCATTAGCGTTCACATTCCCAGAAGCAAGGAGTGGGAGGAGAGCAAACAAAGAGCTGATCACAGAAAGACTAAATCCAGCAGGGCGAACACCGAACCGGAGGCTCATGGCTCGCGTGTCTGGCTTGTGATGGCGTCCTCCGGGACCCTTCGGGCTCAGGTGGCCCCATCATTCCAGTTCTGCCACCCGGAGCACATGCGACCTTCCTCTGGGCTGGCTGTACTACGATGTGTCTTTCTGCAGCATCTCCAGCATACCAGGGTCTCCATGGCAACTTAGACTTTCTCCTCACAGATCCATACAATGGCTTCTCAGGGCCTCTTGTAGGTAAGCTGTCACTACCACACACCGCAGGCCCTCGATGGCTTCCTGGACCCTTGGTACCAGCCTGAGTGTCTGTAACTTCCCTGTTGCATGTGTGCAAAGCTAGCACAGTGTGGATGATGCTTCTGAGTTTAGTTAGCAGTTTGGGGTGTAATCTGGCCTCTTCTTTCACAGCTGTGACGGCCTCTGGGGATCTTGGCAGCTAAATTTGGAAAAAGCACTTCCCTGCAGGGCTGTTTTCCAGCAGGGAGTGACAGCTGCATCCAGCCGCTCTCCTTTCAAGTGAATTTGCATTTCACAGGGCGGATCGTTCTGTGGCGGGAAGGTTCTGTGGGTGGGAAGGTTCTGTGGGTGGGAAGGTTCTGTGTGGGGAAAGGTTCTGTGTGTGGGAAGGTTCTATGGGTGGGAAGGTTCTGTGGATGGGAAGGTACTGTGGGCGGGAAGGTTCCGTGGGTGGGAAGGTTCCGTGGGTGGGAAGGTTCTGTGTGGGGAAAGGTTCCGTGTGTGGGAAGGTTCCGTGGGCGGGAAGGTTCCGTGGGCGGGAAGGTTCTGTGCGTGGGAAGGTTCCGTGGGTGGGAAGGTTCCGTGGGTGAGAAGGTTCCGTGGGTGGGAAGGTTCTGTGGGTGGGAAGGTTCCGTGGGCGGGAAGGTTCTGTGGATGGGAAGGTTCTGTGGGTGGGAAGGTTCTATGGATGGGCTGGTTCTGTGGGTGGGAAGGTTCCACGGGTGGGAAGGTTCCGTGGGTAGGAAGGTTCTGTGGATGGGATGGTTCTATGGATGTTCCGTGGGTGGGAAGGTTCCATGGATGGGAAGTTTCTGTGGGTGAGAAGGTTCTGTGGGTGGGAACGTTCGTGGGTGAGAAGGTACCATGGGTGGGAAGGTTCCGTGGGTGGGAAGGTTCTGTGTTGGGGAAGGTTCCGTGTGTGGGAAGGTTCCGAGGGTGGGAAGGTTCCGTGGGTGGGAAGGTTCCATGGGTGGGAAGGTTCCGAGGGTGGGAAGGTTCTGTGAGTGGGAAGGTTCCGAGGGTGGGAAGGTTCCGTGGGTGGGAAGGTTCCGTGGGTGGGAAGGTTCTGTGTGGGGGAAGGATCCGTGGGTGGGAAGATTCCGTGGGTGAGAAAGGTTCTGTGTGTGGGAAGGTTCTGTGTGTGGGAAGGTTCTGTTTGTGGGAAGGTTCCGTGGATGGGCTGGTTCCGTGGGTGGGAAGGTTCCGTGGGTGGGAAGGTTCCGTGGGTGGGAAGGTTCCGTGGGTGGGAAGGTTCCGTGTGGGGGAAGGCTCCATGGGTGGGCTGGTTCTGTGTGGGGGAAGGATCCGTGGGTGGGAAGGTTCCATGGGTGGGAAGGTTCTGTGTGGGGGAAGGATCCGTGGGTGGGAAGGTTCCATGGGTGGGAAGGTTCTGTGTGGGGGAAGGATCCGTGGGTGGGAAGGTTCTGTGGGTGGGAAGGTTCTGTGTGGGGGAAGGCTCCGTGAGTGGGCTGGTTCTGTGGGTGGGACGGGGCCTTCAGGGAGCTTCCTGTGGTCTCGGCGAAGGCTGCCAGGTCTTGCTTCCAGGACACCGATCTCTGAGGCAGGTACAGCTGCTTTCTGTGTGGTCAAGCTTGGTCTTTCTCCTTTCCTTGCAAGCTGCACATTTTTTGCTGTCCCTCACTAGGAGCAGTGGGCAGAGACCACGCCCCAGCCTGGACCAACTTATTCTGATACTTTTGAATTCAGCCTCATTCAAAATTTCAGGGAGAAGACAGAATGTACCTATATTCCTTTCCAGAATGTAACACAAATGGCCTCTGGCTCAGGTCCCTGCATACCCGTTATCCTTGGAGACACTGGGCCAGCCCTCCTTCAGCATCCGGACCTTCATGCCCACAGGAGGACTCATTCCTCTCAGCTACAGCGTCCGAGGCCTTTCTGGACCAGAGCTTCAAACTGTCCTGCATTCCTTTCCAAACCAGTTCCAAAGGTCAGACTCACCACAGCAGCAGCCCACCCCTTGGTGCCAGTATTATCTGTACACCTCGTCTAAGGCTGGGCACCGGTGTAATCTACACGCGCTTATCTAACGTTATATCTGGACACCAGTGTTATCTGTACACCATTTGTCTGTCGCTGGGGCACAATATTTGAAGAAAGCAACTTAAGGACGGAAAGGGTTCATTTTGGCTCCCGGTTTGAGGGACACAGTCCCTCGTGGAGGGGAAGGCGTGGCCACCAAGAGGTGTGGCAGCTGGCTGCATCGTGTGTGCTGTGAGGAAGCAGAGATGCTGCCGGTCCTCAGTCACCTCCTCTCCTTTTGGGGCGTCTGAGTCCGCGCACAGGGCTCCCCTCATCCAGAGTGGGCCTGCCCTCCTCAGACAAATTCTCTGCGAGCGCCTCGCGGGCACGTCCAGAGTGTGTCTCCACATGACCAAATGCAGATGGCCGACAATGGTAGAGCCGTCAGCCCCCTTGAGGAACACGCCTGAGTATCTGCGTGGCGGGAGCTCCCCTCTTATCCGGGCTGAGGCTTCTGGCCACCGTGGTGCAGTGGCCTCTGTCCCCTGTGCTCAGCTGGTCACGGCCATTCACTGTCCAGGGCGGGCCTGTGCATCCGGTCCAGGCCAGGTCTGCTCTGTCCTTGCAAAGTAAAGGGGGAGAAGCTTCTGTTTTAATTTTGGCTTGTAAAATGTAGTTCAGCTCTAAAACAGTGTTTCCATTTGCCTGAACTTGGGGTGTGTGTGTGTGTGTGTGTGTGTGTGTGTGTGTGTGTGTGTGTGTGTGTGTTATTTCTCGCTGTCCTAAAACATATGGTTTTATCCCATAGTTCTGCTAGTCAGAAATCTGAGATACTCCTGCTGGCTGAACAGGGCCCTGTAGGGTGGTGCGACTCTTTCCCTGGGGTCCGTGGTACTCCAGGGGAATCCAGGTCTTTTCCAGCACCTGGAATTGTAAACTTCACATGCCTTGGCTCAGGTACACTGTGTGTGCTCCCCTAGCTGCACGTCTCAGTGTGCTTGCACGTTGGAGATAAACTCACAGAGAATCAGCTCGTCTCACGGAACGAGGGTTTTATTCTGTCTCATAAGCGTTCTGATGACAGTTCTTCACCTAGCGCAGTTGGAGAGCGTCTGTCAACACTAGCGGCCAAAGGAACTGGACGTAGCTTATCCACAGGACTAGTGGGAGAGAGCACTTGCCGGACCAGCATGTCTGTCCAATCATGCCAAAGAATGCCAACTTCCTTAACTAGCTCCCTCCATCTTATTCGCCTGCTCAGAGATTAGTTCTCCCCACCATGGGATTGGCGTGGAGCTGACTCCTAGCTGTGGTTGTCAGATGATACAGGTCCCTTTGGGGTCTTTACGGGTTCGGTTAATAAACCAGATATTGGAAGATAAACCAGAACATGTGTAGAGCCAAGGCAGGGAGTATTACAGGAGAGAAAGAATGGAACTCACGGACTTTGAATCTGTGAGGGGCAAGAGAGCCCTGGAGAACTCATGGACTCCAAGCATGGAATCCACGAGGGGCAAGGAGTTGGAAGAGAACACAGGGACTCCAGACATGGAGGCCATGAAGGGCAAGGGAACCAGAGCTCATGGACCCACATGTGACGCACCATGAGGGGAAAGGGAGCCAGAGATGGCTGCCAGGTCAGGATTACTTATGGGCCTAGGCAGCCGGGGAGAGGGGGAAGGGGGAAGGTAGCTTTTCCTCATTGGCCAGCTCCAGTTTCTGCAGACCTGACTGGAGCTTTTGGTCCTCTACATCTCATTGATTTGTTCCTATGCTGGGGCCCAGCCCAGTTATGTCGTATCTACAATGGAGAACTCATCTCCAGATCCTCTGCGGGTTGGGGGAAGTTGGCTGCTTTGGGGCGTGTTCCTTCAGGGTGATCCCAACCCTGGGGACAGACCTTCAGAGACTGTCTCATGGCTGCTCTAAAACTGCTTGGGATGAGACGACCTACAGGCTTGCTCAGGGCTTAACGTAACTACTAATTCTTCACAACCGTGCCCAAAATTCGAGCCATCAGCTGCCAAGTTGACACCTGTATCTCACTCTGACACTTGGCATACTCATCTTCTTTGTGTCTAACATTCCTCTGTCCTTTGTGATTCTAGTTAGAAATCACGTAGGTTTCCTAGCATGTTCTTCCCATCTTTGGGATCCCAAGTGACGAAAGGTCTCTCCTCAGTTAAGAACCCGGAACAACAGCTCCACGTGTTCCAACCTTGGGTGCTCAAGCTGTTTCTTACTCTGCTAGGTGTCTCTGCACAGCAGCCGACTCGTTCCACTTGCTCTGGGGTGAGTGTGGCCGTCGGCAGGGCTGCTTCATGCACCTGTGATCAGCAGGGCTGGGGGTCAGCAGGGCTGGGGGTCGGCAGGGCTGGTGGTCAGCAGGGCTGGGGGTTGGCAGGGCTGCTTCATGCATCTAGTCCGCCGCGGCTGGCTGGGGCAGGTCGGCCTCCTTGGAGTGAACCCACCGCTGCTCTGTCTCTCATGCCTTTGTCTCTTCCCCAGCCCCACCCTCGACTCCTGGGGTCCAGAGGCCCAGGGGTACTTTTCAGCTTCTTGGAACCCAGTTGGCCATAGTGATGGGTTAAAGCTGTCTCATTGTGCAAGAGTCAGATCAGAGACGCCCTAGAGAGAGGCCAAGGGGAGGGAGGCCCCAGACAGCCATTTTGGAATTGACTTGTGTAGGAAACACCGGCTTTTCCACCGGAACGATATGGCGTCTCCGCCTTTGTTTCAAGACTGTTGTCTGGATGGGGTCTGCTTCCACACACTGGTTCACATTGCCCCTTAATCACATGTATTCTGTTTTGTAGCCCACCAGCCCTGCCTCTTGCCAAACCTGGCTCGGATGGGTATGCAGCAGGAGAAGGGAACAGGGAGCCCTCTGACCAGGTGTGGGTGCCACGCGGAGGCCCATGAGTAAAGAGAAGCGGATAAGAATAAGAAATGTGAGAACCAGCGATTTATTTAGCGCCGAGGGCTGCCTAGAGACTATAGTGTAGCCATAAGAGCATGAGGACAGAAGAGAAGGGAGGCAGAGGGCGGCACGGTGGCCTGGTGCGAGAAGGAAGAGCGGAGGGAACAGATGGGCAGAAAGAGCCCAGGACTTGGAGGAGGAGGAGAGGGCAGAGCAGAGAGCCGCGGGTGGGTCCTAATCTTCTGTGGTCTCAGGCGTCTAAGGGGTTGCCTGGGAGTTGCTAGGGGAACCAGACCGGCCGTATGGTTTTGCCAAGTTACCAGCTGTAACTTCGGAGGAGGCGTTCCAAAATGGACCTCTGGTCAACACGTATTCACTCCATGAAATATTATCCGCTTTCGGGAGTGTGCACACGAGGTCATGCCACCTCACGGGGGACTCGCTGCCTCAAGTCCTGAAAGGTTTCACGTCACAGCCCTCTCGACACAGGTTCTCTGGGGTCTTTTATATGTCCAGGTTCAGGAGTTGAAGATTGAAACCAGAACATGAATAAAGGATTAAGGCAGAGTTCGTCAGAGGAGAGAAAGAACGGAACTCACCAGGAACGAGGGAGCCAAAGATGACTGCCGGATCAGGGTTATTTATAGACTTGGGCAGTCTGGGGAAAGTGGATTTTCCTTATTGGTTAACTCTGATTTCTGCAAACCTGCTTGGAGCTTTTGATCCGCTACATCTCATTGGTCTGTTCATATTGGGTTGACCTTGCGGCTCACTTCATGGGCCAGGTGAGCTGGTTCTTTTGAGGAACTTAGCTTTATCCCCATATCCTTTCATAACTGAGGGTTGGGGGAAATTGGGGACCTCATCTCTGAGGAGGATTAAAATAGGGTGTGCTCCTCAAGGTGGTCCCAGCCCTGGGACACTGCCTTTAGAACCTTCAAAGACCTTCGAAGCCCTCCCAGCACAGCTGCTCTAAAGGGTCACGTGTGCTTTGGTGCCTGCCTTTGGCGTCTGGGTTCCCTGCACAGAACTAAGGATGCCTTGCTGAGATGAGACATCTTAAATTTCATCGTGTGTTTCCTAGGCTCTGCTTCCAGGGCCAGAATGCCAGGGTGCCGCCATTTCTGTCTGACATTTTTATGTGGGATCCAGGATCGGAACTCAGGTCCTTCTGCTTGTGAGACAGAGCCTTTAACCCTGAGGCATCTCTCCAGTCCCCATAGTGATCTTTGAGATGTGACCCTGAGCCATTTCCACCACTTGCAGTACAGAGTTGGGGCCATAACTCTTGAGTTCTGCTTCTACCTTCTCTGAGTCTTGGATTCCTCATCAAATGAGATATCAAATGGGGATTATGGAGATGTTGTGTGGCTCAGTGATGCAGCTCATTGAGCATCCTGACTCCTCATGACTCCTTGACAATGCTGGGGCCGTGGCTGAGGTCAGAAACATTAGCTGCTGCTGGCCTACTCAGTGCATGTTGTGGTGACAAAGGACAATTGTGGTGTTTATCATTCTCGTCCCGTCGCACTGAGGACGCCTTGCCATTGACGGAAGGGAACACATTGGACTCTGACCTCTGGAAGCATCCAGCCGGAACTCTTCACGCGATTCCAGCTCAAGCAGAAGCGAAGACAGATGGTCTGGCAAGGCTGTTCAGAGGTGTTGGTGCGTTCCTGGATTTATGCTGGCACCACGCTTTGTCTTCGATGCCATCTAGTTTTGTCCTGCGTGCTTCCAAGTGGAATTAGTGTGATTGTAGCAGCGGGCTCATAATTGGCTCTCACTACTATTTATCAGGCGTGCTTACTGGCCCGTGACATCACAACTCGAAGCGCAGGGTCTGCGCTATAGCCGTACCTCAGCTACTTCCTTCTCTTGTGCAAGTGGGTGTGATACAGAAGGGGTGTGATTAAGATGGAAACTTCCGGACGGATGAGTAAGTGAACAGAACAAAAACTCGTGAATAATGAAGCTTTTGAACTTTAATTTAGCATGAAATTAAATGATGAAATATCCACAATGAAGAGGCTTTGGGGATGCTATTGTCTGTAAACCTGAGAAAAGTGGAATGAATATTCATGGAAGTGCTGAGTGACAGCCCCGCTAAGCTTTGCAATTCCAAGTCGCTCATTGTTTCCAAGACAGTTTCCAAAGACTGTCTGCAGTTTGCAGTCCTTGTAGCTGGGTGCGGCCTGTGCTCAGGAGCTGCCCGAGGGCCCAGCTGCCTCGGCCCAGAGGAAGCAGCTGCCGCTGTGACAGTGCGGCTCCGCCTTGCGCCCGACTCCCAGAACCCTCTGGGGCCATCTCCAGTGAGCAGCAAAGTCCTTCTTGACAGCTGCAAATCCCTTTTACCTTAGTGACACGTGGTCTTTGATGGTTTCCCCAGAACTGCTTGGATCAAAGTGCTTCCTTGAGTCCTCCGAATCCCTGGTTTCCAGCTATATCTCAGGCTGGGAAGTAGGGGTGCCCTCCGAGGTGCCGAGGTGGAGGCGACGTGGCTCTTACGATTATTCATGGCGAGGTAGGAGTCCAAATTCCCAGTTTCAAAGTGGCTTATTTTAGAGACTGACGTAGGCTTTTTTCTTACACTGTTGCTCTGTTTAAACCTGGGCGGTTCAGTGGTTGCTGCTTGACGCTGAGCACCAGGGGGGCTGAGGGAGGAGACCACCCAGGAGGGGTCATCTGCCAGGGGGGCAGAATGGGGTGCAGTTCTACCCTATCCCTTGAAGTACCTTGAGGAGGTTCCCCCCTTTTAAGGGACATTGATGTTACTGGGTCTGGGGTAACTTCTGTCTCTGTCTGGCTGCCTATCATCAATACATCAATGGAAAATAAATAAATGAACAGGTTCCAGCCACGGTCAGACCATTTTGTGAAGCCCCCTGGCTAGAACGCTGTGATTCCTGGAAGTGGCCAAGCATCTAAAGCCTTGACCTCCCCAGGCCAATGGATACATGAAAGGACTTTCACCCCCCATCCTGCATTGTCCTCCTCCCTGGAGACCCCTTAGCAACATCTAAAGACCCCAAGAGATTGTCCAGGGTTCTGCAGTACCCTCTCCCTCTCTCCTCCCTCTCCTTCTCTCCCTTTCCCTCTTCCTCTCCCTGTCCCTCTCTTCTCCTCCCCTCCCCTCCCACCCCTCTCTCTCTCTCTCTCTCTCTCTCTCTCTTTCTCTTTCTCGCCCTGGGCTTCCTTCAGACTTCTTCCCATAGCGGCTGTCTCCCTGTCCCTCTGCCCTGCAGCTCTGTCTTTTGTTCTGATACTCTCCCATCTTAGGCTTTCCAATAGCCGGATATACCATCTGCAGTTATCTTTCTCAAAGGGTTGCTATGGAGCTAAGCGACATCTGCGCGGGAGGAATGGATTGGAGGACAATGGAGGTCACATGATGTCCCCAGCTAGGCTGACCGCACTGCAAACAACCATAACCACCTTGCTTGAGGTCCCCAGCACACGTGTGGGGAAAGCATGAGGCTGCGCCTGAGATCATGCATGTGTAAATATGTACGCGTTTGTGTGTGCACACATGGGCGCATGCGTGTGCGTGGACATCAGAGGTTGACGTTGGATGTCTTCTTCGCTCACTCACAGGGTGTCTCACTGACCCTGGAACTAGATCTGTTTCATGGGTTCTGGGGAGTGGAGGACTGAACCTTCTCCCCAAGCGTCGATGCTGTTTTCTAGCCAGACGCTTGAAGCAGATTCCAACAAGCCAGTTGGATCTTCATTTGTAACTTTAAGTTCTCTTTAAAGCAAGGTAGAGCACGCCTGTTTCTCAAAGTTGAATATATTAAAGCTCGTGTTATAGATTTACTAAAACATTCAAAGCATGGTTCATGCTGTCATAGTATTTATTTTTTTTAATATAAAAGTGTTTGCTAAGTGAATGCAGCTAAAGACAAACTGGCAGAGTCCAGCTGCAGGGTGGTGGGTCTGCCTTGTCCCGCGGGGGGCCTGTCAGTCTTTTTGTTTGCACAGCTATGCGTGCTGCGGTTCTGAGCTGCAAGGGAGGCCTGCCCTTGGGCCGTCCAGCGCGGTGCTGGGCAATTGCTCAGTTCCTGCTTTTTGGTGCGTTTGGTGGTTGAGTTAAGGTGGAGACTGGTTAGTCCTTAAGCATTAGGAATCAGCCCTCCTCACTCTGCTCCTGCCGTGATAGAAAGACAAGACTGGCTCAGTTGCACGGAGACCAAGGCAAATGTTAAGACAGAGCTTCAGAGCAGGAGAGAGAACCTGGCAGAGAACGAAGCTGAAGTGCAATTGAAGCCAGCCTGGCGCGGAACTCCGAGACTCCTGGAGCCCATCCAAGGTGCCCACACTGGGCTCTGCCCTCGGTGCCTTGTCCTGCCCTCCAGGAAGGCGTGCCTGACCATGTTTACCAGCTGATTCTGCGGGCGCCAAGCCAGGACCAGAAGCGTTTGCATCCTCGGTATGAACGGTCCCGTCGGCTGAGCGTAGAGCTGGACAGAGACACCAGGGCCGGTGCGTGGGATCCGGAGTGAGCGTGTGGCGAGCGTCAGGCTGCACGGCTCTGGCGAGGGGGCGGATCGGGTGAGTGGTCCCTGCCGGTTCTCAGAGCAGGGGATCAGGGCAGCACATCCCCATGGCTGCCCCAGCTGGCCTGGGCCTCGGGGTCCATGTCTGCCTGAAGATCCCGGAGCAGGAGGTGAGCTGGGTGGGCACAGAGCCGTCACTCTGCACCCCAGTCCTGGGCGATTCTTCCTGCTGCCGCAGGGCCCCGGCCTCCAGGAGCAGGCCAGGCCTCCGTCAGCCCCCGACTCCCGGGCCGAGCCGAGACTTTCTTCTTTACAGTTCATTGTCTCAAGTGCTTCGTTACCAGGAGGACGGCAGTGCCGATTAACACTTATTAATTAAACATTTGCTCTGTCAAGCAATGGAACAAAATTTATTATAATTGAATTTCTTGCTGGTGCTTAGAATGCAGCAACTACTGGCTTCTGGTGTCCTTTCTCTGTCTTGTTTCAACGTCACCATCTGAAGCCCTGTACCTCTCATGCGTAGGTGACGCTTGGTAAAAAGAATCCTTTTGTACCGTGTGCCAGGGCTTCCACAGTCACAGCAGATGGGGTGACTCCAGCAGCCCAAGTTCATCTCTCAGGGTTCTGGGTTTGGGAGCCCAGGACAAAGATTCTGGCGTGTTTCCACTGAGGCCCCTGAGTCTCATGGTCTTCCCTTGGCGAATGTCTGTGCTCAGCCTCTTCTTACCCGGACGCTGGTTCAAGCAGAGCTTCTGCAGACCCCATATCAAAACAAGCCAGGGCAGCTGGTGTAAACCCATCTAAAGAAATGAGGGATGGACGTGTTCACCCCCACGTGAGCTTTTGTGAATTTCCTGTTTCATTTGTAAGCAACAAGGTCTTTGAATCAGGAGCATCTTGGCAGCCTGAGGGTGTGAAGCAGGTTTGCTGAGGTGGGTTTCCCTCCTGACCCCCCCACCTCAGGCCTGCACCCCTTTACCATCTCCGTGACATTTTGCCCTGCTTCTGTTTCTGGGGTCTGCACCCTTTACCTAAGGGCTTTCATGGCATCTAGGACACATTCCATCTGGTCTTATTCTGAATCCCAGAGACATCTTCAACTGCTCCCCAAACAATAGAATGGTGGCTTCTTGGGGTGTCAGGTGAGGCCATTATTCCAGGCCTGCAAGGGAGAGTTAGTTCTCACAGCAATGAGTACAATCTACAGTTCTAAAAACACCATGCAGGGCTGTGCTCCCAACAGCACAGTTTCTCTGCTTGTGTCACAGTGGTTTGCTAAGAGTTCGTGTCCCCCAAAGGGGCTGTTGTGTACAGCAGGGGTCACGTTCATGTTCAGAGAGGGGGCCGTCGCATTTTTACATCAGTGGCCTTTAATCCAGTGTGGTTTTCTATTCACCACATGAAGTGTGACCGTTTAGCCAACCCTAAGAATAACCTATAGAACAGATTCGGGATTTGTTCGTGGTGGGTCACGCCATGAGGAGATGGGAGAGGAGAAAGGGGTATTCAACTCACACTGAAGACAGTCAGAGGCGTCAGCAGACAATTCAATGCCGCATAATTCACTGTCCGCAGCCTAAAGGATGGGAAGATCCAACGTCACGCTTCACTCCAGTAAGGTTCTCTTGCCCGGACAGCTTATCAGTCCACACGCATTTCCTCCAAACAGCGGCACAATAGCTGCTGAGAGGTATCGGGATGGAGTAACGGCACCCCAAAAGCAGTGCAGTCTGCAGTTTTCAGAAGTGAATACTTGCAAAACCAGCCTCCAATACTTCTTAAGAGAGAGAAACTGGGCTAAGTCTGTGGACTGTGCAGTCTGAGCTGGAGCCCCCTATCCTGTATTTCCATAAAGCTGTGCACGTGCTCGCTCTGGGGAGCTGGGGACAGGTTGGTCCCAAGGCTACTGGCCAGCCAGCCCAGCGCAGAGAGCCAGGCCAACGAGACACCGTTGAGTAAACGAGGTGACGGGCTTGAGAAACAGCAACGGAGGTCGTCCTTTGGCGCATGTGCACGCACACACACACATACACACACATACACATATACACACATACACATATACACACATACACACCCACATACACATACACACATACAAACACACACACATACACATATATATACATACACACATATACACATACACACACATATTTATGCACATACACATACATACACATATATACACATACACATATACACATACATACACATACACATATACACATACACATACACACATACACATATACACATACATATACATACACATATACACATACACATACACATACACATATACACACATACACACATACACATACACACATACACATACACACACATGCACATACACACATACACATATACGCACATACACATATGCACATACACATACACACATACACACATACAACACACACATACACATTATATCACATACACACTACACATACACACATACACACATACACACATACACATATATTCAATACACACATACATACACACATACACCCACATACACATACACACACACATACACATATATACACATATACACACATACAACCCCATAGACACATATACACACACATACACATACACACATACAAACACACACACATACACACATACACATTTATTCACATACACACATACATACATACACACTTATAAACATATACACACATACACCCACATACACATACACACATAAACACACACACATACACACATACACATATATTCACATACACACATACACATATACACAATACACCCACATACACACATACACACACACATACACATATATACACATATATACATACACATACACACATACACATATACATACACACATATACACATACACACATACACACACATATATACTCATACACATACATACACATATATACACATACATATACCATACATACGCATACACAATATACACATACACATCCATATATACATACACACTACACATACACAACATACACAATACACACATATACACATACACATACACATACACATACACACATATACACGTACACATACACATATACACACATACACATCAACACTATACACACCACACATACACATACACACCACAAACACACACACATACACACACACAAACACACACACCATACACACTACACATATATTCACATACACACATATCACATATACCACATACACCCACATACACATACACACATACACACACACATACACATATATACACATATACACATACACACATACACACATACACATACACACACATATACTCATACACATACATACATATATATACACATACACATACACACACACAAACACACACACATACACACACACAAACACACACCATACACACATACACATATATTCACATACACACATATACACATATACATCCATACACATACACACATACACATATACACATACACATACACATATACACATACACATACACATATACACACATACACATACACACATACACATACACACATACACACATACACATATACGCACATACACATATATGCACATACACATACACACATACACACATACACATACACATATATACATACATATACACAATAGACATATACACATACACATATACATACATGCACATATACACACACACACATATACAGACACATACACATACTTAATCACTCAAACACACATATATACACATACTCAAACACTCATACACACACATACAGATAACACATACATACATATACACACACATACATACACCTACACTCATACATACACACATACACACATACACACACACTCAAACACACACATTCATCCCTGAACACACACATGCACACACTTACACTCATATATACATACACACAGTCATATACACACTCACATATACACACACACAGACACACGACCCTGAACACACACATAGTAAGATATAGAAATCCACAATGTCACTGTCTGAAAATAGATTCAGTGTGGGAGATACAACCTAACTTGGTCACACGTGGAGTGTGGGTGGCTTGAGGTTGGCGCTAAACCTTACTCGGAAGGGCTCATTGCTACCAAGATGATCTAACCAGGGTGACGTGAGATCCTTTCCTGCTGGCCCTCGAAGCAGCGGCAGCCAAATGCCTGCCTGTGGGAAGCCAAAGGGGCTGGGGGCAGGCAGGGGGCAGGCAGGGGCGGGGCTGGGGGCAGGCAGGGGGCAGGCAGGGCGGGGCTGGGGGAGAAGGAAGGGGGCAGGCAGGGCGGGGCTGGGGGCAGGCAGGGGCGGGGGCTGGGGGGGCAGGCACAGGCAGGCAGGGGCGGGGCTGGGGGCAGGCAGGGGCAGGCAGGGGCGGGGCAGGGGCAGGCAGGGGCGGGGCAGGGGCAGGCAGGGGCGGGCCTGGGGCAGGCAGGGGCGGGGCTGGGCAGGCAGTGGCGGGGCTGGGGCAGGCAGGGGCGGGGCTGGGGGCAGGCAAGGGCAGGCAGGGCAGGCAGGGGCGGGGCAGGGGCAGGCAGGGGCGGGGCTGGGGGCAGGCAAGGGCAGGCAGGGCAGGCAGGGGCGGGGCAGGGGCAGGCAGGGGCGGGGCTGGGGGCAGGCAAGGGCAGGCAGGGGCGGGGCTGGGGGGCAGGCAAAGGCAGGCAGGCAGGCAGGGGCGGGGCAGGGGCAGGCAGGGGCGGGGCTGGGGGCAGGCAAGGGCAGGCAGGGGCGGGGCTGGGGGCAGGCAAGGGCAGGCAGGGCAGGCAGGGGCGGGGCAGGGGGCAGGAAGGGGCAGGCAGGGGCGGGGCAGGGGCAGGCAGGGGCGGGCCTGGGGGCAGGCAGGGGCGGGGCTGGGGGCAGGCAGGGGGCAGGCAGGGGCGGACAGGGGCGGGCAGGGGCGGGCAGGGGCGTGAGGCTGGGGCAGGCAGGGCTGGGGCTGGCCAGGGGAAGCGTCAATCCACAGCCAGCACCAGGCCCTCAGCCCAGAAAGACTTTCTGCCCAAGCCCGGGTGGTGGGAAGCAGAGCCGCCGCCGAGTCTCGGGTGAGGATGGGGTCCCGGCGGCTTCACCACAGCTAAGACTGAACAGGCGTCTCAAGCATCCGCAGAACAGACCCCGAACCACAGAACCGCAGTGATTGTGTCGTGATTCAGGAGTAGCTGGTGATGGTTTCTTGAGAACCGAAGTCCAATGCCTGACAATGAGCCCCGGCAGCGGCGTGGGGGCGTCTCAGTGCCCTTGGCATCTTTACTCACTGTCTGCAGGGACCGACCTTCTGTGTTTCTCCTCCACAGCTGTTGCCTGGGCTCTCCTGGCACCCAGGGAACATGGACACACAACCAGTGCTCTGCTGTGCAAAAACCAACTTCTCCAGGGTTTTCTTTTCCCTCAAAACAGGTTTCCACACACGACGCAGATCTTCCTGGCATGTCCTTGGACAGAGCCGGGCACATGCTCAGACTTGAACACCATTAAAGTGGAGGCTGTTCTCATCTAAACACTCAACCCAGAACATCCTGGGGCTGTGCCAAGCAGGTGAGACACCAAGCCAAGAGTGTCGAGTGGCTTTTGTAGCCAAACAGCAGCCCGTTACTGTCCCGTCAACTTACTGTAGAGAAGTGCAAACTGTAATATCAGGATCACACTGACCGTGAGCCGGGGCCGCATGCCACCGTATGGGGATCTCACTGCCTGAGGCTGCCTGGGCACCAGCGTTGAGTCTGGCATACCCCTTTCAGCCTCGCGTTGTGACAGTGGGGGACTGTCACAGTCAGATACAGGCATCAACTTGACAGTGGAAGGCTTGGCGCCCTGCGCACATCTGTAAAGAACTGGTAGTCAAGCAGGAAGCAAGCCTGCAGGAGATTGTCTGATTGACAGGGTGGGGCTAGTCCCCAGGCAGGTGGGTAAGATGGAGGGAGCTGGTTGGGGAAGCTGGCGTCTTTCTGTGCACGTGGCCAGACATGGTGGTCGGCAAGTGAAGGTCCTTTGCTCAGTGATCTTGTTGATACAGGGTAACTAGTTCCCTTGGCTCTTAGTACTGGTGTAAATTCTCTGCCAAGCCGGACTAGGAACTGCAACTAAGACTCTGAAGTCAGAATAAAACCCCTTCTTCGTGTAAGCTGGGGTGAATTTGCTGGCAATGGACAGAGTGACAGCACCAGGGGCATTCTTTTGAGAGGGTGGGTCTGGCTGGAGAGTCGGGTACGGTGGGCACGTATCATCCCTACACCTTCCCGTTGCTTTTTCTCTACTTCCTGTCTGTCATGAAATGAAACGCTGTCCTTTGCATGTGGTCTTTCTGCATAATAATAATAATAATAATAATAATAATAATAATAATGCTCCAGTGCATGAGGCCAAGAAACAAGTCTGAGCTCTTTGAAACAATGAACTAGATAAATCTCCTTTTCCTTAGATTGCATCTGTCATGTGGGTCAGCCACGGCAACACAAAAGGAGCCAATCCAGTGCTACTGCACATACAGTATGCCGCACGGTGACCACACACGTACTGTATGCCGCACGGTGACCACACACGTACTGTATGCCGCATGGTGACCCTCCACGTACTGTATGCCGCACGGTGACCACACACGTACTGTATGCCGCATGGTGACCCTCCACGTACTGTATGCCGCACGGTGACCACCCGGGGCAGTGTAACTATTGCTCACTTTTCAAATATAAAGATCCCAAGTGGAGTTGGATTTATTTGGTGCATCCAGTCGTCTGTCTCTGGAAATGCAGTTTGCTCCATTTCGGACTACTTGATGCACACACTAATGGGATGCCGATGTCCCACTTGAAGACACAAAAAGCAGAAATGACATGAATATTTTCCTTCCGGACATGTTGCTCATTGAGTGGTATGGAAGGAGTGCTATTTAAGCTGTCAACAATTACGTGTGCAATTTGTGCATTTCAATGTAAATAACATTTTTATTATAGTCATTGAATGACTCTCTCTTAGCCATAAACTTTAGAAGAAAATTCTACTTAAATGAGGTTTGGAAATAATGACCATACAGATTTGCATGCATTAGCGAGTACGCATAGTACAGGAATAGGAAATCAGTCTACAGTGTAATAATGTTCAGATATAATTCATGTAGACAGGACATAAGGATGGTAGAGGGAAATCCTAATGTGAGCAGCAATACTTGCTATGTACTTATTTCCCACCCACATATGCTCAGACCTAACTGAGGAGAATTTAAGGTGGAGTCCTCCAGGCACGAATCTTGCATGTTTAAAGGCTGTTTGTGCATCAGCATCTTGTCTCTGAACACTAGCCGCCAGTTGAACTTCTCCATTGACATTCACTGGTGAGAAGCATCGAGTGCGCAGACAGATTTCCCTGGGAGGCAGCACAACCACTAAGGTTTACTGGAATATAATCAAATATTTTGATACTGTATTAAACATGCTCATGGGAAAATTTGTAGCAATTTTCCATTATTTTAAATTCTGTTATAAAATTTGAAGTTTTGTTGAAAGTTTAGACACATTAAAGACATTTATTAAGATTTTTTTGCTCCTGTACTCAGCGAGCTGTCCACGCCTACTACCACGTTCCCCACTGGTTGCTGAATTTCTTTGCTGGTTTGATTTTTCAAAAACATGAATTGTGTTTCTTGTCCTGTATGAATTTTAAAAATAATAATGATTTTCAACTTCTCTCAGCTAGTGTGCCTGCTACACGGAGCTAGTGAGCTTTTTATATTCTAATGTAAGCAAATTATATTCATCACGGAGGTAGGAAGAGATGATTCTGACATCGAAATGCACAGTCTCTTCTTTCTTCAATCAATTTCTTCTGCTTTTTAAATTTCAACTTTTATTTACTTGAGTGTGTGTGTGTGTGTGTGAGAGAGAGAGAGAGAGAGAGAGAGAGAGAGAGAGAGAGAGAGAGAGAGAGAGAGATTACGTATATGTGTCTGTGTGTCCCTGTGGAAGCACAAGGGTAACTTCAGGTATCATCCTGGATTGCTCTATCTCCTTTTTGCTTTTCTCTGGGGTTTTTCCGACTCCCACTTCCAGGGCTGGATGTGCAGGCTGCTACCATTTCCACCTGGCGTTTTTGTGTGAAATCTGGTATGAGGCAGAGGCTTAACCCCTGAGCCACTTTCCAGACCCAGCTATTTCTGTAAATCATGGTGGCTCTTTCCCATCTGTAACTCCCAAAGCCATCCTGAGGGTCAAGTGCACTTTGGCCATAGAGGGCAAGAGAAACAAAGGAGGACACGATGGTGGTCATTTTCATTGCCAGGCAGAAAGCAGGGCTCCCAGCTCATGCTTCACATCCTCTTGTCAGTGTTCAGCCACATGACGAGAGTAACGAGAGGCTGAGAGACACAATCTTTGGTTCTGGAAAAGAGCAGATGTGGGTTCTCTGATGTCTGTTGAGGTCCAACTTCTGGCCAAGAGTTGCTCGTCACTCAGTCACTGATGCCCGTGAGAGCTTCTTGATGGGCAGCCAGGCACATTGGGGCAGATGGTTTTGCCATCTCCTTCACATCCACGTAGTTTCTCTGCTGTGTGGTGAGGGCTGACTTCTGGGTGGTGACTTTCCCTCATTCTTTATACTCACAGAGTTTCTTTTCCTGTACAAGATCTCTGCTGTATCATGAGGTATGACTTGTAGCCAAAGATCTTTCCACCTAATTACACTGATGAAGATTTTATTCTGCATGAGTTCTCTGTTGCAGGTTCAAGACTGACTTCTGGGTGGAGTCTTGACCGTCTTCTCCACAGTCCTGAGGTTTCTATCCTGTCCACTGATGAACAGTTAGGGCTGTCTTAGAGCAGAAAGCTGTCCTACATTCTTTACGCACATATGATTTCTCACCGGCGTGAGTTCTCTGATGTGCATCAATAACTGAATCATTTAGAGTTTGCACACTTTTTTTGGATTCAAATGCTTTTTCCCTGAGAATTTTTACCACATCTGTAGGATTTCTCCCATGCATGTTCTCTGACATTGGAGAACATTTTCTGTCCACTACATTCACAGCATTTCTCCTGTCTGAGGCTTCTCGTGTGCAATGAGTTTTGACTTCCTTTACATGTGTAGGATTCCCTACCAGTGTGCACTCTCTGATATACATTAAGGATTGACTTATGGGGCAGAGTTTTCCTGCATTCTTTGCATCTATATATTTTCTTCCTGGTTTGAGTCCTCTGTTGTATCCCAAGTGCTAATTCCCAGGAAAAGGTTTTACTACGTTCTCTACAGCATAAGGTCTTGGTCCTGTGTGAGTTCTCTGATTGTTAGTGAGGTCTGACTTCAGATGAAACATTTTCTCACATTTACTACATTGATAGGCTTTTTCCAGTATGAATTCTCTAATAGATTATAGGCCTGATTCATGGCAAAAGATTTCTCATATAGGACACATGTGTAGATTTCTTTTTCATCACATGTATCCTCTGATGTGTTGTAAAATCTTATTTTCTAGTTAAGGTTTTCTTATATTCAATACATTCATGTAACTTTTCTCTTATGTCTGCTTGTTGATCGGTAGTGGGGTTAAACTTTTAAATATTTTTTATTTTTTATTCACTTCTCTCTCTCTCTCTGTGTGTGTGTGTGTGTGTGTGTGTGTGTGTGTGTGTGTGTGTGTCTGTGTTTGTGTGTGTGTAGAACCACAGGCGAATTCAGGAACCAC
The DNA here is from genome assembly GCA_023101885.1 of Typhlomys cinereus. Classification (NCBI taxonomy): domain Eukaryota; kingdom Metazoa; phylum Chordata; class Mammalia; order Rodentia; family Platacanthomyidae; genus Typhlomys; species Typhlomys cinereus. Next base: position 66,676 of record JALPQD010000510.1, read on the forward strand.
CATGGACCGCCTCCACCTCCTCCTTGTTTACTCTGCCCCAGGATTCACAGGTTCCGCCCTACCAGGACCAGAAACGCAGGCTGCCCCCGCTTCCGCCTGGTGTCTATACGTGGGGTCTAGGATCCGAACTCAAGACCTTCCGCCTGCAAGGCAGAGGCTTAACTCCTGAGCCACCTCTCCAGCCCCCTGTAGTGGAGTTAAACTTTTATTAGAAACTTTTTTGCTAAGTTTTGGACAAATAGAGCTGAATCATCATAGGCTTTTCTATATTCATTATATGTACAGGAAGTCTTTTCTATCCTCATATATATATATAATTTTATGCATAAAAATAATGTCTGTGTCAAGGACACTTATGCATAAATTACTCCCCAGGCAGGGACTTCATGTACGACTGCACTTCCGTGTTCCACTATGTACCTTGCTTCATTTCTGTTGCAGTCACTCTTTCTTTCCGCTCCTGTGAGACAGCACTCAGATACAACCCAAGTGGAGAAAAAGGAGATTTGTTTTAGTTACAGTTCCAGAGGAGATATAGTCAATTGTGACAGAAAAAACATGGTCGAAACAGAAGCCTGAGGTGGCTTAAGTCACATCCATCATGGAGGTAGAGGAAACAAGAACAAACTGTAAGAGCAGGTGGTGCTACCCAATGTCAAGACCTGCCCCACTGTGACATGCCTTCCTGCAGCAAGTCTCACTTCTAAAGGTCACATAACCTTTCCAAACATTAACAGTTAAGGATGAAAGCACATGGATCTCTTGGCACAACTCACATTCAAACCACGACAATATCTAAATGTGTCTTGCATGCCAACATTTTCTATCAGAAGAATGTAATGATGTGTATTTTTTGTCCCATTGTTCCAGCAACATTTTTTAAGAGTAAGTCTTCTGTATCCAGTTCCTTGTATGGCACAAATATATGTTCAAAAGGTACTCATTCATTGGCATTGGCTTTTCTAGACGACATTCATATAAGAGTGAGGGATACTGGGACTATTAGCCTGTTAGAGACTCTACTCATTAGATGCAGGTGTCCATTTGACAATTGAAGGTTGAAGCTGTGAGCACATCTTTCAAGAACTGATATTAAAGCAATCCATGAGCAACCCAGTTGTAGATTATCTAATTGATGTGGGAAGATGAGACCCACAGTGGTTGGAGCTGTTCCATGGGCAGGTCGATATGACGGACACAGCTGTAGCAGCACTATGACATGCTGTCACGTTGGCGTCCTGGAAAGAAAGTATATATGTCCTTCTCGGCTCTTGTGAGGCTATGGGTGGCCAGTTCCATTGGCTCACGATGTTGATTGGAATTCTTCTGCCATGTTGATGAAGTGTAACTGAAAATCCTAGGCAGGAATAACATGACGTGTTCCCCCTGAGTTGTTTGGTCATATGTTTGTTTAGCAACGGGATGATGAAAGTAACTCGCAAACATGAGGCCCAACCATGAGCAAGCACACAGCTCCACACACGTGAGCAGAGCCACTGTAGGTCAACCACGTACGGACAGGGCACCGCATGCCCACTGTCTCATCTCTTATCCAGGAAAGACAGACGTAGAAACTGCTCAGGTGTGTGCAATGCAAAATGTAGCCCCATAAACTCTGAGTAAATACATCGCTTAAAAAAAGTAAATTTTGGTTGGTTTCATAGCAAATGCTAATTGATACATTGACTCTGTAGGAACTGAACATGTTTTGGCAAAATTATGTGATTGTACTGGTTCATATTTTCAATTTGAGAAGATATGGATTCTCTGGGCATGACTATAAGGACGTTTCTAGAGAATGTCAATTGAGATGGGACATCCAACTGTAATTGTGGGAGCTACTGTTCTATGGTGAGTAGTCCTGGACTGAGTGAAAGGATAAATGAGCTTTTGACCAGCCTTCATTCTTTCTTTACCTGATGGAGCATGTGCTGTGACCAGCTGCCTCTCTGACGTCCTTACAATGATGGGCCCTGAAACTGTAAGAAATATCTCTGCTTTCCTTAAGTCTCAGTTCTTAAGTATTTGATCCAGCATTGAGAAAAATAACCAATACAGAAAATTGGTACTGAGAAGTGGGATTCAGCTGTGATAAGCCTAACCATGTGGCCTGTAGGCCATTAGGACTGGGTTTGGGGAGGAATCTGGAAGGGTTTGGAAATTTGAACCATACAAACTGGAATTCTGTGAGCAGAGCTTAACATGGTGTGTGTTTGCGAGATCAGAATGCCCAGAGAGAAACTCAGACAGCGGAGGCTCATGCGATTTTGGAGGAGAGCAAAGCACTGTTGAGAATTAGGCTAGAGGCCATTGTGTGATATTCTGGCAACGAGTCTGACAACATCCTCTCTGTGTCCTGAGAAAGTGAGTGAGAATGAACTCAGAAGTACTGGACTAATCCATTAGCAGAAATGGACTAATTTGCTGGGCAGGGAAATCCCAAGGCAGAATGGCATCCAAACTGTTATCAAACTGTTTTTATCAAGGTCTACGACAGAGAGAAAGCAGCAGCTGGAGCAAATAGAAAACGCAACATGCAGAAAGCAGGAAATTTAAAATTGCAGACCTGGCATGTGCTGAGACAGCAGCTGCAATTGCAAAAGAGATTAATTATTAAAGCAAAACCTCTTACTCACCGGGATAACAGGAAAGGCGCCTCAAGGGAATAGCCATGTCCATGGAAGGCTCAATCCTGTGAAAAATTCACTTGAATTCAAGTTTATTTGAAAGGAGAAGCTGATGCAATTATGGTCCAAGAGGTCAGGCTGTGACTCAAGCTTGCAGCAAAACTTGGCAGTGTCTCTGACGTGGTGCTTGTTTCATAGTAATGAAAGATTCAAAAGCAAGGGGGTCATGGAGACTTACATTGAGTATGCAGATACCCGCCAAGGCCAGAGGGTGTGCATCAGGATTGGAGTCCCTGCAAGACTTCGAGAGCCCATTGTGTGAAGCAAGCTGCAATTGGAGTGGAGATCTCAGGATGTGGGGATGCCAGGCAGAACCAAAGAGAGGGCGCGTCTGAATGCAGCAGAGTGGACGGTGGGCTCACCAAGACTTTTGGAACCCAGATGAGTCTATCCTGGGCCTGGGCATAGAGCTGTAGGATTTGATGGTTTTCTCTGCTGGATCCCAGTCTCCCCCAAGTTGGGAGATGCCTTCGCTTTCTCCAGGTACTTGATGACCTCGTCTTTCACCTTTGCATCAACTGTTAGAGACACGGATTCACGTCAGCTCCTTGGAGCAGAGCAGAAGACTTGGGGAAGGGAAAGTGTGGGCAAGGTGTGGGCAAGGTGTGCCTGTGCACAAAGAACATGCAGCCAGCCTTCCCTGTGTCGGTGGCACTGGTGGAGGATAATACATTTCCCACAGACCCCTACGGCCTTCCTTTGGGGATCAATGGAGACAGTTAAAAGCCTGTTACCAGGAGACCGGGTCTTGATGAACCTGGAATATTGGGTCATGTCAGAGATATTTAGTCCTGGCTTCTTCATTCGATTTTGATTTGAGGTGGTGGGAAAATGGGCAAGTTCTATCCATCGCTGACAGTGCTGATCAGTTGCATGTTTCTCGTTCTGACTCAGGTGGTGCTGTTTTAGAAAGCATGAAAAATAATGTCTCTGTTGTATTAAGTTTGTCAAATAGCAGGAGATTGATGAGGGACCTCTCTCTGAATCCATTAAAAGATGTCTGTTTCCCTGCCATACTGATTTATGACTCTTCAGAAAATTCCCATGTATGTGACAGAAAAAATAGTGTGATCATAGGCCATATGCTTCCCTAATCCGGTGCCAGTTTATACTCCAGTGTCTGATAATTATCTGTTTAGAAGCTCCCAAGGCCCGTCCATTCATCCATTAGATCTTCAGTGGCTATTATTTTGAGATGAACCTGACTTAGTCTTTCCTTCTCTGGTCTCTACGGTAAACTTGGCAATGATTCTGCACAGCGCTTTCTTAGAATTTCTTTCACTACTGAAATTCCTCTGTAAGCTGGCAAATGCCAGGCTTGTTTGTCAGGGACTCACTGAGAGAAAGCAGGTGGGGTAACAGAAGCGTGACGTGGGGTTGCATGAGAGACTTGATTCTTATTCAAGACACCGCCCTCCTTCTCTTTTCCTAATAGGTGCTTTGCCGCATTCCTATGCCCTCTTTGACCTTATATTGCTCTTCAGTGACTCTGTTCTGAAGCTCCAGATAGGTCCAGTTTGATCGTCTCGGGTGCTGTGCCTCACATTTTGAAATCCCCTGACTCGGACATCTAGATCCCGGGTCTCTCTATCTCTCTCTCTCTCTCTCTCTGACTGTGATTGACAATGATATGTGAAGATTCTTTAAGACGTGATGTCAGCAGTGTGTATGTGTGTGTGTGTGTGTGTGTGTGTGTGTATGTATGTGGTGTATGTGTCTGTGTGTGTATATGTATGTGGTGCATGTGTGTCTATGTGTGTGTTTGTGTGTGTCTGTGTGTGTCTGTGTGTGTCTGTGTGTGGTGTGTGTGTATATATGTGGTGTGTGTGTCTGTGTGTATATGTATGTGGTGTGTGTCTGTGTGTGTGCACGTGTGTGGTGGGTGTGCATGTATATATGTATGTGGTGTGTGTGTCTGTGTGTGTGTATGTGTATGTGGTGTGTGTCTGTGTGTGTATATGTGTGGTGTGTATGTATGTGGTGTGTGTATCTGTGTGTTTGAGTGTATGGTGTGTGTGTATATGTATGTGGTGGGTGCATGTGTGTATGTGTCTGTGTGTGCGTGTATGTGTGTGGTGTATGTATATGTATGTGGTGTGTATGTGCGTGTGTATGTGTGTGTGGTGTGTGTATACATGTGGTGTGTATGTGTGGTGTGTGTGTATATTGTATGTGGTGTGTGTATGTGTGTATGTGTGGGGTGTGTGTATGTGGTGTGTATGTGTGATGTGTGTGTATATATGTATGTGGTGTGTGTATGTGTGTATGTGTGGGGTGTGTGTGTGTGCATGTGTATGTGTATATGTATGTGGTGTGTGTGTGTCTGTGTGTATATGTATGTGGTGTATGTATGTGTATATATGTATGTGGTGTGTGTGCCTGTGTGCATGTGTGTATATGTATGTAGTGTGTGTGTGGTGTCTGTTTGTGTGTGTGTGATATTCTCCCTTGCATGTGAGTTGTGAACTGACACTCCTTTGTTGGCGTCGATCTTCATTCCTGCCACCTGGGGGAGTGTCTACTTGGCGTGCTATCTCTGACCTCCCGTATAGCCCCTCTTTTTCTTTTTGTGTGCAGTCAGTCCCCGGCCAGGGGGATCCAGAGGTGAACCCTAGGTCTCTTCAATGCCAGCCACATACTATAGATTCCAGAGATCAAATTTACATTTCTTTTGTTAAAATTATTCCTAAGTATTTTGCTTTGGATCATGTTATAACTAGAGTTGTTTCCTTAATTTTATTTTTATTGTTTATTTCTCATCTACTGAAATTGATTTTTGTATTTTGATCTTGTATCTTCTTACATTGCCAAATATGGTTATTAGTTCTGACAATTTTGAGGCGATTATTTACAATTTCCAAACACAAGATCATGTCAATACAAGCTAGGATAATTGTGTCTCTTCCTCTTCCAAACGAATTGTCTGTTTCTCTGGCCAAGTGTCCTGGCCACTTCCAGTACAGTGATAAATGTGGTAGGAAGGATGGTGATGTTCAGATGTGGTAGGAGGGATGGGGATGTACAGATGTGGTAGGAGGGACGGGGATGTACAGATGGGGTGGGAGGAACGGGGATGTACAGATGTGGTAGGAGGGACGGGGATGTACAGATGTGGTAGGAGGGATGGGGATGTACAGATGTGGTAGGAGGGACGGGGATGTACAGATGTGGTAGGAGGGACGGGGATGTACAGATGGGGTAGGAGGAACGGGGATGTACAGATGTGGTAGGAGGGATGGGGATGTACAGATGTGGTAGGAGGGATGGGGATGTACAGATGTGGTAGGAGGGATGGGGATGTACAGATGTGGTGGGAGGAACGGGGATGCACAGATGTGGTAGGAGGGATGGTGATGTTCAGATGTGGTAGGAGGGATGGGGATGTACAGATGTGGTAGGAGGGATGGGGATGTACAGATGTGGTAGGAGGGATGGGGATGTACAGATGTGGTAGGAGGGACGGTGAGGAGCAGATGTGGTGGGAGGGACGGGGATGTACAGATGTGGTAGGAGGGATGGGGATGCACAGATGTGGTAGGAGGGATGGGGATGTACAGATGTGGTAGGAGGATGGGGATGCAGATTGGTAGAGGAGGGATGTACAGATGTGGTGGGAGGGATGGGGATGTACAGATGTGGTAGGAGGGATGGGATGCAACGATGTGGTAGGGGGATGGGGATGTACGAATGTGGTAGGAGGGACGTGAGAGCGATGTGGCAGGAGATGGGATGTACAGATGTGGCGGAGGGATGGGGATGTACAGATGTGGTGGGAGACGGGGATGTACAGATGTGAGAGGGACGGGGATGTACAGATGTGTAGGAGGGATGGGGATGTACAGATGTGGTGGGAGGGATGGGGATGTACAGATGTGGTAGGAGGGATGGGGATGTACAGATGTGGTAGGAGGGATGGGGATGTACAGATGTGGTAGGAGGGATGGGGATGTACAGATGTGGTAGGAGGGATGGGGATGTACAGATGTGGTAGGAGGGACGGGGATGTACAGATGTGGTATGCATGGACAGGTGTTTCTTTTTCCTGATCCTGTAACATAACTTTTCTCATTACTGTGACAAAAGACCTGGTGAAAGCTTAAGGAAAGGAGCACTGATCATGGCTTTTGGTTTGAGGGTGCAGTCCACCCTGGAGGGGAAGGCGTGGCAGCAGGAGGGTGAGGCAACCATATTGCATCTGAGGGTGCAGTCCATCCCTGCATTGAGGGTGCAGTCCATCCCTGCATTGAGGGTGCAGTCCATCCCTGCATTGAGGGTGCAGTCCATCCCTGCATTGAGGGTGCAGTCCTTTGCTGCATTGAGGGTGCAGCCCGTCGCTGCATTGAGGGTGCAGCCCGTCGCTGCATTGAGGGTGCATTCCATCCCCGCATCGAGGGTGCATTCCATCCCTGCATTGAGGGTGCATTCCATCTCTGCATCGAGGGTGCAGTCCATCCCTGCATTGAGAGTACAGTTCATCGCTGCATTGAGGGTGCAGTCCATCGCTGCATTGAGAGTACAGTTCATCGCTACATCGAGGGTGCAGTCCATCGCTGCATTGAGAGTACAGTTCATCGCTGCATTGAGGGTGCAGTCCATTGCTGCATTGAGAGTACAGTCCATCGCTGCATTGAGGGTGCAGTCCATTGCTGCATTGAGGGTGCAGTCCATCGCTGCATTGAGGGTGCAGTCCATTGCTGCATTGAGGGTGCAGTCCATTGCTGCATTGAGGGTGCAGTCCATCGCTGCATTGAGGGTGCAGTCCAGTGCTGCATTGAGAGTACAGTTCATCGCTGCACTGAAGTGCAGTTCATCGCTGCATTGAGGGTACAGTCCACCATGAAGGGAAAGGCGTGGCAGCAGCAGGGTGATGCAGCCATTTTGCATCCCCCATTGCAGTTCATCGCTGCATCTGAGAATGCAGTCCATCACCACATGTGAGGTGCTATCATAGTTAGGCACAGGTGTCAACTTGACAGTTGAGGTTTGAGCTCTGGGCACATTTGTGGAGAATTAGTGGTTGAGTTGGGCCCAGAGCAAACCTGCAGGAGATTGTCTAGCTGATGAAGAGGGCCCAGCCCATGGTGGGTGGGATTAGGCCCTGGAATAACATACAGAGAGCTGGTTGAGGGAGTTGGCATCCTTGTGTACACTTGGTCAGACATGCTGGTTTGTCAAGTAAGGATTGTCCCTTTCTCAGCTGTTACATGGTGATGGTGTGGCCAGTTCCGTTGGCCTTGGTGTTGGTGTGTGCTCTCCTGCAAAGCTGGACTGAGAACTGTAACCAGAAAATCTTTAAGAGAGAATAAATCCCTTGTTCCCTTAAGCCGTTTGATGGTCATTTATCAGCAACCATGCAGGCGAACTGCAACAGGCGCAGTTCATCCATCACGGCATCCCAGAGTGCAGTCCATTGTTGCATCCGAGAGTACGGTCCATCGTGGAGGGAAAGGCGTGGCGGCAGGATCTGGGAAGCGGCCATGTGACATCAGTCGGCAGGAAGTAGACAGAGATGCCCCATGGTGCTCAGTGCGCTTTCTCTTGGCCGTTATTTCCTGGGCGCTTGGGATGGTGCTGCCTGCGTGCGGGATGCGTGTTCCTTCTCAGCTCGACCTTCTGGGAACACCCGCATAGACTTAGCTAGAGGTGTGTTTCTGAGGCAGTTCTAAATCCAGGCAAACCAAGGAGTGGCTGCCGGGGCAAACTTTACCACTGAGCATGATACTGGTTGGTTTTTCTTTTGTTGTTTCATTTGACATATTTCCTTTCGTTCTAACTTGTGTCTGTCAATTAAAGAGGTAGAAGAAAATGTACTGAGCCCTTGGGTCTCCGCCACCCTGCCTCCACCTGCCGTGGGTCTTCAGGCCATTTTCTCCCTAGACTGTGCTGGACGGGGAAATGACTCTGAGATGTCTTTCCGTTTGAGTATTTCATTTCTTTGCTTTTCAAACCAATCTTCTGAGCTCTGTGGCAGGGCTCAATCTCGCTCACCAGGGAGCGACTCTTCTTTGCAGCTAATTTGCATCTGATCCACTTGTGAATTTCATTGTGGAGACAATCTTATTTCTGTGGTCCTTGGAAGGCAGTGCTCGCTGAGCCTCATTTTAATCATGTAAGTGGTATATTATCCTCTGACACGAGGTGGTTTCTCTCAGCGTTTATTCATGTGTGCATTTCGCGTCTTATGTAAGTCTTGGCTACCACGTGCTGCTCGTCCCAATTGGGGCAAAATGCCCAGGGGAAAAGCTGCCTTCGGTGACTCTCTGGAGTCTGCACACTGCTTTGGTGAGGAGTGATTAGTGTTGAACATAAATTGTCCCCCGCGGGCTCAGGTGTTTGGCTACTTGGTTCCCAGCTGGTAGGTGCTGTTCCCCCTGGGAGATCCTTGCTGGGGGAAGCAGGTCACTGGGTACCAGCCTGAGGTCTGAGAACTTGGCCTCGCTCCCCCCTCCCCCCGCCTCCTGGTGACTGTGGCCCCTGCTTCCGCCCTCATCCCTTGGCCACCCATTTTCTGCCATAATCGGACCGCATCCCCTCTGGCACTGTATATCAAATAAATCACTCTTTCTTTCTTAACTCTTCTGGGTCAGAGTGTTTTCTCATAGCAGCAGAAGTGCGGCTGATTCGCAGCTAGCTCTGGAGTAGCATTTTCCTGCTGTGTAAATTAGAAGTCAACACTCACTCTACAAGGGCGCGAGGATGGAATGAAATTGGTAAAGAAGATCATGTGCTGGGCAGGCGATCGATGTGCGCGATCTTCTTTCCGAGGATGAATCACGTGACTCCCGACCTGTGGCAGGTGATTCACGCACGTGGTCGGTCCTCTTTCTGAGGATGGAACCGTGGGACTCCTGCCCTGGGGCAGGCGATCTACATACATGATCTTTCTGAGGATGGAACCACGGAACTCCCAGCCCACGGCAGAAATGAGTGGTCTCTTGAACAGTGCGTGGGCACTGAGCACAGAGCTCTTGTAGCTGTTGCCTGCCCACTTGAAGCAATGGCATGTTTCCCCCAATCTTTCATTTCATTTTATTCCCCGAACCTGTTCTGTCCTCATGCTCGGCTTCTCCTGTGGGCATTCGTCCCTCTGCTTCGCTGCTCTGGCAAAGGACACTGATGGGCACACTTCTGGCAGTGCTTGGCGTCCCTGTTGTGTTTGATGCTGTCCCTGGGGGCACTGCCCTCCGTGGTCCCAGGATGTCCCACCTCTGAAATGACCCAATTTCAAAGTAATTACATCATCGTTGACATTCCGCCATCGCCCACTCCTAAATGAGGCACATTGCTTCTTGTGAGATCTGGATGGAGAGGGCAGGTCCTGTGTGCGAGATACACCAGGCTGAACAGGGAAGCAAGGAGAGCAGTCATGGCTTCCTGGTGGCCACGAGGAGGGTGGTTGGTTCCGGGAGATCAGGGGCAGAGTGCCTTGGCATGTCAGGGTGGGCTGTGCTGCTCCAGGGCCGGGGCAAGACAGGCGCAGGAGGCTCATGGATGCTTCTGACGACCTGCAGGCTGGCTCCGCCCTTCAGCAGCCAGCTCTGCTGATATTGAGGTCGGCACTTGGGTTGTTTCTGCATCTGACCTACAGATTTCCTTGTCTACTGATGACAGATTGTTTGTTCTTACTCGTGTGTGTGTATGTGTGTGTGTGTGTGAGAGAGATCTTTTTTATTGGGCACTGGCCATGCTGTGGGAAGAGGGAGACTGTGTTAAGAAGAAGTGCTGTGGGGGAAAGCATGTCTCTCCGTTGGCTGGGGGGGACAGCATAATGCAGGGGGCAGCATAATGCAGGGGGCAGTGGGGTGCAGGGGGCAGTGGAATGCAGGGGGACAGCATAATGCAGGGGGCAGCGTAATGCAGGGGGCAGTGGAATGCAGGGGCATGGGGTGCAGGGGGCAGTGGAATGCAGGGGGCAGTGGAATGCAGGGGGCAGTGGAGTTCAGGGCCGTGGAGTGCAGGGGGGGCAGTGGGGTACAGGGGAAGTGGAATGTGGGGCAGTGGGGTGCAGGGGGCAGTGGGGTGCAGGGGGCAGTGGGGTGCAGGGGGCAGTGGGGTGGAGACAGCATAGCAGAGCTGGGGACTTCTGGGGTCACCGTGGCTGCATTGTAAGCCATCTGGTTCCCCCCCACAGACATGGCCGCTGGTCTGGGTCCAGTGGGGGGGCTGCTGGGGGTTGTGCTCAGCGTCCCGTCAGGTTGCATGCTGGGTCTCAGCTCGGGACTTCAGGGGTAACTTCTCAGCTTGTGACTTGCTCTGGGCTCCGGGGGAGGCAAGGGGACCCTCTGAGGTCCAGGGCCAGTTTTATTCTTTTCTTTTTACTTTTTCTGTGTGTGGGTGTGGATGTGTCCGTGTGCATGGGGGTGCGTAGGTGTGTGGGGGCGTAGAAGAGGGCACCGTATCTGCCTGTGGAGTCCAGGGACGACTTCGGGAGTCATTGTTCTACCTCCTTATACTTTGCTCTGGGGTTTCCTAGACTCGTCCTTCCTGGTGTGGAAGTGCAGGTTGCGCCATTTCTCTCTAGAATTTTTACATTACTCATTAATAATTAGAAATCGACCCTGGCCAGGGTCAGCATTGGGAACCTAAGTTCTGGAAAGAAGCTGCGACACCTGCCAGGCTGATTGAGTGGTCGGAGCCTCAGTCATGTGGAGTTGGAATGTCGCAAGTGCAGAGCCAGGCTGTCTGGGGCCGTCTTCAGTCCCTTACAACCACCTCTGCGTGGGACCTAACGGTCTGGTGGCTGTTAGGTTCATTCTTGGGATGTCCAGCCAGCCCCTGTTTTCTACGGACCGAAAACCTAAGAATGTCACTAGACACTGTCTGTAGCTTGCAACAGAGATGGCTCCACTTTGTTGTAACTCACCTGCCTGCTCTTCCCACCAACATATTTGAGAAGTATCTAATTTACGCTTCCTTTGTTCTGTGATTACAGAATCTCAAAAGATGTTAGCACAGTGGCCCACACAGGATTTGGGGCAAGCTGAATCTGTGTTTCTGGTCAAGGCCACTTACATTGGGCTCTGGAATGAACTACCTCTCATCCCTTGGAGGACGTAGCTGTGATTTTCCTGTTTACAGCATCCTGCAGACTTGCTGGTACCCACAGAGCCACACAGCCTGTCTCATGCCTGTTGGGTTGACGCAAACAGCACAAGTCCAGAGATAGACACAGTATTTGAAATAGCATGTGTCAGAAGTACAGAGTAATACATTCATGAGCCTCTCCCCTCCCTCCTGTTACACAGTTTCCAGAAAGATTAAAAGACCTAAGTAATGGGGAGGCAGGTCCTGCTCACGAATTGGAAAGTCACTGTCGGAAGGTGACATTTCTGCCCAAGATGAAGTGCGAGTCTATTACGGTTTCAATTGGAATCTTACAGGCCGGCTGTGTAATGAACAAGTTGATCTGAGAAGATGAAAACACAAAGGAGCATGTGTGCCCCGCCACACTGCGAGAATGAGGCCAGTGAGCAGGTGGCCAGAGAGAGGATGAGGGGCCCCGAGGGGGTCTGTGCCTTCGCCTGCTTTCCTGCTGCTGTGGCGGGAGCCCCGGTGGAAGCAAGAAAAGCGATGGGCTCATTCGTTCCCAATTCCAGAGCACAGTCCACGGTGGCAGGAGAGCCGCAGCCGCAGGAGGCAGAGAGAGCTGACCAGGCCGGAGGAGGAGGAGAAGAAGGAGGAGGGGGGGGGAGGAGGAGGAGGAGGAGGAGGAGGAGGAGGAGGAGGAGGAGGAGGAGGAGGAAGAGAGAGCTGACCAGGCTTCAGCCACAGGAGAGGAGGAGGAGGAGGAGAGAGCTGACCAGGCCGCAGCTGCAGGAGGAGGAGGAGGAGGAGGAAGAGGAGGAGGAGGAGGAGGAGGAGGAGGGAGCTAACCAGGCCGCAGCCGCAGGAGGCGGAGGGAGGGCTGGGTCTCCTGTAAACTAGACAATCTTGCTTGGGGCTTAACTCAACCACTAATTCTCCGCAATGTGTCCGGCCAGAGCTTGAATCTCAGCCGTCACGTTGACACCTGTATCTAACCGTGACAGCCAGCGAACCATTTGGGGGCTCAGTGGTGGCTTCTTGTCTGTTATGAAGGGACTTGCTCTGTTCCTCCAAGCTTTCCCTGCCGCGATGGACCCCAGAACTGTGAGCTGAAATGAATACCCCCTTGCAGCTGCTCTCTTGAGTATTTTGGTCAGATGCATGAAGAAGTGACTAACAGATCTAGGGATGTGTGGTGGCCCCTTTATGAGGGTTCAGTGGCCTGAAGAGTCTTGACTTTTTCTGCCTCTCAGAATAGTCTGCACGAGAAAAATCAAATACATTAAAGAAAGGAATGAAGAGGGAGCAGAGAGGAAGGTGTGCCAAGGAGCAGCAGGAGGAAGCTCTGGGGTGAAGAATGGGACTGGGCAGGGCTGGGCTGGGCGGGGCTGGGCTGGGCTGGGCGGGGCAGGGCAAGGCGGGCTGGGCGGGGCTGGGCGGGGCTGGGCGGGGCTGGACGGGGGGGGGCTTGGCGGGGCGGGGCAAGGCGGGGCTGGGCGGGCGGGGCGGGGCGGGGCTGGGTGGGGCTGGGTGGGGCGGGGCTGGACGGGGCTGGGCAGGGCTGGGCAAGGCTGGCGGGGCTGGGCTGGGCGGGGCTGGGTGGGGCTGGGCCGGGGTGGGGCTGGGCGGGGCTGGGTGGGGCTGGTGGGGGGCGGGGCGGGGCGGGGCAGGGCGGGGCGGGGCGGGGTTGGGTCTGAAGTGCTGACTGAAAAGGTTCCACCTCATGCACACGTGCCAGAACAAGAATCATCTCCCTTGAACATGTGAAGTTCACTATGCGTCAGTTATACTTACTGTTAAAAAAGGTGAAAACTGGACGTTTGATTGCCAGCCAAGGTTAAGAGGAAACAGAGTTTTAGGTCGTGCGAGAAGGAAGAGCAGGAACCGCTGGCTGGTTGTCAACCCCGCAACGCAGAAAAGGCAAGTGTCATACAGTGGGAGGGGGGAAGGAAAGCCACCAAGCACGCGATTCGCAGAGGCATGGCAGAGGTGTGGTGGCACCGGGAGGAGGCTCTGGCTTCCTCTGCAGACCCTTGGAAACCTGGGGGGGAGGGGCCATGGTCAAGGCCTGCGAGTGACGGGGGAGGGAGGGTTGGATCCGGCCCTGGAGCCTGTGGAAGGCCCCAGCCCTGCATGTGACTGATGGTAGCGCTTCTTGACCCCCACTCTACATTTGTGAAGCTTTGAGTTCCCAGGATCTTGGTCATTTGTTCCATCAGCCTCAGGAAGCCCCTTTTCTGGGGAAGGCTGCCAGGGAATAACATCTACATGATGCCTGGATGGACACCAGGTGTGGCGAGAGGGACCCTCCGCTCCGGCTAGGCAGTAAGGTGCCTGGTAGCTTGCATCGTGGTGGCCTGGAGGGACCCCTGAGAAGGGAGGAGGAGGAAGGCTCCTTGGCTCCCCTTGCTTTGAATCTGCACTTGGAGTCCCTGTGTCGCTGTCTCCGCTCTGGGCAGGTGAACTCCGAGGCACAGCAAGGTATGTGCAGGTCATTTGCCATGCTAGAGTTGGCCAGGGCAGGTTACAGGGGCGGCGAATAGTGCTGGCGTGGAGACGAAACCCAGAGGGGCGTCCTGATCTTACCAGAGACCACTTCGCTGCCTCGTGCTCGCTGTGGATTGGAGCAGATTTGATTCACATCTGATGCTCCGATCTCCCCACAAGGGAAGAACTCTGCAGCATTCTCCCCCTCCCGGATATGTGGAATCACAATAAACAGGCCTTGTGCAATCTATTTATGCAAAACACTGGGTTTATGGCTCCCCAAGATTGAAATCTACAATGAGCACTTGCCTTGCTGGGCAACGTGTCTGGAGAATGTGTAGTTAACGACACGGATAACAGAGAGCTCGGTTCTGATCATAATTTTGTTACGGTCAATCTAAACCTAATATTCTTTTCCATAGTATTTCCTACCACCCTAAATCTTTCCTCTGAAAGGCAATAATGGGGAGGCCATCAGCAGAGCTTATGGGGAAGCGGCTGTGCTTAAAGCAACCCCTATTAGTGGCTGATGGCCTGCACCTCATTCAGAGTGAGGCGATGATTCTGAGCGACTCTTGTCATTCAGACCGCGGCTGGTCTCAGCTGACCCTCTGTCTACACAGTGGGAGACTTGGGCTCCTCTCCAAGGCTGGGGTCTCTGACAGTCACTTCTCCTGACAGATGTGCTTGTCTGGGGTCAGCCCAGGCCAGAGGGGGCCGAGCACAGGGACCTAGGAAGGCTGTGGGGCCACCAAAGCTGACGGGCAGTGCTGCTGGATTTGCTTGCGGCTGCCTCTGCCTCAGCACCTAAGAGCAGAATGCCCACACGAGGCCCCGGCTGGTGGGTTGGAGCTGGCGCAGTGGTAACGGAGGCTGAAGTTGTTAAGTAAGTGCTTACCTGAGCCAGCCCTGAACCCTCATGCGCCCTCGTCTTCCTGGGCATTCCCTCTAGATGCCCACAGAGGCTCTGCAAGGCAGCGATTAGCTCGTGAGTCACACGATAGCAGTCCCCTGTGGTGGACATCTACCTCCAGCGAGGACCATAGAGGACGTGGGGTAGAGGTGTGTGGGCTATCTGCACAGTGGGGGCTCCTCGGCCACTCTTCCTGGTAGGTAGGCGACCTGGGTCATAGTGGCCTGGAGATGGTTTTCAGCTGCAGAGGACAGCATGTGACCAGAGTGCACCAGCGTGTCCGCCACACACTGCAGGACCACACGTGTCACCGGGCATGCGGCTCCTCCTGAGGGAGACTGAAGTCAGAGCCGTGTGCAGTTTCCCTGAGGACGGGGGTGTGTGGGGGTGGCTTAGAGACGTCTGGACGCTCCAAGGGGACGCCAGGCACATCAGAGCACAGAGGCGGCCTCTGTACTGTCTGAGCTGATCTGCTAGAGTGGCTGTAAGCAAATCCTGGGATGGACGTGGGGCATAAACAGCAGACGCACGCGCCCTACGGCCGTGGAGGCTGCAGGTTCCTTCTGGACCTCGCTCCTCGCGGGCAGGCGGCGCCTTTCCAGCGGTGCCCTCTCTGGGCGGCGCCTTTCCCGGTGCCCTCCAGTCGTGCTCTCTCTGGGCAACGCCTTTCCCCCATGCCCTCCAGTCGTGCTCTCTCTGGGCAACGCCTTTCCCCCGTGCCCTCCAGCGGTGCCCTCTCTGGGCGGCGCCTTTTCCCCGTGCCCTCCAGCTGTGCCCTCTCTGGGCGGCGCCTTTCCCCCGTGCCCTCCAGCTGTGCTCTCTCTGGGCAGATGCATCCTGTGTGTCCAGATTTCCTCCCATAGGACGTCACTCAGACCGGCTCAGAGCTCACTCTCACAGCCTCGATTTAACTTAGTCATGTCTTTAGAGTTCTCCCGCCCAAATGCAGTCATATTCTGAGAGTCAGAGCTTTGATCTCAGTGGATGAACGTCAGAGTGTCTGTCAGGATTCACACATAGTGCCATGCGCGTTCCCCACCCAGCATTGTGTAGTGTTTGTTTCTCACTCCAACAAGGGCAGGTATAGTGTGGGTTTGCAGGTGGGCTTGCTTTGGGCAGATCAGGCTACAGGGTGGGCTCCGTGGGACCATGTTTGGACCCATGGAGGACCCTGCGGCTTCTGGTGAAGACTTCTGCCTTACGTTGAGCCACATCCTGTCATTGTGTCTGCCACAGCAAGTCCGCAAGATCATGAATTTCGTTTTCAAAGCCAGTCTGATGTTTACGTCCCGTGTTTTAACAAGTTGTAGACTTTTCATTTCTGCTCCATCACTCCTTTCTGTGGCCAATCACGGAGCCTCTCGTTTAAGATCTTAGCTGTTCTTGCTACCCAGACTCTGTCTCCGGGGGCTTTCGTGGTCCCCGACAGAAGGAGGCTGCTGGCTGCCATGGCGACCTGCCTACCTCAGTCTCGGCTTTGTCCAGCGTGTGGCATGCTGGTCCAACTGGTGCTATCCCCAAGGCGTAATGGGAAAGAGATTATTGAGGAGATAAGAACCAGGTGCTAATGGTGTGCTGTGCAAATGTTTACTTCTCACTTGTCATTAAAATCTCGAAATGCCCCATGTGTGGATTCCGCCAGCCTCATAAAGTGCACATGTGGGCGGGCTCAGATCCACACTGTAGATACGGGCCAGTCGCCTGCACTGTTACCTCAGTGGGAATGAGTGTTTTATAGGAGCGCGGCTTTCCTCTCCATTGTCTCTAGTTGGGGGAGTGAGCCTTATGTTAGCTTCTGCAAGAGCAGATGTGTTTATTCTTCCTGAGCAGCCCCGGAGATCCTTGGCTCCCCACTGGTGTTCCTCTGTCCCCTGATTCCCCAGCTGGTGCCTGACCTGCATTTTGTGGGGTCATGCATCTGACACCTGCATTTTGTGGGATCATGCCTCTGCAGTTGATCTCACATCACTGGCCTGAGGCCCAGACTATTCAGAATATCTTGTTTTATTTTGCTGCACTAAATTACACAAATCAGTGCCTGGTTCAGCGAGCGTGGACCCGCTCACTCTGGGCAGCCGTAGCAGGGTCCAGTGTTGAGTGGCTGCAGTGACATGGACTGTGGATGGCCACCGTCTTTGTCTAGTTCCGTGACAGTAGACATGCTCATCCTGGGCTCTCCCTTTCTAGAACTTGTTTGTCTTCCCGAATCAAGGCCGTCCCCACTGAGCACTGACTTTCCATCCCACCACCCAACTGTTAGACCAAGAGGTCAGGAAGACACTCACAGCCGAACTGTGTATCATTAGCCCCAGCTACAGTCATGTTTCATGATCAACCCTGCATGTGAGGTGAAGGTGCTATGCCACCCTCACCAGGCAGCACCGAGGTGGAGTGTGGGCACAGCAGCCAGCTCGCCTCCATCTGTCCAGTTCCTTCTCTTGCTTTCTGGAAATGGAACACAGAAGCTGTCATAGTTAGGCACAGGTGTCAACTTGACGGTTGAAGGTTTGAGCTCTGGGCACATTTGTAGAGAATTAGTGGTTGGGTTAAGCCCAGAGCAAACTTGCAAATTGTCTAGCTGATGGGGAAGGCCCAGCTTATGGTGGGTGGGACTAGGCCCTGAACAGATGAATAAAATACTGAGAGCTGGTTGAGAAAGTTGGCGTCCTTGTGTACACTTGGCCAGACATGCTGGTCTGGCAAGTAAGGATCGTCCATCGCTCAGCCGTTATGCAGAGATGGTGTGGCCAGTTCCCTCGGCCTGGTGTTGGTGTGTGCTCTCCTGTCGGGCTGGACTATGAATTGTAACCAGGAATCATAAGAGAAAATAAACCCCTTGTTCCCTTGGAACAGAAGCTCCTTCCCAGGTGGCTGAGAGATAAGCGTGTTTCCTGTCTGGGCCTGCATGCAGCACGTGCTCAACACGTGACTTAGGGACTGGGCATGAGGCCCGTCTGTGCGGTGAGTGGTGCTTTCTAGAGCATTTGTTCTCAGAGTCCTCGGATTCTGCTTTCCCTCCGCAGCAGGACGGAAGCCTGTTCCTCTCGGGCGTTGACGTCTGGAGGCCTCAGCACTGGGGATTATGACGTCACTGAGCTGTGGGCCCAGCAGCTCTTCTTGCTTCACGGGGTCACCTGGTTGCTGGTCCCTCTTTCAGGAAGGGATAGAGCTGCCTCTTTCCCTCTGTGATCTTGGGTGTTTCCAGGGACCTGGTGACGGTTGACGTCCACGCTTCCCAGGTGGGCAGGTGCTGGACAGTCCGAGCCTGCCAGCCCTGTGCTGAAAGCAAAGGATCTTTCGTTAGCTCCGAGAATCCCTTGTGCACCAGCGACTTCACCTGCGGCTCGAGAACTCCCTGCCGTACAGACCCACCACAGCATAACCTCCCGGGCTGGCGCTGCCCTGGAGGGGCCAGGGCTGAGAGAAGGTTTCCCCGGAGACGAGTGGGAGCCTGGAGCCAGAGCCCCAGCCTGGGCTTGAGGCCGATGGACATCAAGACAGAGTCCGTGTTCTAGCTGCAGTGGGTGTGGTGCGCAGTGCTTCTGCCCTGGAAGTGCAGTCGTAGTATGTCGGGCATTTAGTGGGATCATATGTAGTCCTAGTTCTAGTTCTTTTCCGTGTGTGTGTGTGTGTGTGTGTGTGTGTGTGTGTGCTCGCATACCGGAAGGCTCTTGAGTATGTGTGCCTACAGAGGCCCGTGGGTGAAACTGGAGTTGTCCCAGAACATTCTGCCTCTTACTTTGCCCTGGGGTTTCCTGGGCTCCATCTTACTTTGCCCTGGGGTTTCCTGGGCTCCATCTTACTTTGCCCTGGGGTTTCCTAGGCTCCATCTTACTTTGCCCTGGGGTTTCCTGGGCTCCGTCTTTCAGGGCTAGAATTACACGCAGCTGCCATAGCTGTCCGGCATTTTTGACATGGGGGCTGGACTCCAGTCCTTTGCTTACGAGACAAAGTCTTCATCCCCCTTCCCCAGTCATCTCAGCCCTATTTTTAGCTTTTTTGAGAGATGTCCACACTGTTTCCATAGTGGTGGCACCAATTTATACTTCATCAAATATTCAGGAGGGGGGAGCAGATGTCTCACAGAGACGGGGAGCAGGAGGGGGGACACTGGCCTCAAGGTGTAAAATAAGGGGTCTCTAGCTCCCCAGAAGGAAGCTCCCATTGCTATTTGTTCCACAGAAGTCACCTGCTGAAACAGTGTGTCTAGTCGCCTTGCCTGGACACATGCACACATGCATGCACATACTCATGCACACACTCATGCACACACGCATGCACACACACATGCACACACTCACACACACACGCATGCATTGAGTTGGGCACCCCCATCTGGTTTACATCCAGCCCGACTGGCTTACAGGGTCCTTCCCCTAAGATGTCTGTCAAGAGCATCATCTGCCCGGAATGGCACAAGCTCAGAAAGCAAGGAGATGCCGCCGTGTATGTTCTGGATGAAAGTGCCCTTCTTTCTGACCACAAGCACACTGCAAGCTCATGCGCTCGATACCCAGCGTGGTACGGGCCAGGAGGGCACCCCCACACTGGCATGCTCACGTGCAGCATGGTGGGTACCAGGAGAGTGCATCTACTTCCACTCCCCTCTTCAGTCCATCTACTTCCCAAATCATCTAAATACCCGTATGCACATGAGCACATACCCCACAAGATTTTTTGTGTGCGCGTGGGTGCATGTATGTGTGCCCATGTATGTGCAGGTGTCTGTGGAAACCAAAGGTCGATGTCGGGCATCTTCCTCAATCGCTCGGCAGTCTTTCGAGACAGGGTCTGCACAATCCCGGAGCTTACTGATGCGGCTGCAGTAGCTGGAGAGCATCAGGGTCCCTCCTGTCCCTCCGTCCCCAGCGCTGCCTGACAGGCACATGGTGTCCTGCCAGCCTTTTCACATAGGTCCTGGAGGGCGGAACCCGGGCCCTCGCCTGTGCAGCGTGGCTGAGGACCCGGCACCATGTTTTACAGACGCCAGATGGTGAGGCCCAGCTGCAGCCCGTCTTTACTCAGCGACGCCCCTGGCCTCTGGGAGCCAGTGCTGTTCTGGTTGGCTCTTAGCAGTGGCTGCATTGGATGAGGCCTCGTGACCCTGTTCACGATTGCAGGCATTCAGGCTGCAATCAGTGTGGTTGGAATTTTCCCATTTGGAACGGGCTCCTGAGAAAGTTGGGGTGAAGCCCAGGGACAGACGCAGCTTCTCCATCTGGGTTTCTGTGGCTGGACTGGTCTCCTGACTGCCGTCTCTTTATGACCCCACGAGAACCTGCTTTTAAACCCTCGCCAGTCTGATGTGCAGGACGTGACCTCCACAAGGATTTGTCCTGGAGCCCTTGAAATATGCCTCTGTCCTCACGGCCGCCTGCACCTCTGTCACCGCTACGGAGAGGCCACTTCTTCACGGCTTCACAGTTCTGCACACACAGGTGCCTGGACTCGGTGGCTGGCGTGGTGGCACCAGGAGGGAAGGCGTGAATGGCTGCAGAGATGGGACATTTTAATTGCTGGCACCAAGGTGGTGAAGGTCATGGAAGAAATAAAAATCTGGTGATTAACGGTTCTTCCCCGGCCAGCCGGTGTCTGCAATATGCCGTGAAGAAATGTGAAAAGCGGCCAGCAGTGTGTTGTGATGGTGCAAAGATTTACAGTGTCCCTCCTCCCAGAGAAGACAGGAGAGGCTGTGAGCGGAGCAGTTGAAGGGCACTCCTTAGAAAGCCCGGGCTGCCGGGGGCAGTCGCTGGGCGGAGGTGCTGTGTGCTGAGCCTCCATTGCAAATGGACTCTGCCGGGAGCCGAGCTCGGGGAGGGGAGCGATGGGGAGAAGGGGGTGCTTCTTCCCAGCCCTCTCAGCACCTCTGAGGTTCAGAGTCCTGTCTGGGGTCAGATTGGTGATGACTGACACCCCCCTCCCCGCAGACAGGTAAGCAGAGAGACTGGGCATCGCTCAGAAGCCCCCTGCCAGGCCAGCTCTGCAAAGAGGCACGGGGCGGGGAGGCCCCAACACCCCCCAGCTGCTCCCCTTCTCTGCCTGTCGTGTCCCCATACTTCTCCTGGCGAGGGCAGTCGGTTGAGGACCCACACAGCCTTCTGTCCTGCGGGCAACACTGCCTGGTGAGATGCCAGGCAGTTCCCTCAGGACTGGGCAGGGTTTTCTTTCTGGTAGAGATGATGTTGAACAAATGTGGGTTCAAAGAACACATGGGAGGTGCTGGTGGACAACGAGTTCCAGTTTTTCAGGGTCTCCACTGCATAGGGAAGTGGGG
This sequence comes from Typhlomys cinereus, assembly GCA_023101885.1. Lineage (NCBI taxonomy): Eukaryota > Metazoa > Chordata > Mammalia > Rodentia > Platacanthomyidae > Typhlomys > Typhlomys cinereus. Next base: position 88,061 of record JALPQD010000510.1, read on the forward strand.
GGCTGATTGGCATCGATCCACTAGGCAGCTTTCCTGGACTCTCCTGTCTTGGCACTTGTTGATTGACTTGTTGGATAATGGCAGCTAACTGTGGCCTTGTGTGTTGATGAGGGTCCTGGTAGAGCACATGGGTCCCGGGCCCAGGAGAGGACACGAGGCAGCTGGGGGGCGGCCGGGGGGCGGCCTGGGAGCAGCCTGGGAGCAGCCCCCTAGCCTTACGTTCCAGTCCTGAGGGCCCATCTGTGGACGCAGGCATGAGCCTGGTATTCAGTGTGTGGTGCGGGTGTATGTGGTGCGGGTGTATGTGGTGTGGGTGTGGGTGTGGGTGCGGGTGTGTGGGGCAGGCATATGCGGTGTGGGTGTATGGGTGTGGGCGAATGCAGTGTGGACAGGACACTCGGGGTCTTAACCAGGAATGACCGTCACTTGGGAATAAATGGAAAAATAAATAAAACGGGTTCCTCATGGAGGCTTCTGTGGTGTGTAGTCAATTCCCGCATCTATTATCATGGGGATGGTGAGGGGGAGTGTTTGGTGGGGGTCGGGTGGGGCGGTTGAGGCTCTGGGGCACTGGCAGGGCATGGGAGTGTCTGCACTGATGCAGTGGGTCCCACAGGGTCCATCGGGGTCTGGAGGGCCCAGGGGGAGTGTCAGGATTGATGGGGGGAGTGTTTATAGACGTGTAACCAGCGTTGCTGTGTGTTGAGTTCTGTGCTGCACACTTCACGTGTGAAGCCCTTACCTAGCACATTGGTCTCTGAACTGATCAGGAGCAGCAAAGACAATCATTTAGGTGGGCTCTGAGCCAACAGGACGGTAGGTGGTCTTCTTGAACGGGGAACCCTCTGGACGGGCACACTGAGGGAGTTGGGAGAGAAGGACCCCGGCTTTGAAATAGACCTCAAGAGGGTCTGACTGTCTGGACAAGGCACATTTTTATGCCAGCAGAAGCACGCGGTTGGCCAGCAAACCGCATCGGCAGCTCCTTCCATCTTTTATCCCTAACAAGGAGGGGCTGGCCCTGCCCTTGGGCTTCGCTGGCGTGAGACTCAGGCTTACATTCTGCTTGTGGTGGACCGAGAAACGGCATGTTGCTGACAGGAGCTTGAGGAAGCCCGACAGTTCCTTTGTTTGAGTCCTGACAGGAAAGAAGTGTGAGCAAGTCTCAGAAATGCCCTTATGAAGCGGAGGCCTGAGCCAACCACAGCGGAGGCGCTGTGGCTCTGACAGGAAAGACACAGTGTTCCCCCAGAAGCAGGCTTTGGGGACTGACCTTTCCCCAACAGCCCTTGGAAGGAAGCTGCCCTGCAAGCCTCCGGCCTCGGGAACTGTCAGAGTGACCAGGCGGGGTGTTCCGGCAGCCTTAGGACACTGAAGCGTGTGTGAATCAGGACCCGTGCGTGGAAGTGCCTGCCACACAGTAGGTGCACAGGGATGAGCTCGGTGCTCAGGACAATCTAGCTGCAATCCCTAACCCATCACGGCTTGTGGACTCCAGGGTTGCCTGGGCAACATGAGGCAGGATTTCACATGGGAAGGTTGCCATGCGGCCTGTCTTCCCTTGGAAGAAGGTTCCAGAATGCTGGATTTATCTAGTTGAGCAAATGTCAAAGCTGAGCGGGGACCAGGCTAGGCTTCCGACCCACTGATGCGTGTGAGATAGTGTTTATCTCGGGCAGGCAGGTGCGGGGACCTGGTGTGTTTCCACGGTGACATTTAGTACGTGTCATGGTTGCATGAGGTATCGAGGTGACCGGCTGGCTGGTACCTGTTCTTGCCTTGAACTCAGCTGGTGGGGCGCTCCTCAGCCCTAGGGGTCCCAGGCCGGGCTGTCCCTGCTGCTCCCTCCCCCCTCCCTTCCTTGCCTCAAGGTCAGCTCAAGGGGCGCCTCTGGCCTGCTGCCCTCCCAGGGCCCCTTGGGTCAGCCCAGGATGTGCTGGGGGCAGATCTGGCTTCTGTCTCCTGTCCCACCTTCCCGGGCCCACTCAGCGGGCTTCTTGTGAGTGTGAGGAGCTTGGGTGCTACTTCTGGAAAGCTCTGCTGTGTGAAGAGGCTGCAAATCACGCGCCCACCTCATGATTCATAATTATGTGTGTTGTATGTACATGTGTATGTGCTATATGTGTGTGTATGAGCATGCACATGTGAGGGTATGTGTGTAATGCATGTGTGTGGTTTATGAACATGTGAGTATGCTGATATATGTTTATATATGAGACTATGTATTTGTGTGTGTTTGTGTGTGTGAGAGAGAGATGTACATAGTGAGGTATGAATTTGTGTGTCTGTGATGTGTATTCCTGCACATGTATGTGTGTCTGTGATGTGTACTCCTGAGCATGAATGTGTGTCTGTGATGTGTACTCCTGCGCATGTATGTGTATCTATGGTATGCACTCCTGTGCATGTGTGTGTGTCTGTGGGTGTGCATACCTGTGCATGTATGTGTGTCTGTGGGTATGCATGCCTGTGCATGTATGTGTGTCTATAGTGTGCATACCTGTGCATGTATGTGTGTCTATGGTGTGTATGCCTGTGTATGTATGTGTGTCTATAGTGTGCATGCCTGTGCATGTATGTGTGTCTATGGTGTGTATGCCTGTGTATGTATGTGTGTCTATGGTGTGTATGCCTGTGCATGTATGTTTGTCTATGGTGTGCATGACTATGTATGTATATGTGTCTATAGTATGCATGCCTGTGTATGTATGTGTGTCTATAGTGTGCATGCCTGTGTATGTATGTGTGTCTATGGTGTGCACATCCGTGCATGTATGTGTGTCTATGGTGTGTATGCCTGTGTATGTATGTGTGTCTATAGTGTGCATGCCTGTGCATGTATGTGTGTCTATGGTGTGCACATCCGTGCATGTATGTGTGGAGGCCTGAGGAAGATGCCGGATGTATCTACGTCTACTTCCTTCTCTTGAGACGAGGTCTCTTACTGACCCTTGCTGGACTGGAGGCCGGCAAGTCCTGGTGATCCTCCTGTCTCCCTCCCAGCACTGAGGTTGTAAGCACAGCACCTGGCTTTCTGTACTTGGGTTCTGGGGATTTGAACTCAAGTTCTCCTTATACAGCTAGTATTCCTCCCTGCTGGGCCATCTCCCCAGCCCTCATGATTTAATTCACGCGTTACTCAATGTGCGCTCGCTCACGTTGCTGGCACAGTGAGGCGACTCGGGGTTCCCTTCTCCGTTCCTCTGCCCGACTTGTAGTTTGTCTGTTTCGCTCAGGCCTTCTGTGACCTGGGATTCCTTCATGGGCGGGCAGGGCTTTTGGCTTCATTTGTATGCTGCTTTTTTCTTCAGTTTTCTCTCATAGGCATTTTTCGTAAATTTGTAAATCTTTCCTTGTCATTTCTGATGGCCAAACAACGCGTTGCTTCCCAGGTCCCATGAGGACTCCATTGTCCCCTTTACTTTGGACGCTGGCTGCGTTCCCAGGGTTGGGCCTTTGAAACACTCTGGTTGTGATGTGTGTGTTCAGCAGGGCAGTCTCGGGGGTAAAATTGCAAGGTCAGGGCGGTGAGGTACCCATTCTGAGCGTCTCTCAGTGCTCCCCACCCTCCCCGGTCCTGGGGTTTTCCCGCTGTTGGGACGCACTGACATAGACACTGCCTGGCTGAAAGGCTGGTGCCTGCCCCGACCCAGCAGCACCGCCAAGATTCTCGTCTCATTAGCATCTCGAGCTAATGGGGGACACAGGTGGTGTCGGGGTCTAGTAGAGCATCAGGGCGGGTCTCTGTTCTGCCCTTTTTCCTGAACCGTCTAGGTTTACTGCCTCTTATGATGTCCACCCTCAGGGCTGGGGTTCCACCCAAGGTGCCCTTTGTAGGTTCACAAAGGGAGCATGGACCCCCTTCTCCCTGAAGGCAGCCAGCACGAGCAGCCTTGCGCTGGACACACGTGCTGGACTTTCCTGTCTGCCTGACAGGTGGGGCTGCCGCAGAGCCCGCTCAGCGCTCACCCTTAGCACCCCCTCAGGGCACCTGCCCAGGAGGGTACAATGTGTGAGCTGTTGTTAGACAACGGCTGCAGGATCTGCCCCTCGCTGTGTGCGCGTGTGTGCGTGTGTGTGTGTGTGCGTGTGTGTGCATGTGTGTGCGTGCGCGTGTTGTGTGTAGCATATATCATAAACACACTGTGAGTGAGTGGACACACTGCAGGGTGTGAGAAAGCAAGTGGGTGCTATGAGCGCACATGCATGTGATGTAAGCATAGATGTGCGTGCGTGCTCATGCGAGTGTGCAAACATGCATGAATGTGAGTGTGTGAGTGAGCGACTGTGTCATGTGCATGTGGACAGTGTGTGTGTGCGTGTATGTGTGTCATATGCATGTGGACAGTGTGCACGTGTGTGCGTGTGGACAGGGTGTGTGTGTCACAAGTGTGAGGACAGGTTGTGTATACGTGTCTGTTACAGTTGTGAGCTCACAACACTGCTGAGGGCAGCACCTCACTTTCTGGATTAGCTGGAGCTGAGACCACCCCACTTTGCACTAGGTGGAGCCCGGTGGGATTGGAAGTCTTGGCTCTGGTGGGCCAGGTGTATCCAGGTGGTGGCCTGACCTGCTGGAGTTCTCGTGGTGTTGCTGTGGACATCTGACAGGAAGCTGCCTAAGTGAGGAAAGATTTATTTTGGCTCCTGGTTCGAGGGGGTGGAGTCTGCAGAGTGGCAGGAGCTCTGTGATGGCAGGAACTTGCCACAGCTGCCGGTTCACATCTCTAAAGACCAGGAAGCAGACGGGACAGGAAGTGAGGTCGAGCTTCCAGGGCCATCCTCCGTGGCCCGCCTTCTCCAGTGAGAACCTACCTCCCAAGCGTTCTGGAATTTTCCGCAGCAGTGCTTCTGGCTGGAGACTGAGTGTTCGGACACGGGCGCCTGTGGGGCGCATTTTGCATTCGTACCGTGACTCCGCCCAAGGAACCTGTTGGCTCTGGAAGTCAAGAGCCGAGTCCTGGGGAGAATGTAGGGCCAGGACGCGGGAGACTCCAGGGGGTCCAAGACTAGGTCGAAGACTAGAAGGGGTGTGGGTGTCCCAGGCCAGGAGCAGGAGCAGGGTCACGGGGGACCGACTCAGCATGGCTGGGGGCTGTGCTTGTTGAACTTGCTCTCTACCATCCAGAGGTCCTCAAGGTTCTGTAACAGGGATGGGTGGGACGCAGCTGTGCCTGCCGTGAGTGGGCTGGGACGCAGCTGTGCCTGCCGTGAGTCAGGTGGGACGCAGCTGTGCCTGCCGTGAGTCGGGTGGGATGCAGCTGTGCCTGCCGTGAGTCGGGTGGGACGCAGCTGTGCCTGCCGTGAGTGGGGTGGGACGCAGCTGTGCCTGCCGTGAGTCGGGTGGGACGCAGCTGTGCCTGCCGTGAGTGGGGTGGGATGCAGCTGTGCCTGCCGTGAGTGGGGTGGGACGCAGCTGTGCCTGCCGTGAGTCGGGTGGGACGCAGCTGTGCCTGCCGTGAGTCGGGTGGGACGCAGCTCGTTTGCCGTGAGTGGAGTGGGACGCAGCTCGTTTGCCGTGAGTGGGGTGGGACGCAGCTGGTGCTCTGCCGTAGGTTGGGGCATCCGTGCGGTCTGAGTTGAGAGAAGACACATCTCCTGCCCTGCTGATGCCATAGCAAAGGCTCAGGTATCCCGTCCGCTCCCCCTGGGGGGAGAAGATGACCCCTGTGAGACATTGGGGAGGGGGGAGCTGGGGGCCGGAAGCCCAGCCCTTCCCCGGCTCTGAACGTAGAAGTTCCACAGGTGGGAGTTCAGCCAAATACAGAGCCTGGTGTCAGGTCGTTTTAAGGACACTATGTCACCACCGAGCTGGTGACCCCAGAAGTCACCTTGCATCGCAACGGCAGTTCATTCCTTTAGGAATGTGGCCTTGCTCGTTAATTGAGTGTCTCTGGTGTGTGTGTGTGTGTGTGTGTGTGTGTGTGTGTGTGTGTGTGTGTATATATTTAGAATGTAGTGTTATATTTAGTTTTCCAACAAATTGCTGGAAATTGTTTTCGGAGTTGTATCTTACTGTTGGCAAATTGAAAATGTCATCTTGAGTTATTTCTTCGCTGTAGACCACACTGTCTAATTAACCAGGTAAATTAACAGAACGTTCTCCTAATGGAGCGCGGGCACCGCTGTCACCGTGGACGCCGGGGATGAGGAGGAGGAGGACGCTGTCGCCATGGACGCTGGGGATGAGGAGGGAGAAGACTGTGGCTTGGTCTTCCAGAGAAGTGCGCGTCAAAAGCAAGCACTGGCCACCACACCTGTTTCTCATGTCATGCAGCTGGCTGGGCTCACATTATACGGTCCTCAGAGCTGCTGGTTCGTTCAGTGTGTGGTGGAGCGCACTGGTAACCACAACACGCTGGAGCTGAGGCGGGCTCAGGGGGTCAGCCTGGGCTATATAGACTGTATCGCAACAAACCCGCCCCCACCAGTGATGAAGCAAAACAAAACTTGCAGAGGTAGCATGGTGGGGGGGCACTTGCCTGACACGCACAAGGGCCCGGGTTCAATCCTCAGCTCTGCAGAGAGAAGGCGGGATACACGCCGAGCTGACGGGACAGCAGGCTCCAAGGTGCAGACAGAGCTGAGATCCCTCAGGAAAAGACCTACATGTGTGATTCACCTGCATGTCACCCTCATCATCAGCAGGAGACCGAGCGAGACCTCGAGAAACTGAGGGGAAGGTCCCAGAAGGATTCAGAAAAAGGGCTGAAATGACCAGGGGGTCTGGGCTCTTCTCTCTGGAGGATGGAAAGGGAGGCCACCGCCTGCCCGGCGTTTGGTACCACACAAGGGTGTAGCGTGGTGGGCCTGCCCGGTGTTTGCTCTTACATAAGGATGCAGTGCCACCGGTGTGCCGCGTGTCTGGTACCACACAAGGGTACAAAGGTGTTGCTGTGATAAAAATACAACTCAAACTATTTAGAGAGCAGGATGTATTCATGCTCACGACGCTGGGTTACAGTTGATCAGCATGGCAGGGGGCAATGCCCACACCAGAAGCCCAGGACACTGGCTCCACCATGCCCACAGAAGAGCCAGGAGAGGGGCATGCTTTCTAGCTTGTCCATCTACCAAATGCCAACCAGACCTCTTGAAAGACCCCAAGTCTTTCACTGAGAAACAAGGCCGCCGAGAGAGACACACCAAGACCGTTCTCGTTGCAAAAGCAAGAGGGTTTTATCACGGCGCGCCGGGCAGCTGCAGCAGTTCCCCCTCAGGAGAGGCTGAAGTGGCCCCGAGCAACTGAAGCGAGTGGTTTATAAAGGGGTTTAGGGTGGGGGTCTCGTTGTCGGGGAATTTTTACTTAACCCTTACAATCATTGGTCAGCAAGACTCCAGGTGGAGTTAGCTCTCCGTGATTGGTGCAGTCCACCGGCTTAACCGAAGGTAGTTTGTTCTGGGGGGCAATTATGTTTTTAACAGAATTTCCTTTTGCAAAACTTGTTTTTCCCTAGGACTGGTCATTTTGAAGTTACAGCTTGTTTTCCCAGAACCAGGGTTTGAGGGCGGGGAGGGAAATAGTAAGGTGCATAGTTTTAGACGATGGTTAGCAGTAGCCATGCTAGGATGGCTGCAAGCAATATCTACGCTGTGCGCCTGGACCGGCCCATTTTGTGAATTTTCCATCTTATCCACCTGCGAGGGAATGGACTGCTCACTGGGGGCTGGGTCTTCCCCCATCATTTGATGGTCTTACAGGGTGGGTGTAATTGGATAATTCTTTATGTGTGTCCAAAGTGTTCTCAGTTGTTAAGCTGATGCCTAGAGCTAATACCACAGACCCTATTTCCAAATCTAGTCGCAGGTCTGGGCGTGAACTCCAGGGCATATCTTCTCAGACCATCACCCACTACGACCTTTATTCCCACATGTTCTTCCTCACACACACACAGGTTGACTGGTCCCCTGGTTGGAAGGCGACCTTGTCGGTAGGTCTGGAGAGGGACCCAGGATGGCTTGGCTTCCCTCTGATGCTTGCTCACTGCTGGGGCCCGGTTTGCCCAGCATAAATGGTTCTTAATGTAGATGCCAGACTGGGACTAGGGCCCCCCCTAGCTCCAGATGAGAAAGCCCCGGGGGGAGCAGCGCGTGGTCAGGCTGTGCTTCCCTGTGGATGGCGCTGTGGTGGCTGGAGACGGTAGCCACGGATCCCTGTTGAGTCATGGGGTCGAAGGCTGCCTCGTCACAGGCCCCTGTGTGGAGAATGGTCTGAGTCAAGTGTTCCGGATGACTGAGGGCCAGCTGCGCAGTGGCTCTTCTGCCCTGAGTGCAGTGTCTCCTTGTGACTCCAAGAGTGGAGGTCTGAGGATCGAACTTTGGACAAAGCAGGAAGCACCCCGCCAAGGGCGCGGTTTACGCCGTCTCAGCGGCTGCAATGCCTCTGCCTGCCCGCTGCTTGGATCCAAGGGGGGTGGGGCGCTGTTCCTGCCACCTCTCAGTGAGGAGGACCCTCGTGTGGCACGGGGAGGAGTGGGGCTGAGGGTTCTGATGGAGAGAACATGGTGCTCAGGTTAGGGGTGTAGTGTCCACGTGACTGTGGGAGAATGGGTGTGGATATGTGTTATGAACATGTGAATGCACGTGTGTGCCCCCTACAGAGAGCCAGATGCACATGTGCGTGCACGTGTGTGTCCCATTGTACACAGCGAGAGGGAGTCTTGAAGGTGGGAATGTGGGGGGAGAAAGGAGAAAGTCTGGGGCATCATGGCCAACCTTCTCCTTTGGGAATTTTTAAAAATTTTTTCTACTTTTACAAGCATGTCGGCATTCATCCCAGCTTCCCTCTCTCCCCCATCCCCTCCATCCCCTCCCTTCCCTTCACCATTCTCTCCCACTCCTCCCACCCTTCCTTCTGGTGCTTCTACAGACCCCGGGGTTCACTCTGACCCGTCTACCCCGTGGCTTATCAAGTTACCTCTCTACCCCTGACAAGTGCATTAACCTCTGAGAATCTTTGATGCTTACTCTGTCACTTGGATCTGGAGTCTCTAAAAGCCCATGTGTTAAAGGACTGGTCCCTGGACCACGGTGGCATCATGGCGTGGTAGAACCTTCAGACATGGCCTCATAGAGGAAGTGGATTCCTGGGGACACACTTTTGAAAGGGACAGTGAGAGTCCAGTGACTTCCTCCTTTCCTTAACTTTTAGCCACAAGGGGTGCACCCTACTTCTGCACTGTCCCCCCATGACATGCTGCTGTTATTGGACCTGCAGTGACTTGGGCCTGGGCTGACTTCTGTCTCAGCTCGGCCACTTGCCCTCAATAAATCAATTAGAAAGGACTCAGATGAGCGGTGAAGGCACATGTGTGTAAGCACGTGATTCTCTCAAGACCAGGGTGGACCCGGCGCTGGGAGGCAGGTCAGGGGGCAGGTGAAGCGTGAAGACAGCCTGGGTTACATACTGAGCTCCTGGTCGGCCAAGTCTGCACAGTGAACCCAGCTGACCAGGTCTAGAGAGCGAGCGCCTGCCTGTGCTGCAGCGAGCAAGCTCACATGCACACGGCGCATGCACACCATGCACACGGGACATGCACACGGCGAGCAAGCTTGCATGCACACGGGACATGCACACGGTGAGCAAGCTCGCATGTACACGGGACATGCACACGGCGAGCTCGCTCGCATGCACACGGGACATGCACACGGCGAGCTCGCTCGCATGCACACGGGACATGCACACGGCGAGCTCGCTCGCATGCACACGGGACATGCACACGGCGAGCGAGCTCGCATGCACACGGGACATGCACACGGTGAGCGAGCTCGCATGCACTGGCAACAACCCTCCAATTCTCCCTCACTGCCGAGCAGCATTCTGGTGGCTGGACCGCATCTGCTGATCCACGCCAACTGAAGCTTGGGTCCTCTCCAGAGCTCGCTGCCGTGAATACAGCAGCAGGAGAAATCACACATGCATGTTTTTATGAGCCTGCACCTGAGAGTGGACTGCCCCCCAGGGCACTGTCTGCAAGGCACTGGCCACCTCTTCTAAGCCCTTGTGCCCACATTGAGAACAGTCTCTTTGCATTCAGCCTTCACCTGCATGCATGCGTCTACGCACTGCCTTGCTATGGTTTGCCTGTTTGTTTCCTTATGACTTTACTTTTTTGTAGTTCGGCTACATAGTCAGGGGCTTCATCATGGTATCTCCACACATTGTGTGTGGTTCTTCTGTCCACACACACTTCCCGGGCCTCTCTTGTTGATCTTCTTTCCCCTGTCTCTTCCTGTCACATGTATTCTGTTGCTATCTTTCCTTTCCTTCCTGCCTTTAAGGTTTCTTCCTTCTCCTTGGATTCTTTCTCTACTACTCTCGTGCTCCCCCATATGTAACTATTGATCTGCATTCTGCATATGAGATTTTAGTTTTTGCAGTGCTGGGGACTGAAGCCCAGAGCCTCACACAAAGTGAGCAAGTGCTGCCCCATTGAGCTACGTCTCATCTGTGATGCTTGTTTGAGAGCGACTCCTTGAGCTTAAGGTAGCCATTGCACAGTGATGTGTCTTTCCCCAGGTATTACTGACCATCTGTATTATCTTGTGAAGTTCATTCAAATCTTTTTTTTCCTAATTTTTTATTTGCAAGCATTTTTTGAATACATTCTAAGCTTGAATCATTTTATCATATCTTTGTGAATATTGTCTTCTGGTCTGTGGCTTGCCTTTCTTCCTCCTGTTGACCTTCTAAAATTAGAGAAACTTGGGCTTTGGAGATGACTCAGTGGTTAAGACTCTGCCTTGCAAGCAGAAGGTACTGAGTTTGGATCCCAGGTCCCATGTACAAAATGCCACGTGGAAACACTGGCAGCCTGCGCTTCTGGCCCTGGTGAGCAGAGCCTGGGAAATCCCAGAGTGAAGCAAAAAGGAGGTAGAAGCAGTCCAGGACGATTCCTGAAGTCACCCTTGGTCCTCCACATGGCCATATAGTGTGCATGCGCACATACACATGCACACGCACACACACAAAATAAGTGAATAAATAAATGTTTTAAAAAGCTCAATCATCATTTTCTTCTTCATGGACTCAGGTGGTTGACTGCTGTTCAAGAAATTTGCTTTTCCAAAACTCTCAGATTTCTTTAGCCTTTTCCTCCTAGAAGTCTTATAATTCTAGCTTTAGGTCTAGTATAATATTCTTTCTATTCATCTCATTTGTGGGGTTCATTGTGCTTTAATACATAAAGACCTCCAAGGGAGGAGAGTATAAGTTGTGGATATTTAGCATATTGATGTTAAGTGACATAATGCTTGCTGCCCAGTGCAAAGTAGAGTCTTTTACTTTCAAGATAACAAGACTGATCAATGAGTATGTTTACACGTATATGTACTTGCTTTTTACACCAAGAGTAAAGAAGCAGTAAGTAAATAGCATGTTTCCAGCTGCAGAGATTACACATTTATAATTATTCAATGATCCTTTTTCAAAATTTGTTATCATTTTTATTTCTGTTGGCACGCATGCAGTGTATACTGTACTTGCACGCATGCATATTATGCAGTTCAATCAGTGCTCCCTTTGCAGTGGGCACTGTTGTGTCTCTGTGTAGTGTGTGTACCTGTAGGTTCCATGAAAAGCTACTTCATGCTTCGGGACTGGCCACAGTAACATCTATCCTGTTTTTCCTCCTTCTGGAAAAGGCATTTTTTTTTAAAGAATATTTAAAAATTTTTTTTATTTATTCAATTGAGTGTGTGTGTGTGCATGTGTGTGTGTAGAACCACAGGTGAATTCGGGAACCACCATGGACGCCTCTGCCTCCTCCTTGTTTACTCTGCCCCGGGATTCGCAGGCTCTGCCCTACCAGGACCGGAAACGCAGACCACCTCGCTTCCGCCCGGCATCTATACGTGGGGTCTAGGATCCGAACTCAGGACCTTCCGCCTGCAAGGCAGAGGCTTAACCCCTGAGCCACCTCTCCAGCCCTGGAAAAGGCATTTATTACTTCCCTGGACATTCTATGATTGTAGACGCAGTTCTTTGTATTGTCTTTCTTGTAACTGCAGATTCACACACAGCTCTAACAGAAAAGCTGAAGAGATTTCAAGGATTCTTTACCAAGGTGGCATCTCGCAACAGGACAAGTCTCGGATAACCAGCCGCCCCGATACCCACGACCCTCTCTCCACCCACCTTCCTTTTCACACTGTGCCCACACTGTGTCCCCAGTGTCTGTCACTGATTCATGCAGAGAACGCAGCGCAGATGGAATCTCACTGTATAAACTTCAGACCGGCTTGTGCACTAGGCGCAGCTCTGTCCAGAGGGATGCGTGTGCAGCTTGTTCCTTCCTCCGTTGGGGACCTTCCTGTGTGTGGCTGCATCACAACCGTCAGCTCACGAGGGACCTGCGTGATTTTAGCTTCTACCTGCGACGTCTAAGGACGCCACAGATGTCACGAGCGTGCTTCTCCCTGGCGGGGGGGCATCGTCTGGGTGGCGGCCAGCGCTGCGGCACTGGGCTCTGTGTTCCCTTGGGCGGTTTTATGGACATCGCCAAGCACTGGGCAGTGTCTATGCCATCGCACCATCGTCTGGTTTGTCAGAAGCCTGCTCAGCCTCTGCCACGCTGCTGATTGGGATTCGGCATCCTAGACAGCGCGTCCCGTTCAGGACACTGCAGTTTCTACCGCAGAGCTCTAATTTTGCTCATTTCTCTGCCTTTCGTCTGTCCCTGTAGTGAGCTCATGTTTTTGTCATTTCCTGGGCTGTTCCTGCCGGCTGCTCTTCCCGGTGAGGGGCCACATTGTCCTGCCTCTTCCTCACATGCCCAGTTGCCGTTCCATCGAATCACCGGACGGCTGGACTCCTCGTCAAGGGCCGGGTTTTTCTTGTCCTGCCGTGGCTGACTGTTTTCTTCCCATACACGTGACTTCTCTTTGTCTTTCCAGTGTTCACAAGCCTCCTGGGACAGGCACAGCATAGTCTACATCGAGTGCCGCAACACTGTTGACCTTTGAGGGTCTGCAGGACCCCGCCTTCCTCCAGGGGTTGATGAGCTCTGTCTACGAAGCTCTGTGGCACTCAAGTGGCTCCATGTGGGCTAGAACTGTCCGTGGGCTGCTCACTCGTGTCTCTTGCCCCGCCTTGGGCAGGTTTATCCCTGCTAAGCGTGTATCCATGACGTCTATACTGGACCCAAGGATCTGTCCTTGGCAGAGTGTGACATTGGGCAAAGGGTGGGAGGACTCCCTACTTGTCCAGTCTGTGAAGCTGTCATTTCAGGTTTAGCCCAGTTCTCTAGTATACAATGGGAAGGCAATCTCCTAGAAGTGGAAGCCCATATCCTTGCTCCCTGACGCAATCTTCCACCTAATCGAGTTTTAATGCTCCATAGACTCACAAGCGAGGGAATAAAACACAAGATTCACAAGACACTTAAGAATGAAGCTTGGAGGATATGAGATTATAAAAAACCTGAAAAATGAGAGATTCTGGCAGTCATGTGCACATGCTCAGTTGTTTCTGTCCCCTGACTGACAGGCATTTGGGGGCCTGTTGGGTTCATAATGAAAGAGGAAATTCATGGACAGGCTTATTTTTCCTCCTGCAGCCAAATGGCTGAAACCCCCAAAAGGCAGGATGGGGGCAACTCAAAATGCGTTATTAGCAAATATTGGGTGTGCACAGGAAGTGTGGACAGACACGCACACAGCGAAGACCTGGAACACAGTTTGTGGGAGGGGAGCCGTCCTCTACAGTGCATAAAGCATGGCTCACGGAATGAGCTAGAACCTGTCTTAACTGAGAATGCACCAAGAATCCCAAGGACGTTCTGGAGGCGAAAGCAGACACTGACAGCTCATTCAAGAGCCAAGCCAGAGCCAGAGAAAAGCGACACAAGCCAGCTAAGGATGAGGGACTTAAGAAAATTCTCTTTTTGCTTGTAGCTGGAGGAGATGCATCTGGTCATGATGAAGGAGGCGTGGCGGCAGGAGCAGGCAGCAGCTGGTCACGTGGCACCCTCAGCCAGCCAGGAGGCAGCTGGTCACGTGGCACCCTCAGCCAGCCAGGAGGCAGCTGGTCACGTGGCACCCTCAGCCAGCCACGAGGCAGCTGGTCACGTGGCACCCTCAGCCAGCCAGGAAGCAGCTCACGTGGCACCCTCAGCCAGCCAGGAAGCAACTGGTCACGTGGCACCCTCAGCCAGCCAGGAAGCAGCTCACGTGGCACCCTCAGCTAGCCAGGAAGCAGCTGGTCACGTGGCACCCTCAGCCAGCCAGGAAGCAGCTCACGTGGCACCCTCAGCCAGCCAGGAAGCAGCTCACGTGGCACCCTCAGCCAGCCAGGAAGCAGCTGGTCACGTGGCACCCTCAGCCAGCCAGGAAGCAGCTGGTCACGTGGCACCCTCAGCCAGCCAGGAGGCAGAGAGACACCAGTGCTGGGATGCAGCTCACTTTCTGCTTTGCATCCAGCCGGGGAGCATGGCTGGGAACATTATCCTCAATTATCTCACTTAACTTCCCTGGGAACCCTTTACAGACATGCTCAGAGGTTTGTTTCCACAGCTCCTCTACGTCCTGTCAGCATCCAGCAGCACGGCACGTCTTCGCTGAGCAGGTTCTCAATAAAGATGGTATGTAAGGAAGACCATGCCAAGCACGGCCCCAGCTGCCTCGTAAGCCGAGCTAGAAATGAGAACCAGAGGATGCTGGGTAGAGCCACAGAGGCAGCGGTACTGGTGGGTGCGTTCACGCAGCCAGAGAAAATCAATTACAGGATTGATTTTATAAAAGCAAGAACTTTGGAATAAAGTAAAAACTTTATAATGCTTTGGAATGCAAAGGGCGATCATTATGAAAAAAATTCAGCAGGTAAAAGATTTATTCCATCCAAACATAATTTCTCTGTTACGAAAGAATGTATTTTAAAATTTCTGATCTTTACGATGACAGGAGAGTCTTGGAATGTGCTGCCTGGAATAGATTTCTGGAAAATCAATGCACCTCATCCCGACCTTCAAAGTTAAGGTGATATTTGGCCAACCTCTGAGAAATGTTTTTTTGGGGGTGGAGGGAAATTGTGCTACATAGAAGGCGCTAAAAATCCCGAATCCGCTGTTTGGAAAGGTCGTTCAACCTTCTCCCAGGTGTGACTCCGTGTTCGCTCTTGGGTCTCTGGTGTGTGGAAGCAGAATTTTTCAACTCAGTTCTGTTTTCCAAGTGAAGACTTTGGACACATTTATGAAACCAGGGAACAGCGTGCTTACCATTCAGCTGGTAAGACGGGTAGATGCCAGGGAAGCCTAGTGGCACCGTTTCTGCGGCTGGAGGTTGCCTGTCAGGTGCCCCCAAACCAAGTGCCAGGAAGGCCCATGTGGCCCTCGGCCTGGCTTTGGGGTCCCCTGGGGTACAGCACTCTGGCCTTTGTGCGGAGCGGCTGCAAACCCCATGTCGAGGTCATGGTCCGTAGGGTTCCCCAGGTCGTGCGCAGGACACCCTGGAAGGGCTGGTAGCGCTGGTTCCTGACGGCAGCCCCGCCCAGCCAGAAGGAGGCTCGCAGTCTGGTGGTCATGCAGTCTGCTTTGAGTTCAGGGGGACCCTGGGGCTGACAAGGGGGTGTGGCCGGTGACGGTTGAGGGCGCTCTTCAGCCAGCAGCCTGACGGGAGGGGGGCAGCGACCGAAGGACCCGACCCGAGTTATTCTCCGGCTCAGGGGTGGCTCAGTGCCCTGCAAGGGGCGCCCACAGCTTTCCCGTGCCCTCCACAGACCCCGGATCTGTTAGCGTAGAAAGTGACGCTCAGAGATGCTGGAGCGAAGACGCGGGGTCCTCTGTCAGCTCTGTGGGGTACCCGCGCTTCGGAGCCCCACATCTGGCTGTCCCCATCCCTCAGGCAACTTGCATGACTGATTTGTTTTGGAATTCAGTAGCTGAATAAAGACACAGTGCAGCCAGGATTCATATCTTCATAGGAAACATGGAAGAGTTTTCGGCAAAACACATTTTGTTAAGCCAGCAGGAAAAAGCTTCCAAAAGCCCAACCTTCCCCGCCAGGCTCCTCGGCGTTCAGTGGAAAGTGGATATGATCTGAGCATTTGGGGGAGACGTGTAGTATCATAGGTGGGTTTATTTACTCCTGAGAGACAGAGGGGGCAAGTGACCGGTGCAGGGTTTCTGCGACCACACGGTTAATCTGATTGGATGGTTCACACCGTGAACTTCAACACGCATCTGGTGATGTTCTACCTTGTTCTGGAGCCTGCAGATTTGACAAGAGCTGTGAGCCGGGCAGATGCACAGAAAGTCTGGAAGCAGGTTTTTATTTGCCGGCGGAACTTGTGTCCTGTGGCCTTGTTGCCTCCTCCCACCCTCTCCCGGTTCTGGGAGAAACCACTTTACTCACAACAAGAGTAGGTTTTGATGGATCGAAGGCCTCTACTTCTGTGTTTGCTTTAATTAATATTAACGATATTGGTAGCCGGTATGTGACTCGCGACACAGTGGAATGTGTGATGTTTAGACTAATTGAGGATTTAACCATCTGCAAACTCAGTGCCATGGGTAACAGCTGGTGAGGGGGAAAGAGCCCCCGCACGGAGGGGGCAGGCGGGGCTCGGAGCTGCCCCTGTGAGGGCAGGCGGGGCTCGGAGCTGCCCCCGTGAGGGCAGGCGGGGCTCGGAGCTGCCATCATGAGCTGCCTGTTCTCCACCTGTGGCACCTTTGATGCACACACCGTGGTCTCTCTCCTGTCTTGGAGCTGCTTCCAGAGAGTCATTGTTTCCCTGTGTGGCTCTTTTACCAAGTGCTGTGGTGATGGTGGGGTGCTGGGCTGGCTTGTGGCTCCCCACTCATCTGTCCTCCTGGGCGGCTGCACTGTGCTGTCTGATTGTCCCTTCACTCTCCCACGGGAGTAAGGAACAAAATTAAAGCAGAGAGCTTTGCAGCCCTTGGACTAACCCTGAGCGTTCTGGGGCAGGCCTTCTCTGGGCCGGAAGACCTGTACACCTGCTTCTAGTTGGCGAATTCCAAGAATAGCTAAGTCCTGGAGAAGCTCGTGGGCCCGAGGGGAAGCCTGGGCGTTTTGGGGGTGCCGACACCTTTGTCCTCCTGGCATCCTGAGGAGGAGCCGTTAGCATCCGTCACTTGAGAACAGTCTCAGCCCCTTCGCTGGCTTCTCCTTTGATGGTGGGAATGATGCTTGGGTCACTCATCGTAGAAACTCTTGCGCCTGTCATGTGGGGTAGACGCCTTTGAGGGTCCTGGTTGTGAGTCAGGATCTGTGTGTGAGAGCGTTGGGTTGGCGTAGGAGGCAGGCATGGGCAGAGAGGGCACCGCAGTGCCTGTCTCTACAGGGGGCCCAGCAGCGATTCTGACACACAGGCTGCCGCTCATTCACGTCTGATGCCCGCTGCCGGGGTTAGCCCAGACCCCACGGAGTGGGGAGCAAGACCCTGTGTGCCTGCTGCAGTGGGGCTGAGGGTCCCACTTTTTTGTAGTCTTGACCGCCAATTTTAGGGTTTCTTACCTCTCCTACTTGATGGTTCCCCAAAATGAAATTTTCCAAACTGTGAACTGTAACTATATAAAGGACCACGTAGCTGAATGTAAGGAGCCCCAAAGGTCTCCGAACACACAGTGACCCAAAATCATTTCAAAAATCTCAAGATCAGTGTCAGCCAAAGGGTTGCTGGCCGCGGTGTCACGCGACTCGACTCCAGCGTTGATTCTGAACATGCATTCGCACGCTTTGCACTTGGCAAATGGTCCACAATAAAACTCAAAGACATGCAGCCCAAAGCACCTCTACTAGACTCAAGGTTACTGTGTGATGTGAATTGCAGAGCTTTCTGCTTGAAAGAAACATTATGGTCTAATTATAGAAAACAAAAAAAATGTTGTTTACCTACCAACAGTCTTCATTAAGTATCAAATTAATATCTCTCTGGATTGTGTTGTGGGAGACAAACAAGCATGGCTTCTCATTAGTGTGCAAACTTGCTTTCATCCTTAATAAATGGCAGACTTATAGGTACAGCAAAGAATTGCTTTAAAGTAAATTTCTCTGTGATTTATTACGGTAAATGTTTGATCTGTATCCCTGTTTTATAAACTTCTATAGTCAAAGGTCTCATAGAATTTCCTTGGGTGAAATGGAAAATGCTGGAGAACCTTGCCCTGGAATGACTCAGCAAGTCCGGGGCTTGGGGTGACCCCTCCTCTGGGTGACCCCTCCTCTGGGTGACCCCTTCCCTGGAGTGATCCCTCCTTCTGCACTGACCTCTCCATTGAACTGTCTCTGGGGTGACCACTTCACTGGGCTGAACTCTGGGGTGACCCCTTCCCTGGAGTGACTTCTGAGGTGACCTCTTCACCTGGGCTGGTGTGGCCCATGTTCAGTGAGGGCTGCGGGAGTTCTAGCCGGGAGCCCTGGGGCTGAAGCCTGACTCTCAGGCTGTGGGTGCCCATAGTTACAGTGATGGTGGTGTGCATGGCCATAGTGACAGTGATGGTGGTGTGCATGGCCATAGTGACAGTGATGGTGGTGTGCATGGCCATAGTGACAGTGATGGTGGTGTGCATGGCCATAGTGACAGTGATGGTGTGAAGCTGGCCATAGTGACAGTGATGGTGGTGTGCATGGCCATAGTGACAGTGATGGTGGTGTGCATGGCCATAGTGACAGTGATGGTGGTGTGCATGGCCATAGTGACAGTGATGGTGGTGTGCATGGCCATAGTGACAGTGATGGTGGTGTGCATGGCCATAGTGACAGTGATGGTGTGAAGCTGGCCATAGTGACAGTGATGGTGGTGTGCATGGCCATAGTGACAGTGATGGTGGTGTGCATGGCCCATAGTTACAGTGATGGTGGTGTGCATGGCCCATAGTTACAGTGATGGTGGTGTGCATGGCCATAGTGACAGTGATGGTGGTGTGCATGGCCATAGTGACAGTGATGGTGTGAAGCTGGCCATAGTGACAGTGATGGTGGTGTGCATGGCCATAGTGACAGTGATGGTGGTGTGCATGGCCATAGTGACAGTGATGGTGGTGTGCATGGCCATAGTGACAGTGATGGTGTGAAGCTGGCCATAGTGACAGTGATGGTGGTGTGCATGGCCATAGTGACAGTGATGGTGTGAAGCTGGCCATAGTGACAGTGATGGTGGTGTGCATGGCCATAGTGACAGTGATGGTGTGAAGCTGGCCATAGTGACAGTGATGGTGGTGTGCATGGCCATAGTGACAGTGATGGTGGTGTGCATGGCCATAGTGACAGTGATGGTGTGAAGCTGGCCATAGTGACAGTGATGGTGGTGTGCATGGCCATAGTGACAGTGATGGTGGTGTGCATGGCCATAGTGACAGTGATGGTGTGAAGCTGGCCATAGTGACAGTGATGGTGGTGTGCATGGCCATAGTGACAGTGATGGTGGTGTGCATGGCTCATAGTGACAGTGATGGTGGTGTGCATGGCCATAGTGACAGTGATGGTGTGAAGCTGGCCATAGTGACAGTGATGGTGGTGTGCATGGCCATAGTGACAGTGATGGTGTGAAGCTGGCCATAGTGACAGTGATGGTGGTGTGCATGGCCATAGTGACAGTGATGGTGGTGTGCATGGCCATAGTGACAGTGATGGTGTGAAGCTGGCCATAGTGACAGTGATGGTGGTGTGCATGGCCATAGTGACAGTGATGGTGGTGTGCATGGCCATAGTGACAGTGATGGTGTGAAGCTGGCCATAGTGACAGTGATGGTGGTGTGCATGGCCATAGTGACAGTGATGGTGGTGTGCATGGCCATAGTGACAGTGATGGTGGTGTGCATGGCCATAGTGACAGTGATGGTGGTGTGCATGGCCATAGTGACAGTGATGGTGGTGTGCATGGCCATAGTGACAGTGATGGTGGTGTGCATGGCCATAGTGACAGTGATGGTGTGAAGCTGGCCATAGTGACAGTGATGGTGGTGTGCATGGCCATAGTGACAGTGATGGTGGTGTGCATGGCTCATAGTGACAGTGATGGTGGTGTGCATGGCCATAGTGACAGTGATGGTGTGAAGCTGGCCATAGTGACAGTGATGGTGGTGTGCATGGCCATAGTGACAGTGATGGTGTGAAGCTGGCCATAGTGACAGTGATGGTGGTGTGCATGGCCATAGTGACAGTGATGGTGGTGTGCATGGCCATAGTGACAGTGATGGTGGTGTGCATGGCCCATAGTGACAGTGATGGTGGTGTGCATGGCCATAGTGACAGTGATGGTGGTGTGCATGGCCATAGTGACAGTGATGGTGTGAAGCTGGCCATAGTGACAGTGATGGTGGTGTGCATGGTCATAGTGACAGTGATGGTGTGAAGCTGGGCAAGGGCTTCCCATGCTGACCGACGCAGCCTGCCCTGCACGTGGTCAGCATGTCCGGATGAGCTGCAGGGAGAACTGTCTGCTGAGTGTGTTTGCTGCCGGCCTCATGGTGTTGGCTCGTCTCGTAGTGCTGGCGGGAGTGAGCTCTCTCCCTCCTCCCTTTCCCTTCAAAGCCTTCCTGCATCTTATCTGCACCCCATGTGAGAGTCCCCATCCTTGGAAAACTCTGAGCAGTGTTCCAGACTCCATCGGGGAGACTGTCGTTGCTGGACACAGGTGGACAGTCAAGAGGAGAGGTCTGAGGGATTTTTAAGTGGGTGCTCTGTGGGCACTTGCCGTGACCTTTGTAAGCTATGACCTCTGTGCTGTGGCCTCTGTGGCTGCGACCTCTGTGCTGTGGCCTCTGTGGCTGTGACCTGTGAAGGCTGTGGGTGTGACCTCTGTGCTGTGACTTCTGTGGCTGTGACTCTGTGGCTGTGACTAAGATGCAACTCTGTGGCCTCTATGGCTTCTGTGGATGCGACTTGTGAAGGCTGTGGCCTCTGTGGCTGTGGCCATTGTGGCTGTGACCTGTGAAGGCTGCAAAGTCTGTGGCCTCGATGGCTGTGGCCTCTGTGGATGTGATCTGTGAAGGCGGTGGCCCCTGTGGCTGTGATCTGTGAAGGCTGTGGCCCCTGTGGCTGTGACCTGTGAAGACTGTGGCTGTGGCCTCTGTGTGTGACTTCTGTGGCTGTGGCCAGCAGATGCAGCAGCAGCAGCAACAATGCACAGCGTCTCACCCTTTCTCCCCAAGCCTTGCTCCAGAGCTCTGCGTTCATGTCAACAAGGATGTGTTTACCAGCTGCCTGGCAGGGTCTGTCCCCTGTCTTCCTGGGAAGTGTTTTCTGGCCACTCTCTCTTCTCTTCTACTCTTCTCGTTAAATTTTAAATTTTTGTTAACTTTTTTATACTTTCATAATAAATGCAACAAATTCAGTGTTTTTCACCTCTTACTACCTAATCCCATGCTCTCCCCTGCCCCACATCACACTTTGTCCTTTCCAGCTACTTCCCTCCTGCTGTCCTGTCTTCTTGCCTGTGTCACCCGCTGGGTTCCATCTGGATGCCTGCGTGACTATCTGTGGTAAGTCACGGAGTGAAGAATCTCCCCTTCCCTGCCCGGCATTCGCACTCTCTCAAGGAGGTGTTTCTTGAGATCTGGTCTGGAAGCGTCTTAATAAGCTAAGTGCCTTCAGGCCATATGATTCAATTACTCTACGCCCTCTACCAGAGGAACGGAAAACACACTGTGTACAAACCTGAGTGTGCATGCTTGCGGCAGCTGCATGTGCATGCTCGAGGCAGCTGCACATTCTCGAGGCAGCTACATGTGCTTGAAGCAGCTGCTTATGCTCGAGGCAACTGCATGTGCTCGAGGCAGCTGCACGTGCTCGAGGCAGCTGCACGTGCTCAAGGCAGCTGCATGTGCTCGAGGCAGCTGCACGTGCTTGAGGCAACTGCACGTGCTCGAGGCAGCTGCACGTGCTGGAGGCAGCTGCATGTGCTCGAGGCAGCTGCATGTGTTCGAGGCAGCTGCATGTGCTGGAGGCAGCTGCACGTGCTGGAGGCAGCTGCACGTGCTCGAGGCAGCTGCACGTGCTCGAGGCAGCTGCATGTGCTTGAGGCAGCTGCATGTGCATGCTGAGGCAGCTGCATGTGCTCGAGGCAGCTTTGATCGTCCTTGTCAAAACCTGGACACAACCAAGATGCCCTTCAGCAGATGGATGTAGGAACAAACCGTAACACGACCTATAATGAGTGTTACTCAACAATGAAGAGAAATGAGCATGAAGTTCTTGAAGTCAGACCTTCAGGCCGGCAGCATTCGGCACCTTGTCAGCCCAGAAAGACCGACTGATGTGTTTCTACTATTTACTATTTACTTTCTGTCTGCACCCACACGGCACTGGTGTCCCTCCCAGAGTCTGTGCTTGGGAGAGTCTGGGACTAGTTCTGGTTTCTCCACTGAAGCAAGACCTCCAGCCTGTCCTGCAGACCCCTGAGTCCTGAGTTTTGTGGAACCCCCTCCCCCCCATCATCAGCTCCCACTTCCTATGATGTTCTGAAAGCAACAAAGGGGACCAAGGCTGGCTCACAGTTGGTGATGAGGTTCTGGGGTTATAGTGCCGGGGCACATGGTCTTCCCACAGTGAGGGCTGCTGCTTTGGTTCCATTGGGGGCCACTCAAGGCTGCTGAGGAGGGGGTGCCGGGCCAGGGCTTTATGGGCCACCCTGGTTTCCTATGGAGACTGAATGACACAGGGCATGGAAGTCACAGGGAAACCCTTTGGGAAGCTGAGACACCAAGGTGGGAGGACCTGACTGTGTCCTGGGAGGAGGAGGGGCAGGTGGCAGAGGATGGTGAAGACTGAGCATGGGGTGGAGGAGGAGGAAGAGGAGGAGGTGGAAGAAGAGGAGAAGAAGGAGGAGGAAGAAGAGTAGGAAGAAAACAAGGAGAAGGAGGAGGAGAAGGAAGAGAAGAAGAAGGAAGAAGAGAAGGAGGAGGAAGAAGAGGAGGAAGAAGAGAGGAAGAAAGAAGAGGAAGAAAAGGAGGAGGAGGTAGAAAAGGAGGAGGAGGAAGAAGAGGAAGAAGAGGAAGAAGAGGAAGAAGAGGAGAAGAAGGAGAAGGAGAAGGAAGAAGAGGGGAGGAAGGAGAGAAGAAGGAGGAGGAAGAAGAGGAAGAAGAGAAGAAAGAGAAGGAGGAGGAGGAAGAAAAGGAAGAGGACGAGGAGGAGGACGAGGAGGAGGAGGTGGTGGTGATCATCACTCACTCCAAGACCCACCAGCGACTTGGAGGGTCCTCAGGGGATCTTGCTGGCCTACTCATTCCTTCGCTTCGGGTGTACAGAGGACACATGAGCTCAGTCATCTTCTGGGGTCCCTCTAATTTGGAGGTACGAGCCACAATACTGGCTTTGTCAGGCACACAGCAGAACCTGCGGAGCATCTCATCTTCTGCAAGTCTTCCTGGCCTCCAGTTAGGACGGGCTGCCGGGAGTCTTGCCTTAGCTTTGCATCTCCGGGGGCTGAAGAAAACATTGGTGCTTGCTCAGGAGACATTGGGATTTCCTGGTCCCCACCTGGCGGCCGTCACCCTCACCGAGGAGCATGGGACCAGCAGGGGAGGAGCTGCCAGGCCTGGGGGGGAGGTGTGGTATAGCTCTCACCTACAGGGTACGGCTCTGCAGCTTACCACATCTGGGCTGTGGTCTGGATGCGGAGGTGTACGTTTCTCTCAGGAGATGAAGGGCCCTTTGGGGCTCAGCCGAGCACCAGGCAGCTGCACATAGTCCCCCGGATCCTCAGATGTAGAGTCTGGGCCTGGCGCCTCGGTACTGGGGTGAGGGGGAGGGGTGTCCCTCCCAGGGCCCGGCGCTGGGACCTACATGGTTTCCTCACCAGCTGAGAGCCAGGAGACACCCTCCTAAGGAGGTAGGAGCCCTTCTAAGGTGGAGGGTTCACGGCGCCTCCCTGGCAGACAGTGCACCGGGCAAATTTATGCATTTATGCAAATCGAGCATCCCAGGTTTCTGGCGATCTCGGCTGCCCCTGCCCTCAGCAGTGTTCTCTCCGCGGCAGCCCAGTGCGAGACTCGACCGACCCACAGTTTCTCTGCTGGCTGCTTCTCCCTTGGCCTCTGGGTCTGGGTCTCATGGTTCCTCCTCGGCCCAGGATGTGCTCAGGGGTTGAAACCTCCACCATTGCGATGCTCTGCTGTTCTCTTAGCACTTCGCGGAGGGGCCTCTCCCCGTGCACCCCTTCTTGCTGCCGGGTCTGAAGAACAGAGCTGAGCTGCTCCGCAGTGGCTCCCGCTCGCAGGCCTGTGCTGATGACGGGGATCAGGGTCCTGTCCTCTCACCACCTGTCCCAGATGCCCCGTCAGGCCTCTCAGCGTTCTCGGGACGCCCGTGATGGGCAGGCTGCGCAGCATTCTGAGGTCCCACGTGCAGGTTGGGGATGTGTCCCCAGGGCCCTGGGCACGAATCCTGCTCGAGCAACAGGGTCAGAACTGGCTCATTCTCACCAGATCCATGGCCTGAGGGTGGGGTTGCCCAGACAGACTCTGCCACGCTCGGGCCTCGCTTAGGCAGGGCCTCTCCCTTCTGGAAGGCAGCTTGCTGCAGAACTTAGCATTTGCCACACATTTGCTTCTTGGACCTGGCTGGTCCCCCTGCAGACAGGGGCTGGGCCATCCCTCTGGGATGTGATGACATGCTCCCCAAGCATGAAGGCCCGTGGCTCAGCTTCCATCCTCCTACCCAATCAGAGGTGACTGCCCTTCCTGTGTCCACGCCACACCTGGGGCCGTGCTGTTCATTAAGGTGTTTACTGGCATGGGAAATAGAAGTTTCAAGAGATCAGTGAAATGAAGTCTTCCCGTTTCCATTGGCTGGCATGGCTCCGAGGGGTGGGAACGCGTCAGCCATGTGTTTGAGGCATAGGTGTCAGGAAAGCATGTGGTCTATGCTAAGGGGCTTTGGGCAGAATGTTATTCTAAACCAGCCTGTTTCCTATGATGTTTCTTCCAAAAGCTGCTCCTCCCTCCCAGGTAAGACAATCAGGGCCCTGAGCCGACTGATCTCTGGGTCTAGTAGAACGCTCGAGCATTCTCCGCAGAAACAGGTCGACGCACTGCGGCTGCGCAGAACCTAGGATGGACACTGCTGAGCGGTTGTTGGGGTCTGGGATGGGATAATAGCAGGTCATGGGATGGGATGGGGGTGCTGTTGGACAGGGGGCACGGAGCCTCCTATGGCAGGGTGGCCATGCAGGATGCAGAGCACAGCCGCACCCCTCGTTTCCAGTTCTCCCCCCCAGCCACGCATGGCCCCAGTCCAGCTCATTACCAGGGCTGTGTGTCTCGGGCGCTGTAGACAAAGCCAGACACAGATGCTCTTGGCTTCTCTTCAACGTCTCTTGGAGACCGAAGCGAACAGACTCATCACAGAAGGGTCTAACGGAGAGGAGAGATGATTAGGAAAGAACCAGGAGAGCCCAAGGAGGAAATAGCCCAGAGCCAGAGCGGTTATTCAAGCCCTAGGTATTGGTGTCACCCTATGTAGCCAACAGAGGGAGGTTCTCCAGCCAGGATGGTAACTGGCTTGTATCAGCAGCAGAAGGCTAGTGCCACGGCAAACTACAAGCATGTCACAGGGTGGGGGGGGGAAGGGCGCCTGAGGCAAGTGGAAGTAAGTGTTGAAAGGAAAAATGAAGGTTATCGTAGATCTCACATATATCAGGCATTTGAAACACCTCCATTTCCACCAAAAGGTTGTGAACTGAAGCTCTCAGAAAGAAAGTCACACCCTTGTTAAAGACCAGTACGTGCACGAGATCACAGAGCTAGAATGGCGCAGGCTACACCCGTGGTAAGGACTTTATGAGGCCAAATGGCTTCTGGGATCTGGGATGCTGCAGGTCTGGCTGAAGAGCTGAGATGAGTTTAGTTCTTTGAGAAACCCTTTGTTCCCACCCTGGTGTGTGACCTAGCGTGAGGGACTGTCAGGTTGCCCTTCCACCAACACAAAGGCCAGGAACGCACAGGGGTGCACTTGGGGCCTACGGCGGGGACACCCCACTCTATGGGGCCTGCGGCGGGGACACTCCACTCTGCGGAGCCTATGTTTCCATTGTTTGTACTGATTCGTGACTTTCTTCGGTTCTGTTACTGTAAAAACGTTACCACAGTGGGGCGTGGTGCTTGTGCTAACTCGACCCTGGGGTCCCTGGACGAGGCTCTGGAACAATCCATCTCACGCCCCTTTCGAGGTATGTGTGATGCAGACTCTCACCAGAAAGGAGTGACGGGGCTGAGACAGTTGTCTCAGGCAGGCGACTCGCAGCAGCGTTTTCGTGCGCGTGGTTGCGATGGGCTCGTCAGGCTGTGGGCTGTCAGCGTCTCTGTGGCAGCGCTGTTGGCTGCTAGCGGCACAAAGACCATCCTCACCTCCCGGGCAAGGACTGTCCTTACCTGGGTAAGGACCATCCTTAACTCCCGGGCAAGGACAGTCCTCACCACTGGTTTATCATTTATTATTTTTTCTTGACTCGACACAAACACTCCCGTTCTGATCTCATCTTTCATGTCAGGAGTGGTAAAGGGCCGATGCAAATGACGGCATTTTGATTTTGGACCCTCTGCCCCCACCATGTTGGGAGCGTCTCAGGGGAGGGAGCTCTCTGTAAAGTTCTCTGTAGTCACTTGTCTGACTTGGGATGTGAATCTGGCCCAAACTCGCTAATTCCCTCCCTTGGTCTCTGAATCTCTAGGACACGGGTCGTACACACGGGCCTCAGGGTGCTGAAGTGCATCAAGGCTTCAGCGCAGGGTCTGGTTGAGACAGGACAAACTGGAATGCAAGGATCTGACATGCAGCACCAACCTACTGTGCGGATTTCCCCCTGCCTCCCTACCAGCACAGAGCCCCCCGCCTGTGCGGATTTCCCCCTGCCTCCCTACCAGCACAGAGCCCCCCGCCTGTGCGGATTTCCCCCTGCCTCCCTACCAGCACAGAGCACCCCGCCGGCAGCCCTGGCCCTGGAGGACCAAGCACAACATCCAACATGTGTCACGGCCTCGGGAGCCTCCAGTCATCCGACGCCGGGGCGCAGGTTCAGGTCCTGGCTCTTCCTGAGTCAGTTTGATGACATGTCTTTCCGAAGCTGTCATCCAGGTTCTCGCCTGGTGCTAGATCTTTGCATGACGCTGGGTCAGAAGTCAGACCTGTTCCTACAGCTGTGTCCCACCACGCAGCAGCGTGCACCATCCCGCCACATGGCGGGCCACATGGCAGGCCACACCATCCTGCATGTGATAGGCCACACCACCCCGCCACGCTGCAGGCCACATGGCAGGCCACACCATCCTGCGTGTGATAGGCCACACCACCCCGCCACACTGCAGGCCACATGGCAGGCCACACCATCTTACCCCACTTCAGCTTTTCTCCAAGTTTATTCATGAAACTTTGAAGCAGGTTTCCAAAGACTCTTGTTCAGGCCACACTCACCGTGATGGTCCGGGACAGAGGTTCAGGCTGCAGAGGGTCCTGTGCAGGGGTCAGGTTGGAAAAGCTGCACAGGAGCCCGTCAGATGGGAAGCTACTGCAGCCGTGGTCTGCCCAGCCAAGGCCTGCGAGTCCTGCCATGGGTGCACGACATGCCCCCTACACTGTCCTTCTCCTCTCTGCTGGTGCAGTAGCCCTCATGCCCAGGGAGCAGGGCCAAAGGAGGGGACAGGAAGAGCTGCCTGCTGAGAGAAGTGGCAGATCACGTCTCTCTGGGCCTAGCCTGGAGGCAACCTGTCCCAAGAGCCAAGTCCAGATGCCCTTCATCCTCTAAGACTCCTGTCCTAAGACACCCCCCGCCCCCACAGACACCCCCCCACCCCTCAGCATTCTCCTTTCCTAGAGATCTTCTCTCTGAGCTTCTCTCTGAGCTTCTGTTCATTGCCAGTTGCAAGCTGACCTCTCCAATGCACTTCTGCTAAACTGTGGTCTTGGACAAAGCCCCAGCGTGGTGCTCAGAGGAGTCTGGGTCAAAGGGACCAACGCAGCCCTGCAGAGAGTGGAGGGCGGGAGCTCTGCGTGCATCTGTTTATGATGCAGGATGCAGTGCATTGAATCATGTTCTCACAATAGATCTGCCCAGGTCTGAATGCCCCGTACCTGAGTGTGACCTATTTTTTTAAAGTATGGAAATCACATGACTGGTCCTGAGACCCCGTCTGGATTTGGCTGTGGCAAGCCTCTTTGCTAGTATTTCCAGAAGAAGAGAGGGCACGCAGACACCCAGACATGAAGACAGAGGCAGGGATGGGAGGGGAGCCTCCACCTTATGAGTTACTTTTCTTGCTGTGACCAAATATCTGGGCAGGAAGCAACTCATTGGAGGAAGAGTTTATCTCAGCCCATGGTTTGAGACTACAGTCCACCATGGTGGGGAAGGCGTGGTGGTGGGACTGGCTCTTGCTGTGGCGGCAAGCGGGTGAGACTGCTCGTTCACATCTAAGCAGGTCAGGAGTCAGATCTGGGCTAAGGAGCAGGGCCAAGGTCTAACGCTCAAGGCCCATTCATCCCTCAGCTACCCGCTTCTTTCCCGTCAGTCCCACCTTCTGAGGCTTTAAATCCTTCCCAAGCATCGGCACTAGCTGCGACCAGGTGTGCAAACACAGGTGCCTGTGGGGACAGTGCACGGCCAGAGGAATGGCCAGCAGTCTCTGGTGCTTGGAGAGAGGAATCGCAAGACCGTCCGCTGAGCCTCTGCAAAGAACCAACTCTGCCAGCAGTTCGATTTTGGAGCTTTGGCCTCCAGAAGTGTGAGATAAATTTTTCTTGTTCGGAGCCACCCAGAGGGGACGTCAGGTGTATGGCAGGCAGGCGCAGTGGTTAATCTGCCATCGGCGTGGCTTGATCTGGAATCACCTAACAGACAACTATTGGACACACCTGTATGGGACTCTTTACATGAAGTTACTTGGGATGGAAGACCCACCTAAATGCCGGTGGCACCTTCGGGTGGCAGCCCTGAGAACAGGAGTCCCAGAAAGACAAGTTCGCTTCTGCCCGCTTGCCTCACGCTGTGCTGGCAACTCTGCTTCCTGCTGGCTCCTGGCGTCAGAACTAGTTCCATGCGTCTTCCAGTGAGGACTGAAGCCTGGGTTTGCCAAGGCCCCGAGCGGCTACCAGCACCTGCGGTTGGATACCTCACGGTGTCGCGTGAGCCGATGTACTAATTCCTTTCCATGTATTTTCATTCTGCTGCTCCTTGCAGAACACTGGCCTTTCTGAGCTCCGTCATCCCAGGGGCCGAGTGGTGATGGAGATTCCCTACCTGACTCCTCCGGGAATCAGGGAGGAGGCTATTGGGTATGTTGGTTGATTGATCGACAGGTAGGTTGGTGGATAGATGGATTCGTTGGTTGGTCAGTTGGTTGTTGGTAGGAAAGTGGGTAGGCTGGTTGGTTAATTGCCGGTTAATTGACAGGTAGGTTGGTGGATAGATGGCCCTGAGCATCCGCGCTCTCTCATCCTTCCCACTGTGTGCTTGAGACGGTGGGACCTCTATCGCAGCAAGAGTCACTGCTAAGTTTAAGAATTTGAAACAAGAGGGGCGTGGAAGGGGAGGCTCCGCCTCTGTGGCGGCAGCTCCTCCCAGTTCCGTTTCCAGAGCATGTGAGCACCCAACCCCCACAGGAAGAACCGAGCAGCAAACGTGAACCTCACTTGTGGGTCATCACGGGTCTCTGGGTGGCGCTGCTTGAGTGGAGGCGTTCGCGCATCCCTTTGGGGGCTGCTGTAACGGTGCTTCGGGTCAGCGCTGAAGCCCCCTTCCTATTATTTCCGTAACAGCTGCACTCTTGAGGGCCACCTAGTCGTCAAGCCAGGAGCCGCCTGCCCTGGGGCCTCCGCTGGGAGGTGGATGGTTGAAGTATGGCTTTGTGGGTTGTGGCCATGAGCATCCAAGTCCGGTGGTTCCTTTGCTATTGGAGAACCGCCTCCCCGTAGGTGCGTGAGGGCACCTGTCTGTGCTGGACGCTGCAAGGTGTATATATGCACGGTGCATGAGCGTGCTGGATGTGGTCTGGGAGGGTCCTGGAGAACCCTGGAGAGATGGTTTCTGAAGCTGCAGATGGGTGTGGCTGTGTGACCAGCAGGTAGGCCCGAGAGCTCTCTGGACTCTTCTTGAAGGCTTGGCTTCTCCCCTGCAAAAGGGTCACAGGTGTTTCTGTTTGCAGAACAGCTTTCTGGCTCCATATCCCACCCAAGCCCAGACCCTCCACCTGGAGGGACAGTTTAAGCGCAGCCTCTCATGGGACTCTACCGGCCCCCTGATGAGGCTGGGTACATTTTACTCTATTCTTTTGTAAAAGGCACGCTATCTGCCCCTCTGCTTGAGACGGAGTTGGTGTCTGGGCCTCTGTCTCCTCATTACTGCTCTGGAAACGTCTAGAATGTCAGATAATTGAGGAGAGGAAGAGCATATCCTTAGGCATTTGAACAAGCAAGCGTGTCCTCGTGGATCACGACGTACGGGTCCAAGCATTTCAGCTCCTCCACCTCCTCCTTGCCTGTCCTGCGTCATGTGACCTGTTTTCCCTGCAGCATCTCTACCTACCACTGTGCACGGCCCTGGAATCAGCCTGCTCGACTTACCCCTGTCTGTCTTCTGCCCTGTCTGCCATCTGACAGTGCCACTCCTGGGCGGGTCCTGGACAGAGACAACGTCCAGCCCCAGAATCTCCCATGCAGACCGGCTGCTAAACTCTCTGTGCTGTTCATTCACTGGGGCTCATGACACAAGCTGACAGTGATCTCAGCTGCCCTCTGTGGGAGGAGCAAATGGTGGGTTTTCAGGAATACAGAGATAGGAGCCCCCCATAGGAGGGTTCCGAGCTGTGTGCTGGGCATTCATTAATTTTTTTAAAGTGTGTACACAATGTGAGGCATTTGGGAAGGTGCGATATGAGCAGGCGTTTGTGGGACATGCCAGGTGGTCTCAGGTGCACCTGTTGGTGGTGATGCAATAGGAGCTTGTCGCATAGTCTAGGATGTCAGGTGACCTGGTGGCAGGTGCAAGCAGGTTCACATGCTGCTGCTTTGCTTCTGCGAAGGTCTCACGCCGAGGCTTTACCTTATCTGAAGCTGCTGAGCGATGCAGCTCAACAGAGTTCTTTTCATTTTCTTGGCACGTGGAAGACACGCGGCTTCTTTCTTGTGGGCTGGTCTTCTAGTCATGCTCTTTAAAACACATTTCGCTTCACGTGAGGCCATCCTGCAGGCTTTGTCAGAGCCTCCAGATGTGAATGTGCTGTGAGTGCCAACATCAGAGGAGAGCATGTAGCTGCGTCTTCTAACTAGACTTCTGTGGGGTGTGCCTGTGAGTAGCGTGTAGATGCAGCAGCGCATCCTTCAGCCCGCAGAGGCGTGGTGCAGCAGTGCATAGTCAGCCCGCAGAGGCGTGGTGCAGCGGTGCATAGTCAGCCCGCAGAGGCGTGGGCGCGGGCCTCAGCGACTTCCGACCCACCGCTCTCAGTCACTAAACAAACCTATGACTCACATGTTTACCAAGCCATGCATCCGCCTATCTGCCTACCAGAATACCAACTGACTTGCCAATCAATCAACCTCCCAATTTCCCTTCCAACCAAAGATTGCTCTACAAAACCACAACTCTTATCAAGCAATCTGTCAATCCAACAATCTTCTAAACACAAATGACTAACCAACCGGCCAATTAACCAGCCAGCCTACCCACTTTCCTACCAACAACCAACTGACCAACCAACAAATCCATCTATCCACCAATCTACCTGTCAATCAATCAACCAACATACCCAAAAGCCTGCCACCTACCCACCAATCAACTGAGCTACTAACTTACCAACTGACCAAAGGATCGACCAGCCAGTCAGTCAACCAACTTACTGACTGTAAAAGGAGTTGGGCGTCTTCTTGTTTTGAACCCCCTGTTCTTTTAAAGAAGTCCTTCTGGGTCTGCCGGAACCCGCCCCAGCCGCACCTTCAGCAGCGTCTCCTGGAGGCTTGCCGCCCTGTGCCTCTGACCTGGGGATGGACTTCGAGAACGGTGCTTGATTCCGGCTTCTGTGTCTTGGCATCTGTACTTGACGGCGCTGCCATGCTTCCGTGCGCTGGGACGTCTCTTCTGATGGTGAAGACAGGGTTTTGTCTCACGAGGCGATTTCGCTGAGCATCTGTGTTCAGTGTCTTGGTGAGCAGGATCTTCCCCCCCCCCCCCCCGCCCCGGGTAAGATGCGCTTTCCCGTCTCGGGGGCTGTGTGGTGTCGCAGCCTTGTTCCCCCCATTACCCGATGTCTTTTAATTTGTGATTCTGCCTCCCCAGGGCTGCGCGTAAATGATGTGGGTGAGGAGCTCATCACGGCTGTCCGGGCCCCAGCGTGGGCGGCGTGTGTGTCACCCCAAGGCTTCACGCTCCTCCGCTGAGAAAGTCCCTGGCAAGCTTTCAAGCCCCCAGACCTCGTAATTCACTGAAACTCAAAATTTGTTCCTTCTTCCTTCCCCATCGCTTTGGCAAAGAGCTCGGGAGAAATTGAAAATGGGCAGATGAGCTGCGTGCAGGCGCGTGGAAGTTCTTCCACTAATGAAATGTGTTACTTCCGTGACGATTTCTGTGTCTTGGCATTCAATTTCTTGTCAGATGTGATAAACAGCGGAACGGATGGGTTTTACATTAGCCTTTCATCACTCCGCGGACCCTCTTGGAGCCTCTCTCACGGGCTACTGATGCTCTATTTCCAGGCAATGTGACAGGCGGAGGACCTGGCGACCATCCACCCCCCAAACCCCCCGCAGATCCCTGTGGAGACTGCGCGCATCTGAATGGCTCATGGGCTGCATTAAGCCAGTTTTCCCACCCGCCTGCGGGGTGACTTTGCTAATTGTATTTTAACGTCGCTTGTCTGGCTTCCAAGTTCATCCCGAGCTCAGGATCTTGCCTCTGGACCTGTCCTCTGCCACCGTCTGCCCTTTCCCCAGACATCATCTCTGTTCACTGCGCTGGCCGCCATCTTGGTCTGAGTCTGCATTTGCTTGACATTTAACAAGCATCTCTACTTTACATGGTTTTAATTGTATTTTTAAAACGGAATGATTTGACCTAAGTGTAATATTTACATGGTAAATTATTCATATCAACTTAAAATATCTGTGGAATCTAAAAGCTAGCCTTCGTGAGATGGCTCAGGATCAGTCTCCAGCTTTGAGTACTTTGATTTCCCAGGCGCTTGCGAGACCTTTGTAATTGATTCTTCCTCCCCTGCCCCCAGCCCCAGCTGAGCCACCTGACCTTGGCCTTGGGCACGTGGAGAAGTCAGGGTAAAGACACTTGGATCCATTCTGATCCAATTACTCAGAATATTAGCGAAGACACTTCTAGAAGAATGACTTTGTCATCGTCACTGTCCCTGTGGTGTCCCTTTCTATGAGGGACCCGGGGCGATAATTCTTTCTGACACGTTGATGTCTTCCTGTCTCCTGGAAACCGAAGTTGACATTTTTTCTAGAAGATGCTGAACCTATTTGCTCTTGGCAGAAGCTCGGTGAACACTTCAGAAAACTGTCTTTTGGTTTCAAGGGTGGAACCCAGAGGGGGGCTCCTCAGTTTCCCTGTGAGAGACAGAAGGAAAGTCAGGTCGGCCCTGCAGCCGTGGTGGCGTTTCCAGAGCTTTGAGCCAAGACATTTCTCTCATTCATAAATCAACAGAAATGTGTAGTAGAGGTGTTCTTCTAAACATGGGTCTATCCGGACGAGAGTCATCCTCGCTCCCTAGACATTTCTGAGGGTAGGGGGTGGGGCCAAATCGGAGGGTGTTCTTGACATTTGGCTGTACCCGTATCATGTCTGTCACATCTGCTTTGGTGGCATTGCCTGTCACCTCACCATCCTTCAGTGGGTGCAAACCGTGTCTCTCCCTGAGACACGTCCCTGATACACATGGACATGACTGTATTTGGAAATAGGATCTGCATCGATTTGTTCTACATGCAAGTAAACCTGTCAGGACAGTGTGGAGTCTTAACTGAAGGTGACTGATGCCCTCATGGGCAGAGACCCCCACAGAGAGAATGCTGCATGCAAACAGACACGTGGGGAGAGAGGCTCACCCAGGGCACAGAACCATGGAAGTCTAGTCTCTTGGTCTCTCTTGAGGGGGGTCCAATGTAGATCACAGTGACCTCAAACTCACTACATAGTGGAGGATGACCTTGAACTTTTGATCTTTCTGTGCTGGGATTGCAAGGTAGGCACCTCCAGGGTGTGCTGGGATTGCAGGTATGCACCTCCACCCCCAGTGCATGCTAGGATTGCAGGTACGCACTTCCACCCCCAGTGCAGGCTGGGATTGTAGGTACGCACCTCCACCCCCAGTGCATGCTGGGATTGCAGGTACGCACCTCCACCCCCAGTGCATGCTGGGATTGCAGGTACACACCTCCACCTCCAGGGTGTGCAGTGCTGGGTTTGAACCCAGGGCATCCTGCATGCAAAGCAAATACTTTACTCACTGAGCCAAATCCCTAACCCCTAACCCCTCCTTGTCCTTTGTAAAGCCAGAAGCCCATGGGAATGGATGCTGGGTGATTGACAGGGTAGAGTCTGGCTCGTTCTCCTGAGCCTGGAGGGTGGGAGTATGGAGGATGGGAGTCTGAGGGTGGAGCCCGGGGTCCTTCCTGGATGAGCACCTGCTGCCTCCCTGGTGAGCTCTGTTCACAGGCAGACACTGTAAGCATGTGGAGCCTGTTGAAGCCAGGAGCTGACAGCTGACGTGTGATTGACAGGCCTGCTGCACACACGATCTGACCAGCACTGGTAG
Organism: Typhlomys cinereus; assembly: GCA_023101885.1. NCBI lineage: Eukaryota > Metazoa > Chordata > Mammalia > Rodentia > Platacanthomyidae > Typhlomys > Typhlomys cinereus. The sequence continues at coordinate 122,767 of JALPQD010000510.1, forward strand.
CATCAGGTGGAGCTGCCCATGCTCCACTGGAGGGAGTGTCTGAGTGGAGTGGCCAGCGACCTGGCAGGAAGCTTTGTACAAAAAAGATCATTAGATGGGGGCTGGGGACGCACGTGATGGTTTGGGCCGTGTTAGGAGACAAGTCGCCCAGACCACAGGGAGACGGGTGATACCTGGCAGCCATCCATGTTAGGAGACGGGAGCCCGGGCACAGGGGATGCACGTGATGTTGAGACAGGAGCCCGGGCACAGGAATGCACGTGATGTTGAGACAGGAGCCCGGGCTACAGGTGCCAGCTGCATCACCAGCTCCCCTTCTGCCCACCTGTTCCTGCGCATCACCCCTCCTCACAAGGGGGCTGGGTGGGCACGCACAGCCAGAAAATGTACAGCATAGAGAGAAACAAAACACGTGCCCTTTATGTTTCTGAGAGAAACATTTGTTTCTAGACTACGAGGGACACAATGGGAACAGGAGGAAGTGATGGGAGACTCGCTGGCTCCCCACTTACTGTAGCCCAGGGAAGTTATGCTAATGCAGCTTTCTTTGTGTACATGTATGCACTGTGTGTGTGCGTGTGTGTGTGTGTGTGTGTGTGTGCGCGCGCACGCGCGCACATGCGCGCGCCTGCGAAAGCCTAAGGGCGACATTGGGGACCATGTTGGATTGTTCTATCTTCTCATTGATCTGCTCTGGCGTTCCCAGGCTCCACCTTCCAGGACCAGAATTCTAGGCCACTGCCATTTCTGCTGTCATTTTCACATGGGACCTGGAGATCTGAACTCAGATCCTTTGCTTGCAAGGCAAAGACTAACATTGAGCTGTTCTTCCAGGCCCGCCTAATGCATTTTTAACTGTCCTTTTTAAACATATTTTTAATATTTTAAATTTATTTTACTTTGTGTGTATGTGTGTCTGCATATCAGAGGGTGTGCCTGTGGAGGCCCAAGGGTAGCTTCTGGGATCATTCTGGATTGCTTCTACCTCCTTTTTGCTTTGCTCTGGGATTTCTCAGACTCTGTTTTCCAAGGTTGGAAGCACAGGTCATTGCCATTTCTGCCTGGTGTTTTTACGTGGGATCTGGGATTCAAACCCAGGTCCTTCTGCTTTCAAGGCAGTGTCTTAACCCCTGAGTCATCTCTCCTACCCCTACCTAATGCATTTTTAATGTTCCTTAACCTCTTATCAGTCAGTGTCCGAGAAGGAAAGAGGAGGTTTGCTAGACCCTTAGGAGAATGTGCTGAGAGTCTTATCTTCTGGTACATTTCTTCTGAGCCCCCCACCTAGCCATCCTGAGTGAGTCGTAGTTGAGACCTTCTTCCTCCTCCCCCTCCTTTTAGGTCAGGCCGTGGTGAGCCCCTAGCAGCCTTTGGAAGTTGTTGGTGGCAGCAGATGCCGTCAGGGCAAATGCAGGTTCAGGCTGGGCTCCGGGCTGCAGGAGAGGCTGGGATATGCTGGGGGAGGGGCTGCAGGAGAGGCTGGGATATGCTGGGGGAGGGGCTGCAGGAGAGGCTGGGATATGCTGGGGGAGGGGCTGCAGGAGAGGCTGGGATATGCTGGGGGAGGGGCTGCGGGAGAGGCTGGGATATGCTGGGGGAGGGCCTTCGGGAGAGGCTGGAATATACTGGGGGGGCTGCGGGAGAGGCTGGGATATACTGGGGGGGCTGCGGGAGAGGCTGGGATATGCTGGGGGGCTGCGGGAGAGGTTGGGATATACTGGGGGTTGGTGCTCTTCCTCCTCTGGTCTTCCAGGAGGCCCCCTGTAAGTCACCCTAATGTAACAGCAGGCCAAGGACACTGTAGAAAACGTGCTGGATGGTGCCCCGGGTGAAGAAAGAAGCGGGGAAGGATGGAATGCAAGGTGCAGGGCTCTGCGGCACCCAGAGCACGAGTAGTGCAATGATTTGGCCATTGATGTTGATAATTAATAAGCAGATATGCATGTGTCAGAGTAAACCATTAATTTTTTCACTGACGGGCATGAGGAAGTATTGGGGCATTTGAAAACCCCAGGCCTGCAGGGGGAACATCGGTTTTGGGTCTGGAGACTTAATGGACGTCCTGTCAGTATTATGAAGACGTTTGAGGTGACGGAGCTGAGAAATGGATCATTTGGACCTACTGAAGACGATCCTAGGGAACGCAAGGATTCTGATGCGATATAAACTTTGTTCCGCAGGAGCCCGTCAGTGCCATCAGCAACAAGCGCTGCATGTGGGAGTCCGCAGTCAGAGAGGCTGGTGCGCTGCGGTGGTCAGAAGTAGCTGCATTCTCCGTCATGTGGAAGGTGCAGTGCCTTCAGCTCACTGAGTCAGAACCACGTTCCAAATTGTGTCTTCCACATCCTGTCTTCCAGCGGGTCAGAATTTCTTTTTTTCTCTCTAAACTTTATTTACTTATTTATTTTGCTTGCTTGCTTGCGTGTGTGTGTGTGTGTGTGTGTGTGTGTGTGTATGAGAGAGAGAGAGAGAGAGGGTACCCTGTGCCTCTGTGGAGGACAAAGGGTGACTTCAGGAATCATCCTGGATTGTTTCTACCTCCTTTTTGCTTCACTCTGGGATTTCCCAGGTCTGCCCACCAGGGCCAGAAGTGCAGGCCCCCACCATTTCCACCTGGTGTTTTTTATGTGGAACCTGGGATCTGAACTCAGGACCTTCTGCTTGCGAGACAGAGTTTTAACCCCTGAGTCATCTCTCTAGCCCGGGTGCATCGTCACTGATTTCGATTCACTGAGTACAGATGACTTCACTGGATGGACAAGACCATGGACAGTCACGGGTTTTTCACCCCAAGCTCACTAATATTAACAGCTCTCAGATCCTGCACAGAAAGGGTAAAGACTTTATAGAGTTCCAAGGGCCGAGAGCTGGCACAGACACAGGGAAAGACACGGGGGGGGGGGGGACCAGATGTATTTCACTAAGGGGGGCACAGAGCTGTTTGGATATGGTGGGTCGGATGGGTAGCGGCGCTTACAGGGCCACTGTGAGGTGCGTGGAGCGACACAGGCAGGAGAAGCCGCTCCAGCTGGAGCCTGGGCCCCAGGCTGAGCCCTGTTTCTCCTGCCGAGGCTCATGGGTAGCTGGAGGCTTGTGGGTGACTAGAGGCTCATGGGTAGCTGGAGGCTTGTGGGTGACTAGAGGCTCATGGGTAGCTGGAGGCTTGTGGGTGACTAGAGGCTCATGGGTAGCTGGAGGCTTGTGGGTGACTAGAGGCTCATGGGTAGCTGGAGGCTTGTGGGTGACTAGAGGCTCATGGGTAGCTGGAGGGTTGTGGGTAGCTGGAGGCGTTCAGGTGGCTGGAGGCTCAGGAATGGCAATGGTCATACACCAATCTTGGGTTCTCTTACGATCCAAGCAAGGGATCTATAGCCACCATGGTCCAGGAGTTCTGGAGTTTCTGTGTCATGTTTCTGATGTGATTTGCTGTACTTACTGATACGGATATTTATTGGTACAAATAAATGATCAGCGTGACTCCTGGTGTGCTGGCAGATGGTGGCTGGGGCGGTCTTGGCACTTTACTCAAGATGGAGTAGCCCGGGGCTGGAGAGATGCTTGGTGTGTCGGGGACACTTGCTTGCCAGCGTGGTGTTCTGGATGGGTTCCTCGAGCTCACATGGTGGAAGGAAAGAACTAACTTCTGCAAGTTGTCCTTTGGCTTCCGTACACGTAACATGGCGTATTCCTTCTCTCTCTCTCTCTCTCCTCTCTCAAAATAAATGTAATATTTTAAAAACTGAAACAGAAGTCACTTGTTTTAGAACTATGCCGAGCCAGAGAGCCGACATTCTGTACAACCCAGAGGAGCTCACGACGGGTCCAGCCTGCTGTACTCATGGACCTAGCACTGGTCGGGGAGTGAAGAGGCGTGTGAGAGCGAGAGGAATGTGCAGCCAACCATAGAAGGGGTTCCTTCCCTGCAGTGAGCCCCAGATGTCAAAGCATCTGAATAGAAGGCTGCTAAGGCCCGGCGATTCCAGAACCTCTGGCTGCAGTCTGGAGATGCATCATGGGGTGTCAGGGTCGAGACGAGACCCCTGGGTGAGGAGTAAGAGGCAGGGGTCTGAGGCAGAGACTTTAGCCCTGAGCGAGGCAGAGGTCATGCAGTGACCAGGGCTGTGCAGTAAGGTTCAAGGTCTCGAGGTGACCAGGGCCGTGCAGTAAGGAGAGGTCCGAGGTCATGCGGCAAGGTCGAGTCACAAAGCCATGCAGTGGAGGTTCTTAAGCCGTGCAGCAAGCAAGGGTCGCAGAAGTCAGAAGCTACTGGCTGAAGACGATAAAGGAACATCCGCATAGATGGGGCCGCAGAGCGGGGCAGGAGGGTCGCGTCCTGGAGGCAGGAGAGAGGGGAGATGTGCGGCTGGCTGAGCAGGGCCTGTGCTGAGCGTCTGCGTGGTCAGGGGAGGAGGGTGAGGCACAGACACTGCACAGAGCTCTGGAGCAGGAGCCGACCCATCCCAGGGTGATGGACGGGAAGCTGCCACATCTGCCCCCAGACCGCTCCTCCCTCCCCCCTCTTCCTACCCCTCGATCCTGCCGCATTTCTCCCCTTGGTGTGCCCTGCGGTCTCACATGGCGTCTCTGCTCTGCCTCCTGTCCCAGGTGCACAAGGCTCTGCAGGCCGCGTGTTTCCCAAACCCCTCAGGACAGGGGCAGAGAGATGGATGCTGGAAACGCAGGGACCCCAGGCTTCCACGGGCTTCTTTGCTGTCACTTCCTTCCCTGGTCTCAGACCTTCCAAGCGCCTGGCGCCCTGTTGGCACAGAAAGTCACCTAGTGACCAGTGTGAGTCACTCTGCTGTAACTGACAGAAACACTAGAGAGCAACGGTCTGAAGGAGGCTCCGTCGCGGCTCCCAGTCACAGAGGTCTCAGTCCACAGTCGGGAGCTCTGCTGCCTTCAGGCCTGAGCTAGGCAGAAGGACAAAAGGACACTGCAGGCACGATGCACCTTCTAAGCCACGCCCCAGGGATGAGTCTTCCGGCCAGACCCTCCCTAGTTCCCACCACCTTCCCATAAGGCCGTCTAACGTGACCATCAGCAGAGGAATCTGTCAAGTCAGGAATATCCTCACACACGAGTCTTCAGGGGACAGTTCAGATTTAAGCTGTAATAAACAGATGAACAAACCCAATGATACAGTATTAAAGGACTTGCATTTATGTTAATTGCTAATCTAAAACCAGCATGCCTCACTTCTACCTCAATTTCCACCAATGAAAGCATTTAGCAGATTTTTATGCCCCAGAAGAGCAAGCTGGTTAAAGGAAGAGAGCAAAACCCTCACAGAAGAGTGAAGAAAAATGTGGGATTTGGGGGCTATTGTTTATAGTTTAATTAGGCTGTGTCCCTTGGGCAGTTTTGCAGAGACAGGCATGTTCTAGATGGATTTTGGAAGGCAATGGAGTCATGCGGCTTGGCCGTCAGTATCCTGTCTTCAGTGTGGAGAGAGCCAGGTACCCACAGTGCAGGCTCAACTCCATGCCCAGAAGCATGGTGGTACATGCACAGGAGAGAGGGTCCTTGCCAGTGGGTGACATGCTTGAATTCAGGGACAATTTGTGGCCCTGAAAGGCTTTGCTGGCCACGGTCTGTGAGACGGTCACGAGGAGCACGTCCGTGCAGCCTCAGCAGATTTGCAGCGGTCAACACTCAGGCCGGGTGCTACGTGCTGGAGGCGTGGAGATACTGGGGACGAGTCTGCACCGACACCCGCCAGGCCAGGGGACCTGCAGCTCCAACACCCTGTGGACTTGCCGGCCCTCATCAGTGCACAACTTCAGAAGTCCGAGACCCCAACCAGCATGGATGTCTGTCCAGAGTTGGCTCATGTCATTGTTGCGGTCAGAGCAAGTCATGGCGTCCTGCTGCAGGCAAGGGAGCCTTGGGGGGCTTGTCTGCCCTAGGTGCTGCCTTGGCTGCAGGTCGCTTAACTCTGTAGCCCTGCACAGTCGGGTCCTTGCAGCCTGTGGCTAATGCTGTCCACTTGATGGATCAAGAGCCACCAACGGGACAAACCTTGGCCCAGCCATGAGGGACTTTCTAGATTGGGTTAACCAGGTGGGAAGAGCATCGTAGAGACGCTGTGCCCTGCTGCACACTGAGGTCTTAGTGAAGAGGACAGGGCCAGCTGAGTGCAGCTTCCTGACTCCGGATGCCATGCGACCAGTAGCCCCACGCTCCTGTCCTCTCTCAGCAGTCAGGATGCGAGCCCGAGTAAACTCCTTCTTTACTAAGTTGCTTTAAGGTGTTTTGCTGCAACGCTGGGGCAAGTAACTAATGCCGATCACAGAACAGGTGCAGATAGAGCTAGAGAAGGCGCAGCTCACACAGGTGCAGGTGGAGCTAATGCAGATGCAGCTCACACAGATGCAGATGGAGCTAATATAAATGCAGCTCACACGGGTGCAGATAGAGCTGGTGGAAGCACAGCTCACACAGGTGCAGGCGGAGCCAATGAAGATGCAGCTCACACAGGTGCAGAGAGAGCTAATATAGATGTAGCTCACACGGGTGCAGACAGAGCTAATGCAGATGCAGCTCACACGGGTGCAGATGGAGCTAATGCAGATGCAGCTCACACGGGTGCAGATGGAGCTAATGCAGATGCAGCTCACACGGGTGCAGATAGACCTAATGCAGATGCAGCTCACACGGGTGCAGATGGAGCTAATGCAGATGCAGCTCACATGGGTGCAGATAGACCTAATGCAGATGCAGCTCACACGGGTGCAGATGGAGCTAATGTAGATGCAGCTCACACGGGTGCAGATGGAGCTAATGCAGATGCAGCTCACACGGGTGCAGATGGAGCTAATGCAGATGCAGCTCACACGGGTGCAGATGGAGCTAATGCAGATGCAGCTCACACAGGTGCAGGGCACAAGCAGAGGCTTAGCTTACCCTCCCATGCCTGCCTGGGTGAGGGGCAGGCAGGCCTCACATGTGGGGGCTCTCAGCAGGCTTTCTTGAAAAGTTGTTCTCCAGCCCAATGAGCCCAAGTCTCTGGTGGAACCCCACTGCAGAGTCTGAGCTGTCCCAGGGGATTCTTGTTGCCACCTGCCAGCTGGAGAAGTCTTAGGCTGGCTCCACCCCCAAGAGAGCGTGGTGACCCCTGACGCTGGTGGTGTTGCTGATATTAGATCGTGATACTGGGGCTAACCTGATGCTGGTGCGTGGGCATCTCGGGTCCCCACGTCTGCAGGGGCTGACTCCCAGGTCTCAGGGGTGCTGGTTCCCACATGCTGGTCCCCGCATCTCAAGGGCTCGGGCTCTTTCTGTGTCAAGGATCCTCTCACTGACTTCCAAGAGGTGACCCGGATCTCCTGCTCGGGTCCGAGCGCCGTCGCCGCCGTCTGTCTGAGAGCATTTGGGAACCGTCCGCTCTGCTTCAACCATTGTGCCGAAGCCTTGTCTGTCATTGCAGACTCGGGCCCCACGATGCCACCACAGCCAGGAGACGGATCTGCTGACTGGCGACAACAGCGCAGTGTCGCGTGAAGCGCTTGACGTTCCTCGGGGAGACCCAGGTTGCCTGGCCCAGACAGGGTCTTACCTGCCCCTCCCCTCCCCCTTTCCTGCTTCTCTTCACTCCAACAAATGGAGAGAGGCTAAGAGTTGGTTTCCATTTGGAGGGATTAGGCGTGGGTTGCTGCTGCGAGGGTCCTTCCAAATGGTTGGTTGGCAGGCGTTGTAAGACTTGTGTCCAGATGGCCCGGGCTCCTGGCCATAGCACGCCGTGGGTGAGGCCCAGTGCTCAGGTGATGGCGGCCCATCTTAAGACAGATGAAGACTTTCAGGGAGTTGGAAGGCCTTGAAGAGCAGTTGTTCTAAACAAAAGCAAAATGGAGCCTCCTGGCAAGCAATAGAGAAGCCACAAGAGTCCCCCCTCCACCGCCAATGGCTGTGGATTCCCCCGGGAGCTAATTAAGGCTTCTGGTTGAAGTGCAAGGTGTGAGTTTTGAAGCTTCCCTGCTCTTGGCCTAGGGCCTAGCAGCCTCGGGACTGGATGGCTTTGTCTCCTCAACTGAGTGCCTGTTAAGCTAACTGCTGTTAGACAAATGGTTTCTGATTCAAATGGCCAAACACCCCCGGGGTGCTCGGACCCGCTGGCCTTGGGCTGGTGGCGGCTTCTGCTCACTCTTCCCTTCTCTGCCTCGGTGATTGAGCAAGTGCTGGTTGAGATGTTAAATTAATTAAGGAGGTGACGGTAATACGGAACAGGATCGAACACAGAAATCAGCTTTTAATTGAAAAATGAAATGCATCTTCCCAACATCAGAGGTTGGATTTGGAATGCTGATGTTTCATTAGCATAGAGCTGGCTGCTTAAAACTAATGAAATATCAGCGCGCGCGAGAGCGTTAGAGAACCAGGGGAAGCTTCCGGTGGATGTGCCTCAGTTCTGCGGTGAGGCCAGGAGATGCCCTCTTCAGCAAGCTGGTGCTGAGCTGCCCCTGAGCTGTGGCTCTTCCAGAGGAGGGTAAGGTGTAGAGAGCACGGGGCACGGGCCCCAGGAAGGTAGGAAGCAAACCTCAGCATGACGCGTCACAGGAATGTGTCAAAGCTTCCAGAAGGGAGGGAGGGTCCTCTTCATCTGGCTGGGCAGGGCACGGGTACACAGGGAAACAGGCTCGATTTTAACGGGAAAGAACTTGGGGCCTCCTGTTTCACGCCCCTTTCAGGCAAGTGAATTGAGGGCAAACAGACGGCCAGGACCAGTGGTCAGCGACCAGCCCTGCAGCCCAGGGCTTCCCCTGACAGGCCCTCTTGGACTGTTCACACCCTTGCTCTTCACTGTTTGTAGCACACACTGACTGCAAGTTAATCAGGAACAAATATAAGCCCAGCGTGTGTGCTTTTGCGTTCAGTTGCCCTCCTTTTGGGTGAGCTGCCTGTCCTGCTCTGTACTTTGGGGTGTTGATCTTCGAGGGAATGGCTAAGGTTTGCAGGGTCATCTGTCTGTCAGTGAGGTGACCCACAGTCTCCAGTCATCGTCCTAAACCTGCAGGCACTTTGGATTCCTGGACCAGCAGAACCTCACAGTCACCCCGTGATGAGCTCACCCACCAAGATGATGAGACTGATGACAGGCAGGACGGTCATCTGGGAAGAGGACCTCTTGGGCTACTGTGGCAAACCAGAACTGAGCTAATGGTGACCAGACCATGTGACCAAGGCTGCTGGGCCGCGTGACCAAGGCTGCTGGGCCGAGTGACTGGACTGCTGGGCCGCGTGACACTCTCAGGCTAGCCCCAGGTCTCCCAAATTTAACCTAAAACTCCTGTCGGTTCTCCAGGCTGGCCGAGGTGCCTGGTCTCTTCTTCCTAATGTGGACGCATCGAATAAGCCCCTTTCCTGCCACGCGCCCTTAGTTCGCTTGCTTCTTGTGGTTGAGTGTGTGGCTGGCGCCGTTTGCTGGGATTCTAGAGTCAGGCGTCTGGCTGCACGCCCGAGCGCACGTGGGCAGGTGCGGTGGAGTCCACGCTCCTCAATTCCGGAAGGAGCTCGTCCTGGTGTGTTCTCACTGAAACGGCTCAGGTTGAAGACGGGCGGTCGGCAGTGCGCGTGGCACAGCGCTCAGGCCTCTGCGCTCCTCTGAGGGGGCTTGGCTGTTCCCGGTCACCATGGAGACCTACAGAGCATGGGGGTGGCGGTGAGCACTTCTGAGACACAGACGGGTCATGGTGGGGCAACTGGGATGTGCATCGGGGTTGCGTGCGAGTCCGCGTCTGCCATCGATGAGGATGGGCTGAAGGACCTGCAGTCGATGGGGACCCACTGACCCTCAGCTGCCCTGAACGCAGGCTCCTCAGCCCTTCAGGAAGAACGTGGGCTGCGGCCACCGGGTCCATATGGTTCTCACCCTTAAGTTCGGTGTGCCGAGCCGCCTGGCTTTGTATTGGTGGCACCTGTGCCCACCATCTCTGAGATTTCCCTGAGCAACTTAGTGTGGCGGCTGAGAGTACCTAGCCCTAGTCACCCTGTCCTGCCGGGGACTTGCAGACAAGTCCCCCCGCCTCGTGGGAGCTGCTGGCTCGTAACAATACGGACCAGAAGTGTAATTGCATTAGGCATGATTCCGCTGCCACTGGATTTTTAGTTAATGGGGTAAGTTATAATTTTACACTCCAAAATACCAACATCCATCCAAACTGAGTACATTAAAGGCAATTAGTGGCGATTATGGATTTGAAATGAAGAAGAAGATACATTCGCATGTCTAATTACTACGTTAATTAGACATCAGGCCATAATATTTCATATGTAAATGGTAATGTTGATGGAGCTTAATTCTTATTATTGGTAGTAATATTATGGATTACAAAATGAGTCTCTATGATTCTGCTCAGTAGCAAGTAACAGCCTGGTCTTTGTGGGGGTCTGTGGGGGGGGTGTCCACTCCTTGCCTTCCAGGAATTGAATAACTCAGAACTCGGGAGCAGGAAAATGAGTTTAACAGAAAATGGGAAATGTCGGCAGCCCTGCCTGAGTGCTTCACGCCCGGAAGTGTTGGTCACTGGAGAGGAGTGTGTTGGCTCCGGGTCTTCAAGGAAGCTGCTGGGCTCCATCTTTCGATGCCTTGCGCAGTCAATGTCTTAGGTCACATGTTAGTTTCTGAAGGTTTCTGAGGCCAGGTCTGCCGCAGAACCCTGGGATGCGTCACAAGGGTCTGCACGGGACGCTTGGGTCATAACAGAGGAGTTGAGTGAATCTTCATGTGGGAGATGCGTCCGAGCCTCCAGGCAGAGAGCCCCAAGTTTAACACCGAGTCTTCGCCTACGCTGCGACTCCTGCATGTGATTTCAGTGCTCAGGAAGACGAGGCAGGAAGATTGTTGTGAGCTTGAGGCCAGCCTGGGCTACACGGCGGTGTCAGGCCAGCCTGGGCTATGTAGAAGTTTTAGGATAGCCTGGGCTCAGAGTGAGACCCTGTCTCAGAAAACAAAGCCCCAGATGTTCCCAAACAAAGCAGCACGATGAGACCTTGGCAGTCCTGCTGCTGGTGCCTCTCACACATCCCAGGCAGGTCGCGCCCCAGGCCCCTCTGTGCGCCACACACCACACCTCCAGGAATTGAGATGCGGGCGCAGTCACCTTGCTGGCCACCCCGTGGGTGTAAAGTGCCACCTAGAGAGGGGATCCCGCAGCTCAAGGAGCCCAGGAGGACGGCATTGGCGTTAGGTCAGGATGCTCGCACTGATTCGTAACCTGATGTTGCAGTTTGACCCGGCCTTGCACGGTGGCCCCCGAGCGAGCTCCCACAGCGGCTGTGGCAGGGATGCTCCTGTCACTCAGTGGCTCAGCCCGGGCCGGCCCTCACTGGGGTGTGTACTCGTTACTCTTACCTGCCGCTGTGACATATACCCAAGGTCAAGCAACTAAGGGAGAAGGGAGATTTATTCTGCTTACTGTTCCGGAGGGGAGATACAGTCTTTCATGGAGGAAAAGGCATGGCAGGCCGGAAGAAACTGGAGACAAAGCAGGTCACACCCATCCTCCAGGTGGGAGCATTAGACTGCTTGCCGCGAAGGCAGACTCTCCTGGAGGCAGGGTGGGATTCATTCACGGCAAGGCCCACCCCCTGTGGCGCCTTCCTCCAGCAAGGCTCCACCTCTGGAAGGTGCCAGGACCTTCCCAAACACCTGGACTGTGGGGGACACATTTCAAACACGACAGGGTGGGATTGTCTTAGGCCCTGCTGGAAGTGCCCCGCGGTCATTCCCCTTGGCGGGGATCCACGTTCCCCAGGGGATACTGCTAGTGGGACCTGAACGAGGGGCCCGAGTTTTCCTTGCAGAGGAAAAAGGCATGCTTCCCGGCACAGTCTTTTACAGATTTTGAGCCCTCAGCAAAGTGGCAGACGCGTGAAGGAATCTGGGGTCGGCTCATGCACGAGGCTGCCGTCCCGCTCAGCCTCCTGAGTGGCCCCACGAGGCAGCCCCTTGGCCTCTGCTGGCTTCTGTGACCGGTTCTTGGACCCGCCCACCAGCTCCCAGCCCCTGGTGCTGCTCTTGGTTGGCTGATGGTGCTGGCCCTCAAACACCCCTGATACACACAGATGGGGTGTCGGGGTGCAGTGACCCCCCAGTATCACTGAACTGCAGCCCCGCAATCCCTGCGGCCCTGGTCAGGCCACCCTGGTCAGGCCACCCTGGTCAGGCCGTGTTTAAAGCCACGAGGAACCTGCACGGCACAGTGGTGCTTCTGGTTCCCAGAGGTCTCTGCTCTGAGGAGTGAAGAGGGCACACTCAGCCACTGCGGCTGGAGACTCCTAGGGGTCACTAAGCCACTGGACATGTCCCATTCGACAAAAGACACAGCCATTCAATCTCACGTCACTTGAAGTGGCCACGCTCCCATGAGCATCCTGCTGCCCTCCCAACCGTGTGCACCTGGCAGCTGTCTGCCTCTGGGGCTGGGCCTGAGAGAATAAGGTCTCAGGATGTGCTTGGCATACCTCAAGGTACCAGGCTCAGGGCACATGGGCATGACCCAAGAATGCCAGGCCCCGGAGCATACAGGAATGACCCAAGGTCCCAGGCCTCAGGGCACAATGGCCCAAGGTGCCAGGCCTCAGAACACATGGGCATAACCCAAGAGTGCCAGGCTCCAGAACACACAGGCATGACCCAAGAATGCCAGGCCTCAGAGCACACAGGTCAGGTCCCAAGGGACCCAGGCCTCAGGGCACACGGGTGTGACCCAAGGTGCCGGGCCTCACACAGTCTGAATCAGTGTTCTGCTCTCAGACCCACGGGCTGCTCCCTCCTCCCTATTCCAGGAAGGGTTCACATTCCTGTTGTGTCAGCTCAGCCCGATGACCAAGTTACACATGACCGTCGCCTCCCTGAGGGTCGATGCCCTATTTTCTGGCAGCCATTGTTTTGAGAAGTTGAACAAAACCAGGCCGGATGTGAGCAGAGAAGAGGGTGAGGAGCGACAGGGAGCGAGCAGGTCTGGCTGAGGGCTCATCCGGTCTGTGAGGAGATGCCCGACGGTCCAGCATCCGTCACAGCTGGCACCAGCACGAAGCCCCCTCTTGGCTGCTGTGAGCAACAGGATCCCGAGGCCTGCCTCCTTCCAAGGCTTCTGTGGAGTCCCCTGGGGCCTGGCAGCACATCTGGGGGGTGTGGCTGCTGACACCATTGCTGGGAATGAGGGACTGGAACTCTGTGTGAAGACGAGGGGAGGGTGTGTGGAACATAAAGGTGGTGTGAGAGGTCTTTAGGGTGATGGATCCTGAGGGGGCTGTGCTGGGTGGGTTTGTGTGCTCCGAGTCTGCTGGTGGGGGACAGGGGGTCGTTCATTGCCAACAGCTCCTGTACGCATGCAGACTGCCCAGGAAACCTGGCGACCACTTGAAAAGAACGCGCTCTGGCTGATTAATTGGGTGCTGCAAAATGGTCTGTTTTCTTGTCTTTGAGACTCTTACTCATTCTCTGAATATTCAGCTTTCCCAGACGTGTGTTATTATGCGTGTCTGGCTCAGCTCACTTGAAGGTGGAGGTGGGCAGAGCCAACCTCCTCCTCATCCTCCCAGTGTCCAGCGGGCTGCTACCAGGGCTGCTAACTTTCCTCAGAGAACATGAGGGATGTCCAGCCAGGCTTCAAGCCGGGCACTGGTCAGTCACGGGACGTGCAGGAAGGGACGCGGCCTCAGTTCCAGGCCCAGCCTTCCAGGTACGGGAACTGGTGACAGGGCCCTGCACAGACACCACATGACCTGCACCCCGGGCAGCTGTGGGCCCCTTTGCCACCTCCCCTCCCCTGGTCTGAGGAGCGGCTGCACACCAGGAAAAGGGAAGTCGGCAGTTCACAGGCACGTCGAGCCCTGTCAAATGCATTGCCGGGACTGTGGAGCCCCCTCCTCTGTGCCCCCAGAACCCACTTTCCGGAAGAGAGGCTTCTGTCCTCAGTGAAGCGCTGCCTGCTGTTTGTCAATCGAATGCTCTTCTCCGAGTGCCTTGAAGCCGAGCAGTCCTTAAAACATTCGCAGGAGCAGAAACAAGCCCCAGGCTTCAGTAAGACTAAAGGTGGGCAGAAGAGAGGGCGATGGGGCGAGGAAGGGACGAGAACCAAGAGGAGCTGGCAAGATGGCGGCCTGGGAAAGCCAATCGCGTCCCCAACAGCATCAGACACGACAGTCGCGAACATCTTCCGCCTCCGCAAGGTGACGCAGAGGGGAGCCGAGCGGCCTGGATGAGGCAGGCAGTCTCGGGCCATGACAGGAAACCCCTTCAAGTGTAAGGTGGCGGGGTGGGCAGGTGGGGGCGCATGAAGGGGAGTGGGGCGAGGCATGGAGCTGGGAAAGGAGGCAGCTTGCAAACACCCCATTAAGGAGCTCGCCAGTGTCGGACTGCTGCCACCCAGGCCAGATCTCAGACTGCAGGGGTAAGGGGGGTGCTGGCAGGAAGACAGAGGTCAGTTAATCAGGGCAGTATCACGCAGCGGATAAAAAGAGCTTTTAATATGCAGCGCCTGAGCTGATTGGACTGAAGAGAGGACAAGGCAGATCTGTAATTACAGTGGGCGTGGCAGCCTTCCCTGCGCTCAATCAGTGGAAGGTAAACAGAATCACAAGGGCAGAAAGTGGAGCAGCGCTTTGCCCACTGGGTTCCGTGGTGCTGGAAACACCCACACAGCAGCAGCAGCAGCAGTAGCAGCAGCAGCAGTAGCAGCAGCAGCAGCAGGAGCAGCAGCAGGAGCAGCAGCAGCAGCAGCAGCAGCAGGAGCAGCAGGAGCAGCAGCAGCAGCAGCAGCAGCAGGAGCAGCAGGAGCAGCAGGAGCAGGAGCAGCAGCAGCAGCAGCAGTAGCAGCAGCAGCAGCAGCAGCAGCAGGAGCAGCAGCAGGAGCAGCAGCAGCAGCAGCAGCAGTAGCAGCAGGAGCAGCAGCAGCAACAGGAGCAGCAGCAGCAGCAGCAGCAGCAGCAGCAGGAGCAGCAGCAGCAACAGGAGCAGCAGCAGCAGCAGCAGCAGCAGGAGCAGGAGCAGCAGGAGCAGCAGGAGCAGCAGGAGCAGCAGGAGCAGGAGCAGCAGGAGCAGCAGCAGCAGCAGCAGCAGGAGCAGCACAGACAGCTGTGCTAAGCACACATGGGACACTCACCAGGGTCAGCCAGTGGACACCAGCGTCTCATATCTTAAGATGTTTAAATTGTATGAAGTATAAACCCCCGTCCAGAAAAGAATGGGATTAGAATCCACCAGGGAAGGATACCTGGAAACTACCATTAGCAAATCAAAGTCTTCTAAGTAGTCGGGCTTCAGAGAGTGGGGGGAGGGGAAGGTGGTTTTTCATGGGCTGGAAATGAAAGATCAACACGTTGGGAATCACAGCTCACACAACACAATGAGGAAGTGCTGCACATTTAATATTTACACCAGAGGCAGGATGGTTTCAAACCAAGAACAGAAGTTTCCTTCCCGAGCAACTAGAAGAAAAAGATCAATCTCAGAATAACCAGGAGGAAAGATAAACCAAGTCAAAGGCAGCAGCAGACGGCGGATCTCTGAGGGGAGGCGGATGCTGAGGTTGTCTGCACCCCCAAGGCTGTGTCCCCGGGCATGGGAGCTACTCCAGGGATCCTCCCTAGGGGAGGGAAAGGTTTTAGGCAGCCAGGAAGAGGCGTTCCTGGACACACTCAGATCATAGATGCTCTGCACAGAGCCGTGTCGCCCGGCTGAGAGGTCGTGGATGGGAATCGGGGCAGTCAGACCAGGGCAGCACTGCGCATCCTCAGCACAGAGGGAAAGAGCTTCGCCTTCTGCTTCCCCAGGCTGCTTCAGGACCCCAGCCGCTCTCCCTGCACAGTGGGAATGTGTCTTTTTCTGAGGCAAATGCTGGCCAAAGACATGTGCAGTGATTGGACCCACCAGGGATGTGCCCCAGGAATGGGAAGACATTATTAGTATGGTAGTTAGATGGATAGGTGTCAACTTGGCAATTGAGGGCTGAGAGTTGGGATCACTGGTGAAGAGTTAGTAGTTAAAGAAAGGCCTGAGCAAGCCTGCAGGTTGTCTGACTGATGCGGGGAGACCCAGTCCCCGGGCAGGGGGAGAGAGGGACTGGCATTCTTAACATGCATCAGTCTGTGAGGCGTGTCCCTCTCTTGCAGTCCTGGGTTATGATGTGGTCAGTTCCCTCAGCTCTGGGTGTTAATGTGCGCTCTCCTGTCAAGCTGGACTAAGAATTGTAACTGGACAATCATAAGCTAGAATAAGACCTCTGGTTTCCCTAATCATTGGTTATGAATCAGCAACATGCAGACAAATTTCCACCACTAGCCTTGCCTGAGTCCAGGCAAAGTGGTTCACCATAGGGAGATGGAGCTCCAAGGAGAGTTAGAATGTTGCAAGTCTGGATCCAAATGACCATGGGCTACCTTTAGCCCTTAACAGTCCTTTCACAGTCATTCATTGCCCACTTGTGCATCCTTGTGACTCTCACATTCCTTTTGGCATCCTTGTGACTCTCACATTCCTTTTGGAATGGTCAGTAGTGCTCTGTCAGACACTAGGTGGGCATTGCTTTGAGCAACTTGTGCACTGATTCAAAGCGAATGAGAGGGAAGTGGACAGACGCGCGAGGCTCCTGCTGCCCTCAGACTCTATCCTCATGGAAGTTCCGATGAGTTATCAGCAGAGGGTTTTCACCTGGGAACTTGAGCTCACCTTGGTAATGGCTGCCAAGACGCTCAGCAGTGCCCAGCAGTGCTCCCAGGCTGTCTAATGCCCAGCAATGCTCCCAGGCTGTCTAATGCCCAGCAGTGCTCCCAGGCTGTCTAGTGCCCAGCAGTGCTCCCAGGCTGTCTAGTGCTCAGCAATGCCCAGCAGTGCCCAGCAGGCTGTCTACTGCTATTATGGTTGCATTTCTATGACATTTGCAGACTGTTTGGTAGCAGCTGTGTAGGTTCATGGTTGCTGTGGAGAACCCAGCCCATAGTGGGTGGTACTTTGCAGTGGTGGACCAGATAGTAGGAGGTGCAAGGAGGAGGGACTTGCTCTTCCCTGATCCGGTGTCGACTTGCTGTGGAGTCCACTCTGCGTGCACATTGTTCGCCCTTAGAGCATCTGGCCTTCTTGGTTGCTGCTGCCTCTATCTGTGGCTGACTTTGAGCTTCGCCTTTTCCATCACGTTGTTGCTGTTCCCGCTGCCTTTGGAGCCTGGTCTCCGGGCCTTGTTGCTGTTCGCTGTTCATCACTGATGTCAAAGCCCAGCGTCTTCCACTCTCCAGAGGAGCAAAGGCTTGAGACCTTCTTGAGCTCTTTAGTGGAACATTCCAACAGGAAAGAGGCTGCTGAGGGAGGCTACCATGAAGGACACTATTTGTATTGTGAGTTTTTAAAATAAACTTATTTATATATACTACATTCTAGAGGTTCTGTTTCTTCAGAGAACCCTGACTAATACAGATCTTGGTACTGGGAGTGGTTCTGGAGGAGCAGAATTATAAAGATGAATTTCTCCAGTAGGTTCGAGCTTATCTGGAGCTGGTTTTCCAACACAATGAAACCTCCAGCTACTAAAGACACCTTAGTGATATGAAGATCTCCAGAACTCCAGGGTGTGAGCTTATCAAAGAACTGATAAAAGTGGGGGTGATGGGCTAGAGAGGTGGCTCAGAGGTTAAGCCTCCACCTTCTAGGCGGAAGGTCCTGAGTTCGGATCCTAGATCCCACGTATAGACGCCAGGCGGAAGCGGGGGCACCTGCGCTTCTGGTCCTGGTAGGGCGGAGCCTGTGAATCCCGGGGCAGAAGGAGGTGGAGGCGTCCATGGTGGTTTGCGAATTCGTCCGTGGTTCTACACATACACAGACACACACACACACACACACACACACACACACACACACACACACACACATACGCGCGCCTGCACATACACATGCATATGCACACAGTTGAATAAATAGAAAAAAAATTAAAAAAAAAAAGTGGGGGTGATGGATAGTCCTGATTCAGCTATTGTGAGGAACACGTTTGTATTAGTTAGGGAACTCTAGAGTCACAGAGTGAATATATAGGAAATTTATTGAGTTGACTTACAGATATGGCCGAGGTAGTCCAGCGAAGGCTGTCAGTAGCCGAGGTAGTCCAGCGAAGGCTGTCAGTAGCCGAGGTAGTCCAGCGAAGGCTGTCAGTAGCCGAGGGAGTTTCAACAATGGCTGCCAATAGTTAGCTGCTCAGTTCGGTAGTCAAGAAGGTGATGGCTGAAGGCTGGAGAACTCCTAGAGTCTAAGTCAAGTTGAAGGCTAGAAGGTGGAAGGAACCGAGCGGCCAGAAGGAAGGATTCCTAGCACAGCTGCAAGAAGGCATCTTTTCTCCTTGGTGGCTCCTTTTTATATCATGCAGTATTGGGAGTATCTTTTGAGAGCTTTTGGAGTTCTGATAGGATCTAGGGCATGTACAATCCTTTCAAGTCTCAGTTGATCCTTTCCAGAGGTGGTCTCAGCCCAGCTTAGTTAATACTGGGTGTGTCAAGTTGACACCCAGGCTTAACTATCACAATGGTGCTTAGTGATTCTGTATATAACACTTTTGATAATCTAAGGAAAAATAGGGAAAATAATGATGCTGGTTGGTTGCTTTTATCACCTCTGGATAAAATATAAAACGAGAAGGAAAGTCTCATAGATGAAATTATGAAGCTCAAGATGAGCATAGAAAATTTAAAGGCTTCTAAGTGTGCTTTGGAAGCATCTATGGATAAGATAGAGAAGGAAAAAGAAATACCTCAGAGATAAAAATAATCAGCTTCAGATGTGTGTAAGCAACTTGGAAGTTTCTAAGTGTGCTCTGGAAGAGAATCTTCTCTCTAGTGGTAACAGGGCTCGAGCTGCTGAAAATCAAACTCAAGCTTTAATTATTAGATTGGCCGAGTTGCAATGTAAATTAAAGTCCCAGCCTCAGAAGGTATCTGCAGTTAAAGTCAGAGCACTGATTGGAAAGGACTGGGATCCTGAAAACTGGGGTGTTGATGTGTGGGAAGATTCAGAGGAGGCTCAGGCCAGTGAACCCTCAAATTCTGATGGGTCTCTTTCGTCTGGGGAAGTGGTCTTACCACCCTTGGTAGAGAATGAATCCCCACCCCCACCTCCCACAGCATCTCAGTCCCAGCCTTTGCCTGAGGAAACTAACCCTTCTTTGCTTGAGGAGCGGGTAAGGCTTTTCTCTCAGGACAATGCTGATACTGCAGAGGTCCCACCTGCGGTTGCCTCTAGGCCTCTTACCAGACTCAGGTCTAAGCAGCCCCTAGAGGTGACATAGAAAGTGTGGTGGAGGTTCGCTATACTCCTGGAGAACTTCGTGAGTTTTGTAACACATTCAAACAGCAATCTGGAGAATACCCCTGGGAATGGATTTTAAGGCTATGGGATGCTGATGGAAGGAGTATAAAACGGGATCAAACTGAATTTATCGAAATGGGTCCATTGAGTAGAGATTCTAGGTATAATGCTGCAGCTCATAGAATTATATTCTTTTTTTTATTCAATTGTGCGTGTTTGTGTGTGCGCATGTGTGTATGTATGTGTGTATGTACGTGTGTATGTATGTGTGTGTGTGTAGAATCACGGGAGAATTCGGGAACCACCATGGACCGCCTCCACCTCTTCCTTGTTTACTCCGCCCTACTAGGACCAGAAACGCAGGCCGCCCCCGCTTCTGCCTGGCTTCTATATGTGGGGTCTAGGATCCGAACTCAGGACCTTCTGCCTGCAAGGCAGAGGCTTAACCCCTGTGTAGCTCATAGAATTAAAAGTGGTGCCAAGAGTATTCGAGTGGGTGGCTGAAACATTTACTAGTATTTCTGAAAGAGAGCTGGAGATACCAGATATTCCTTGGTTCGGTGTTGATGTGATTACAAGGCTCAGGGAAATTGGTGTGCTTGACTGGAGAGTTAGATTTTAACTCTCAGTGGCAGAATCCAGATGCTATGCTTTTCTCCAAGACTGTATTGTACAAATTGGTGGGAGGGGAGCCAGCAAATCTGAAGGGCCCCACCATTGCTGTTCTCCTTGCACCTCATTACAATGGGTGATGCAGCTGTGCAATTAGAAGAATTAAATCTAATGGGCCTCGGTGGATCCAGGAGCAACAGGGGCCAAGTGGTAGCAGTGAATCGCCAGTGGCAAAGCGAGCATACCAACCGTAATGCACAGCGTAGAAAGAACAGCATTCGTGGTGGTCTGACTCACTGAGATCTTTGGTATTGGTTAATTAATCATGGTGTTCCCAAGGGTAAAATCGATATGAAACCTACAAAGTTTTTATATGATTTGTATAAGCAGAAACTTTCCAAAGGAAATGAAGGAAAGGCTGCTTTGAATCACAATAGTAGAGAGTCATGACCTGTCAATCAGTTTCCAGATTTAGGTCAGTTTGTAGATCCAGAAGGGGAGGCTGGGTCACCTTGAGGAACGACTTGGGCACAATAACAAAGACCTTTACTATTAATATTTCTCCTGTCCTTCCCCAAAGGGACCTACAGCCTTACAAGAATTACTGTCCATTGGGGTAAAGGAAATGATCAGACATTTCAGGGCTTACTGGGTATGGTTCTGAGTTGACATTGATTCCAGGAGACCCTAAAAAGCATTGTAAGGGCTTATGGGGGACAAGTGATTGATGGAGTTTTGGCTAATGTTCATCTCACAGTAGGTCCAGTGGGTCCCCGGACTTATCCTGTGGTTATTTCTCCAGTTCCATAATGTATAACTGGTACAGATATACTCAGAAGTTGGCAGAATCCCCATATTGGTTCCTTGACCTGTGGAGTAAGGGCTGTTATGGTAGGAAAGGCCAAATGGAAGCCTTTAGAGTTGCCTCTGCCAGGGAAAATAGTGAATCAGTATCTCATCCCGAGAGAGATAGAAGAAATTAGTGCCACCATCAAGGACTTGAAGGATGCAGGGGTGGCGGTTCCTACCACCTCTCCCTTTAATTCTTCTATTTGGCCTGTGCAGAAGACAGATGGATCATGGAGAATGACAGTTGATTATCGTAAACTTAAGTTGTGACTCCAGTTACAGCTGCTGTGCCAGATGTAGTTTCTTTGCTTCAGCAAATTAACGCATCTCCTGGTACTTGGTATGCAGCCATTGACCTTGCAAATGCTTTTTTTCTCAGTACGTATTCAGGAGCTTCAAAAGCAATTTGCTTTTAGCTGGCAAGGCCAGCAGTATACCTTTACTGTTTTGCCTCAAGGATATATTAATTCTCCAGCTCTGTGTCATAACTTGGTTCGTAGAGATCTTGATCGCCTGTCTCTCCCACAAGGCATCATACTAGTCCATTATATCAATGATATTATGTTGATTGGACAAGCGAGCAGGAGATGGAATCACTTTGAATTCTCTGCTAAGTCATATGCACACGAGAGGTTGGGAAATAAATCCAACCAAGATCCAAGGACCATCTACCTCAGTAAAATTTCTAGGAGTTCAGTGGTGTGGGGCATGCAGAGACTTCCTCCAAGGTAAAAGATAAGTTGCTGCCCCTGGCTCCTCCCACCACCAAGAAAATAGCGCACCATTTAGTGGGCCTGTTTGGATTTTGGAGGCAGCACATTCCTCACTTGAGTGTGTTACTCAGGCCCATATACCAAGTAACTCAGAAAACTGCCAATTTTGAGACCCTTGGGATTTTGGAGCAAGGCCCTGCCATCATCAGCAGACAACTACTCTCCCTTTGAGAGGCAGTTTTTGGCCTGTTATTGGGCCCTGGTGGAAACTGAACAGTTGACAATGGGTCATCAAGTTACCATGAGACCTGAGTTGCCCATCACGAGTTGGGTATTGTGTGACCCAGCAAGTCATAAAGTTGGATGGGCACAGCAGCAATCTATTATCAAATGGAAGTGGTACATACGAGACAGGGCCTGAGCAGGTTCTGAAGGGACAGGTAAGTTACATGAAGAAGTTGCCCAAATGCCTATGGTTCCTCAGCCTGTTGTGATGCCTGTCTTTAAATATGCACCTATGGCCTCCTAGGGCGTGCCCTATGATCGGCTGACTGAAGAGGAGAAGGCGAAGGCCTGGTTCACAGATGGTTCTGCTCGCTATTCAGGTGCCACCCAGAAGTGGACAGCTGCAGCACTGCAACCCCTTTCTGCAACAACCCTGAAGGACACTGGTGAAGGGAAGTCTTCACAGTGGGCAGAACTTCGGGCAGTGCACATGGTTGTGAACTTTGCTTGGAAGGAAAAATGGCCAGATGTGCGACTATATATTGACTCATGGGCTGCAGCCAATGGTTTGGCTGGATAGTCAGGGACTTGGAGAGAACATAATTAGAAAATTGGTGAGAAAGACATTTGGGGAAGAAGCATGCGGATAGATCTCTCCAAATGGGCAAAGGATACAAAGATATTTGTGTCCCATGTAAATGCTCATCAAAAAGTGACTTCAGCAGAAGAGTCATTTAATAATCAAGTGGACAAGATGACTCGTTCTGTGGACAGCCAACCTGTTTCTCCAGGCATCCCCATCATTGCCCAATGGGCCCATGAACAAAGTGGACATGGTGGCAGAGATGGAGGTTATACATGGGCTCAACAACATGGACTTCCACTCACCAAGGCTGACCTGGCTCCAGCTGCTTCTGGTGTCAAATCTGCCAGCAGCAGAGACTAACACTGAGTCCCCGATATGGAGCCATTCATCGGGGTGACCAACCAGCAACGTGGTGACAGGTTGACTACATCAGACTATTTCCAAGATGGAAAGGGCAGTGCTTTGTCCTTACCGGGATAGATACTTATTCTGGTATGGATTTGCCTTTCCTGCATGTTCTGTTTCTGCTAAAACTACCATTCGTGGACTCACAGAATGTCATATGCACCGTCATGGTATCCCACACGGCATTGCTTCTGACCAGGGAACTCATTTCACAGCTAAGGAAGTGAGGCAATGGGTTTATGCTCATGGAATTCATTGGTCTTACCATGTTCCCCACCATCCTGAAGCAGCAGGTTTGATAGAACAGTGGAATGGCCTTCTAAAGACTTAATTATGGGGGCTGGAGAGGTGGCTCAGGGGTTAAGCCTCTGCCTTGCAGGCGGAAGGTCCTGAGTTCGGATCCTAGACCCCATGTATAGTTGCCAGGTGGAAGTGGGGGCAGCCTGCGTTTCTGGTCCTGGTAGGGCAGAGCCTGTGAATCCTGGGGCAGAGTAAACAAGGAGGAGGTGGAGGTGTCCATGGTGGTTTCTGAATTCGCTTGTGGTTCTACACACACATACACACACATACACGCACACGCACAATTGAATAAACAATAAAAAAAGACTCAATTATGGTGCCAGTTAGGTAGTAATAGTCTGGAAGTCTGGGGTAGAGTACTTCAGGATGCAGCGTACGCTTTGAACCAGCACCCAATATATGGTACCGTATCTCCTATAGCCAGAATTCATGGGTCCAGGAACCAAGGGGTGGAGGCTGGAATGTTGCCTCTTACTGTCACGCCTAGTAACCCATTAGGAAAATTTTTGCTTCCTGTCCCCGCAACTCTGTGCTCTGCTGGCTTAGAAGTTTTGGTTCCAGAGCAGGGGACATGACAAGGAGAACTGGAATTGAACTGGAAATTAAAGCTTCCTTCTAGGTATTTTGGACTCCTGATGCCTTTGAATTAACAGAGTAAGAAAGGAATAACTCTGTTAGGAGGTGTGATTGATCCAGACTATCAAAGGGAAATTGGATTTCTTCTGCACAATGGAGGCAAGGAAGAGTATAAATGGAGTGCAGGAGATCCAGTAGGGCGACTCTTGGTGTTACCATGTCCTGTGATTAAGGTTAATGGAAAATTACAACACCCCAATGCAGCCAGGATGTTGGAAGGCCCAGATGCTTCAGGAATGAAGGTGTGGGTGACACCCCAGGAAAAGAACCAAGACCTGCTGAGGTACATGCTGAGGGCACAGGAAATACAGAATGGGTAGTAGAGGAAGGTAGTTCTAAATACCAATTAAGACCATGTGACCAGTTACAGAGACGTGGCTTATAACTACCCAGAGCACTTCTGTTCT
Organism: Typhlomys cinereus; assembly: GCA_023101885.1. Classification (NCBI taxonomy): domain Eukaryota; kingdom Metazoa; phylum Chordata; class Mammalia; order Rodentia; family Platacanthomyidae; genus Typhlomys; species Typhlomys cinereus. The sequence goes on from JALPQD010000510.1 coordinate 146,788, forward strand.
ACTCGTAAAGTATAAATAGGACTGTCTAGAATTTTTTGATTTGTCCTTACATGAGCAACAGCGAACTGTAGAATGTGATGTATATATTTTTTAGAGAATGCTTTTTAAAATTTTTTAATTATTTATTTATTGTAATATAATATTGTCATAGTTAAGCACAGGTTGACTGTTGAGGGTTTGAGCTCTGGGCACATTTGTAGAGAATTAATGGTTGAGTTAAGCCCAGAGCAAACCTGCAGGAGATTGTCTAGCTGATGGGGAAGACTCAGCCCATAATATGTGGAATTAGGCCCTGGATAAATCACAGAGAGCTGGTTGAGAGAGTTGGCATCCTTGTGTTCACTTGGCCAGACATGCTGGTCTGGCAAGTAAGGATTGTCCATCTCTCAGCCATTATGTGGTGATGGTGTGGCCAGTTCCCTCAGCCCTGGTGTTCGTGCATGTTCTCCCGTCAAGCTGGACTGAGAACTATAACCAGACTGTTGTAAGGAAATAAACCCCTTGTTCCCTTAAGCTGTTTGATGGTCATTTACCAGCAACCATGCAGGCGGACTGCAACAAATATTTATTTTATTATTTATTCTGTGATAAATTATTTAGCTTGTACTGATATTGATATTATATTTATATTTTACATTTTATATATTTTAATTATATATTTTGTAATATATATTTTATATTTTAAAAATTTTATGTATTTATTTTTTAATATATTTTATATTTGAGAGATTCAAATTTTTATGTCAGAATTTGAGAATTTTTTGATATTGAACGTCTTTTATGAATATAATGTCTATGGGAATAAGGGTTGGAAGGTCATAGTGTAATCACTATGTGTTTGTGTCAAGTTGACAAGGGGTGGAATGTTATGGTTGCATTTCGATGTCAACTTGACAGCTGCAGACTGTTTGGGGGCAGCTGTGTAGGGTTCATGGTTGGAATGGCCCCTGAATAAGCCTGCAGGTAATTAACTGATTGCTGCGGAGAACCAGCCCATAGTGGGTGGTGCTTTCCAGTGGTGGACCAGATAGTAGGAGGTGCAAGGAGGAGGACTTGCGCTTCCCTTATCCAGTGTCGACTTGCTGTGGAGTCCACTCTGCGTGCACGTTGTTCGCCCTTAGAGCATCTGGTCTTCTTGGTTGCTGCTGCCTCGGTTCTTGGCTGACTTGGAGCTTCACCTTTTCCGTCACGTTGTTGCTGTTCCCGCTGCCTTTGGAGCCTGGTCTCCAGGCCTTGCTGCTGCTCACTGTTCATCGCCGACATCGGAGCCCAGCTGTTCTTCACCAATGTTGGAACCCAGTGTCTTCAACCCACCAGAGGAGCAAAGGCTTGAGATTTTCTTGGGATCATTTGGCTTTGTGGAACATTCCAGCCAGGAAAGAGGCTGCTGCAGGCAGCTACCTTGAAAGACACTATTTTTATTGTGAGTTATTTTTTAATAAACTTATTTATATATGCTACATTCTAGAGATTCTGTTTCTTCAGAGAAACTAATACAACTGCCTGGCAGTGCCCAGCAGGCTGTCTGGTGCCTGGCAGTGCCCAGCAGGCTATCTGATGCCTGGCAGTGCCCAGCAGGCTGTCTGGTGCCTGGCAGTGCCCAGCAGGCTGTCTGGTACCTGGCAGTGCCCAGCAGGCTGTCTGGTGCCCTGCAGTGCCCCCCAGCTGTCTGGTGACTGGTCCTTGGAAGAGGGCTACCATCCGTGGTGGTACCCCTGTAGGAGTCCTGTGACCCAGCACTGAGTCTTCAAAATCCTGGGGCATCTTCTTGTGGGGAAGGAGTGAGCCAAGTGAGCCATTCGTGCTGGGGAGGAGCTCTTGGTAGTTGTATCGACCTGGACCTTGCTACCTGTATAGACCAGGGCTGTGCTAGCTGTGTAGACCAGGGCTGTGTTAACTGTGTAGACCAAGGCTGTGTTAGCTGTGTAGACCAAGGCTGTGTTAGCTGTGTAGATCAGCGCAGTGCTAGCTGTGTAGACCAGGGCTGTGCTAGCTGTGTAGAGCAGGGCAGTGCTAGCTGTGTAGAGCAGGGCAGTGCTAGCTGTGTAGAGCAGGGAGGTGTTAGCTGCGTAGACTAGGGGCATGTTTGCTGTATAGAGCAGAGCTATATTTGCTGTGTAGACCAAGGCTGTGTTAGCTGTGTAGAGCAGGGCTGTGCTAGCTGTGTAGAGCAGGGCTATATTTGCTGTGTAGACCAAGGCTGTGTTAGCTGTGTAGAGCAGGGCTGTGCTAGCTGTGTAGAGCAGGGCTATATTTGCTGTGTAGACCAAGGCTGTGTTAGCTGTGTAGAGCAGGGTTGTGCTAGCTGTGTAGAGCAGGGTGGTGTTAGCTGCGTAGACTAGGGCTGTGTTAGCTGCATAGAACAGGGCTGTGTTAGCTGTGTAGAGCAGGGAGGTGTTAGCTGCGTAGACTAGGGGCATGTTTGCTGTATAGAGCAGAGCTATATTTGCTGTGTAGACCAAGGCTGTGTTAGCTGTGTAGAGCAGGGCTGTGCTAGCTGTGTAGAGCAGGGCTATATTTGCTGTGTAGACCAAGGCTGTGTTAGCTGTGTAGAGCAGGGCTGTGCTAGCTGTGTAGAGCAGGGCTATATTTGCTGTGTAGACCAAGGCTGTGTTAGCTGTGTAGAGCAGGGTTGTGCTAGCTGTGTAGAGCAGGGTGGTGTTAGCTGCGTAGACTAGGGCTGTGTTAGCTGCATAGAACAGGGCTGTGTTAGCTGTGTAGAGCAGGGTGGTGTTAGCTGCGTAGACTAGGGGCGTGTTAGCTGCATAGAACAGGGTGGTGTTAGCTGCGTAGACTAGAGCTGTGTTAGCTGCATAGAACAGGGCTGTGTTAGCTGTGTAGAGCAGGGTGGTGGTAGCTGCGTAGACTAGGGGCGTGTTAGCTGCATAGAACAGGACTGTGTTAGCTGTGTAGAGCAGGGTGGTGTTAGCTGCGTAGACTAGGGGCGTGTTAGCTGCATAGAACAGGGTGGTGTTAGCTGCGTAGACTAGAGCTGTGTTAGCTGTGCAGAGCAGGGCTCCTGACACCTAGCTGTGGGCAGCACTGCATTCAGTCTGGGAGCTTCCAGGAAGTGCATTTCCTTTGGATATTTTGCTTGTTTTAGCTAAAGAGGTGTCAGATGTCCACTGGCTCAGAGTCCCTACTCCTCCTCACATCCCACAATGCTTAGGTCCCCTGTGCTGCCTCTGACCTCTGACTGTCTCCTGTCTCCTGTGGCCTCCTGTCTCCTTCCCAGGGTCCCGGGATTATTCAGTCTCATTAACTAGCCAAGGTAACCTCCCACTGCCAGAGCCTAACTTAAGACCAGTGCCAACCCCCTTTGTAGGGCAGCATGGGGTGACTTGTGCAGATTTGGATGTGGCCTCTTGGTGGGGTTCTGCCTACCGCCTGAGCAGCATGCTGCTCCTGCTACTGCTGCAGCTGCTGCTCCTGCTGCTCCTGCTGCTGCTGCTGCTGCTGCTCCTGCTGCTGCTGCTCCTGCTGCTCCTGCTGCTGCTGCTGCTGCTGCTGCTGCTGCTGCTGCTGCTCCTGCTGCTGGTGCTGCTGCTGCTCCTGCTCCTGCTCCTGCTGCTGCTGCTGCTGCTGCTTCTGTTGGTGCTGCTGCTGAGCTTTGGGGAGCTGGTGATCTCATTGAGTATAACTCCCCATAGGCAGAGAGCAGTGCAGGGGGTGTGAGAATCCATTTCTGGTTTTGGAGACCCAGTTTTGGGCTCCAGGTATAGTTGGTCTCAAGCGTGTTTCATGAACCCCTGAGACAGACAAACATCTGCTGCTGTTGGCGAGTGTGCCAGCTGCTGCATGTGCTTCTTAGGATGTTGATTTACTACTGTGTTGTGTGCATGTGTCTGTGTGCCTGCGCATGTGTGTATATGCATAATGTGTGCACATGGGAGAAAGACAGAGAATAAAAGATATCCTTGCCTTCAGCCATTCCTGAAAAGTCTTTGCCTTTTAGCTCGACTGTTTCACACATTCATATTTAATGAGATTACTGCTGTTGTTGCCTTCAATCTGTCATCTGTTATTCCTCTGTCACTTCCATTTCTTCTTTGTTCCTGCTTTTCCTGCTAACGCCTTCCTTACGCTGCATGTTGTGATGATTCGGGTTTAGCCTGCAGACTTACCCTGCTGTTCTGGGGCTGATTTGTAGCATATGTCTTTAGCTGTCAGCATCTACTTCCAGATGTTGTCTGGCTTCGTGTATAATGCTGGGCACCTGTGGTCTCAGCTTGCTATGTCCCCTGTACCTCTGGTTGTTTCCCCCCATGCCTCTGGCCCTTCATCACCCCCCACCCACCCCCACATTCTTCACATGCTGAAGACCAAGCTGTCTGTGTCAACGGCTTGATGTAACCGATTGCTTTTGTCCTGATAGCGGACAGATCTCTTCCTGTGGCAGGAAGTGCTAGATTAGGTGTCAGTCCTGACTCAGTCTCCCCTGTAGCCTCAGGATCCTGTCCTATCACAGGCCTTGTTCTCTGGGAACCGTTCCATCTTCTTGTGTTTTGCTTTGCCTCTTCAAGTGCAGCAGAATTGCATTTAAACTTTCTTAATGGAGATCAGTTTATTCCGCCTTTCCCTAAGGCATCCTGAGCGCACCCTGCGAGAAGGTCAGTGTTTCTTCCTTGGAATCCAGGGACGGGAAGCTGTTCACATGTCTGCCCTGATTACTGCTGCCCTTTGCTCAGGCAAGCCCCATGTGGGCTCCTCACTCCGTGGAGAATTCTGGGCTCAGCACATTCCCGTGAAGCACAACCTGCCAAGGCAGATGTAAGAAAGCCACCTGTCACTTCCGGGCTGCACTTTTACATCTGGAGTCATAAGTACCTGACCTTAGTACAGTAAATGACTCCTTCTGAAGCTGTGAGTACTTGGTTATAGCACCCTAAGCAGCCCCTTTCCTTCTGAGACTGTTAGTACTTGGTCTTAGTACCCTAAGCAGCCCCTTTCCTTCTGAGACTGTTAGTACTTGGTCTTAGTACCCTAAGCAGCCCCTTTCCTTCTGAGACTGTTAGTACTTGGTCTTAGTACCCTAAGCAGCCCCTTTCCTTCTGAGACTGTTAGTACTTGGTCTTAGTACCCTGAGCAGCCCCTTTCCTTCTGAGACTGTTAGTACTTGATCTTAGCACCCTAAACAGCCCCTTTCTTCTGAGACTCTTAGTACTTGATCTTAGTACCTAAGCAGCCTCTTTCCTTCTGAGGCTGTTAGTACTTGATCTTAGTACCTAAGCAGCCCCTTTCCTTCTGAGACTGTAAGTACTTGGTCTTAGTACCCTAGGTGGCTCTGTCTCTCAGTACTGCTCCTTGTCTGGTGTTGCTGTGCAGCGTCTATGGCTGCGGTGATGCACATCACGCTCCCGGGGCAGCAACCCCCAACACTTTCAGGCCTGGTGTCACTCTCTCTACCTTCTAGATTGTTCTTCTCTGAAACACAGAGAAACACCTCTACTGAGGTGCTTGCGCTTAATGAGACGGACCAGGCAAGTTCCTGCTACAGGGCCAGCACTTCCCTCCTCCAGGGAACCAGTCCAGTGATGTAGCTCAAGATTGCTTGGGCCTCTTTGATGTCCTGTGCAGTTCTGTCATGTGGTACTGAACTCATAGTTGACCAAACGGAAGTGTTCACCCATGACACTGTGACATCGTCTTTGGTCCTGTCTTGGCTTTGGAAAGATGAATCTGAGAAAATGAGTTTAAAATTGTTTCAAAAGCAACAAATGCAAACTGAGGATCCGTGTTTCCACCAGGGAATGTCTATGTCCTATTTTATGCTTTAAGTGAAACCACAATGTGTGGGGTTGTGTTGGAGCACGCGTTTCAGATCCAGGTGTGCATTGATGACGCAAAGATTTTACATTATGTAGAAGTGCCAAGTTTGGCAGATTTCATGATTTCAAACCAGGCCATCTTTTAAATTGGTTCTGATTCATTAAACCCCATATTAGAGAGCACTTATGTAGGCTATAGCACTTGCGGTGTGAGAGATCACGAAGGAACGAATGATACAAGCTGGAGCTGTGGTGCTAAGAGATGAGCCGCAGGCGTTTGATTAAGACAGCAGCTGGTGTGAAGGCAGAACCCCGACTCACGGAACGCTGCTATTACATAGTAGGATAAAACACCACAATTTAGCAAATAAAGGTTACTCGAGAGCACGAAATTAGTTCAAGTTAATTTTGCACTCTGCCTTTGGAGCTGATCAGTGTAAAAACGTAATGAAATGTAATTCTGCTAAGCAGCTGAAGCCAAGAGTATAGCGCAGAAACTTGTAATTAGTGCCGACTGATAAGGAGTCTTTCGCGTCTAAGAAAGTCTGCGAACACGAGCCAGTCGCGAACACGAGCCAGTCACCAAGGTGATCCCCAGGAAAGCGGACCTATGTCAGGCTGTGCTGCTCTTGCGATTCCATGTGGGGCCAGTGTGACACTGGCAACTACCCTCAGTATTCCTGTGGCAGGAGTTGGTGGCATGCGGCAGCAGTTCTTGTGTGTGTGTGTGTTTTCACACATGGGGGAGCATGTGCCGGCATGAGAGTGTCTATATGTATATGAGTGTGTGCATACACGTGAGTTTCTATGAGTGTGTGCATGAGTGGAAGAGTGTGTTTGTGCCTATGTGTGTGACTGTGCATGTGTGTATGAGTGAACGTGTGTGCATGCACATGTGAGAATGTGTGTGTGAAAATATATGCATGAGTGAGAGTGTGTGTGCATGTATATACAAGAAGTGTACATGTGAGAGTGTTGGTGTGTTTGTATGTGGGTGTATGTGAGAGTATCTGCGTGAGTGAGAGTGTGCACATGAGTGTGTATGAATGCGTATGTGTGGGCAAGACTGTGTGTATGCAGGTGAGATTGTGTATATCTGGGTTTGTGCATGTATGTGTGTATGAGTGAGTAATTGCATATGTGCATGCATGAGTGTGTGTGTGGATATGTGTGTTCACAAGTGAGTGTATACATATGAGAGTGCACTTGTGAGTGGGTATGTATGTATCTGGGCTTGTGACAGTGTGTATGCATGAGTGAGTGGGTGAGAGAGTGCACATGTGTGTTCAAGAGACAAAGTATGTCTGTGCAAGTGAGATTGTCTGAGTGTGTGCATGAGTGAGAGTGAGTGCAAGAGAAGTACATGTGTGAGAGCATATGTGTGTACTGCAGTGTGTGAGCAAGAGTGTGTGCATGTGAGAGCATTAGTGTGTGTCTGTGCATATTAGAGCATGTATATAAGAGTGTGTGTACATGTGAGAGTGCTTTGGAGTGTGAGTGTGTACATGTGAGTTTGTGCATGTGAATGTGTGCATGTTAAGTGTATACAGGTGAGTGTGCGTACAGGTGAGTGTGAGTGTGTGAGTATACATGTGAATGTGAGAATTGTACACGTGAGTGTTTGCATGTGAGTGTGCACATGAGTGTGTACATGTGAGTGTGTGCATGCAAGTATGTGTACATGAGTGTGTGCACGTGCGTGTGTGCACGTGAGTGTGCGCACGTGAGTGCATGCACATGTGCACATGTGAGTGTGTGAGTGTGTGCATGTGTGTGCACTTGAGTGTGTGTGCAAGTGTGTGCGTGTGAGTGTGTGCATGTGTGTGCATGTGTTGTGGAGAGGGTGGTTCTGCTCCTGTATGAGCCTGGGTTAGGGTCTGTTCAATCGTTCATCACCTCTTGCCCACGTGAGCCAGGGGCGCCTGAGGCACGTGGATGCCACTTCAGCAGGCGGCCCTGGAGGGGGCGTCCTTCCCCAGAACTGTGAAGGGGCCATGGGCATAGTCCAGATGCAGTGTGGAGCTGACGAGGGAGCTTCTGACCAGGACAGCTGGCACTGTGTGAGCTCGTGTGTGCACGTACACGTGTGTGTGCATGTGCATGTGTATCTATGTATGTGCACACATGTGCATACATGCATATATGTGTGTATGTATATGTGTGGGTGCATATGTGTGCATGTGTAAGTGTGTGCATGCATGTGTGTGCAGACTAAGACCCATGCAGAGAGAAACTTGCAAGGAATTATGGAGCTATGAAGGCTGACAAGACTCACGGTTGGCAGCAAGCCACAGACCCTAGAGAGCTGAGGAGTGTGCCCCCCTTGAAGGTGGAAGAAGCCCTGAGATATCAAGTCCACAAGCCGCAGCCTCCCCCTTCCTCAGCCTTTTGGTTCAGACCTCAGCTGATTGAATGTACAGTCACTCCCCCACTAGGAAGGCTGTCTGTATGACTCACATGACCAACCTGGAAGCAGTCCCACAAACATGTCTGGGATAGTGTTTGCCCAATTCATGGGCAGCATGGCCCAGCTTCAGGGACAGGCAGGCTGGCATGACTCACTGGAATGGCGGAAGCTTCTTTGACGCCCAGCCCTTTGCTTTATTGGGAAGTGGTTCAATTCAAGGGGAGCCTTTATCTTTTCATCTGAGCGATGTATTATAACCAAGAGGGGGGCTTGAAATGTGGGGTGTATCATCCACTTTAGGGTGTGCTGTGTGGAGTTCGAGGATTTTCCAACATAAATATCTCCCCTCACTCTGGAGAGACATCCCCCTGATGGGTGGTCCCTGAATGCCTCCACTAATTGAATTTTTACTGCTGTGTTCTGTACCTGTCAAGAGTTAAATAAAGCCAATAAGCTCAGATTAGCTTCTAATGACATTTATGCCACTTCTAAAGATGAAAATAGTTTATTAGCTGCATTTTTAGACCTACGAAGATGCAGGTGTGACCCGAAGCTGTGCACATCTGAGTGGAGCCCAACTGGTCACACGGGGTGTGTTCATGAGTCCTGTATCCCTGCCTTTCCACATGGCCCACCAGGGAGGAGGCGCAGCCCCCTCCCCGTCTCCTTGCTCTGAGGGTCTCCAGCAGGTGGGTGCCCAGGGCTGGACTCGGCCGCTTGCTGCCGAGCGTCTTGCGATCCGACTCCCCAGGCAGAGCGCCAGCCCAGCGGGCGGTGGGGGCGACGAACAGCTGCTTCAGATGCTTGAGCCCTGGGGGGAGGGGGTGCACCAGCTCACTGGCAGCAGCACCCCTGAGCATCGTGGGTCCCCAGAGCCCCACCTGCTGAAGAAGCGAGGGTCTGAGGGCAGCTCAGATTGAACCATGGAAGCAAAAGCGGGTTAGGCACAATGACTTCCTGCGTCCTTCCCAACCCGCCAAGGCCCGTGGCCCGTCGTTGGCTGCGCGTGTGAACTTCCGTTTGCGGACCCTTTCCAAGCTCTCCTGTGACTGCCTCCTCAGAGGCTGCTCCTCAGGGCACTGGGCCGGGCGCTGGGGATGGGGGGCGCTGCGTGCAGGGAGGGGGTACACAGCATTGGGCTATGCTGTGCTCCTTCTGGGACAAGGGCCATTTTCAGGGTGCCAAGTTCTCTGCCATGAAGCCTCTCTGCTTGAAAGAGCTGCTGCCTGCGAGATTAGATGGAGACACTCTGAGACAGTTGGGGGATGGGGGGCAGGAGACCTGGGGCACAGAGGAAGGGCCCTGAGCCCTACAAGATGGACTGCAGTAGACTCACCCCGGAGCAGGTGGGTGACCATGGGGTCACCACATCACTGTCCTCACGATGGAGCTCTGACTGGCTTGTTGCCTAACCTGGACTGACCCTAACCTGGGCTGAGTGGGATCCCCCAAGTTTGTGGCCAAGACTTCAGGATGTGATCTACTTAGACATGGGGTCTTAGAAGCGCATGTGCTTAGTGAAGGGGAGACCCTCCTGGGTCAGGGAGATTGGGAGAGCTAAATCCAGTCAGCGTCCTACAAGAAGGCCTTGTAGAAACGTGGAGAGCGCAGGACGAAAGCCACGGGTCAGGAAGGACAGAACTGAAATCGTGGGGCTACAGGCCCAGGAGAACCAGGCTGATGGCAGGTGAGATGCCTCAGGACTGTGCTGCCTGTCAGAACCTACAGCACCCGCCCGACATGCTGGCCGGCTCTTCCGGCCTTCAGAGCTGCACAGATGCGGCTCTGCTGATTTCACCCACCATGAGCTGACTTACCCGGGAGTGGGTGCATCTCCCACAGGGTGGGCTGCTAGTCTCCCTGAGTCTCCACGCGTGTGAGTGTGCGTGGCCTCTGCCCAGGACAGGACGGTGTCAGTCTCCACCTCTCAGCCTCCCCGCCTGGAGAATTACGACAGCTGCAATTTGAAGTTGTTTAAGCCGCAGCACGCTTGGGTTAGTGCACTTTTATTTTTAATTAACTGTTTGGCACATCTCATGCTTTCAATTACCACATATAATTATTTAGATATAAATTTTAGAAATGTCAAGTGACTAGTTTCTTGGCAGAAGTTGTTCAGAAGCTATGAGCCTGGCATGTTTCAAACTCTGTTTCTAAATCCTGAGCTCCTGAGACCACAGCGGATGTGCCCTTGGGGGTCTGAAAAGGTTGTTCTGCCAGCAGTGCTTGCGTCGTGAGTTTTTGAAACCCCTTGAGGTACAGTCTGTGTGGGATGAAGACTTCCTGTGGGCTGAAGGGCGGCTCAGCATTGTTGTGGGGTGATTTGCTGAAGGGAACCTCAAGATCCTCTTCCTGCTTGAGGTCAGCTCGCCTGCGGCTGATCTAGAGTGGCCAGAGAGGAAGAAGCAGGAAGCCTCAGGGGGACAAGTCCCCGGAGGGAAGGCTTCAGAGTGCTCTCTCTGATGCTCCTAGAGTGCTCCCTCCTGTCTCCCAGACTGGGGAAATTTCACTTTAGAACATCAGAGACCTGTTGGTTAAAAAGTCTGAAGTGTATGTCTCTGTGTGTGTCTTCGTGACTTTTCATGTAGGCACATGCATGTGAAGGGTCTCCTGCACATATGTGTGTGTGTGCATGTGTGTGCTACTGTTCATGTGGGCACATGCATGTGAAGGGTCTCCTGAACATATGTGTGTGTGCATATATGTGCTACTATTCACGTAGACACATGCATGTGAGGGATCTCCCACACGTGTATGTATGTTCTTGTTCAGGGTGTGTGTCTGTGTGTGCGTATGTATGTTCTTTTTCAGGGTGTGTGTGTGTGTGTGTGTGTGTGTGTGTGTGTGCATGCACTCGTGCACACGCATGTGTGCGCGTAGAGGTCAGAGGTCAGCTTTGGGGATTTTTCTCAGGTGCTTCTATCTTGTGTTTTGAGACGGGGTCTCTTCCTGGCCGGGAGCTCTCCAAGCAGCCAGCTGAACCCACCTGTCTCCACCTTCCCACTGCCGCGATTCCAGCACATACCACCGTGTCTAGCTTTTGGAAGTGGGCCTCGGGGATCGGCCTCAGACTCTCATGTTTGTGTGGCAAACGCTTTACGCTTTACTGACTGAGCCATGCCCCCCCCCCAGCAAGCACTTCTGTCAATCAGAACAGCATCACGATTCAACGTTCGTCTAGAAAAGACCACGCCATCAGCACAAGCTGCTCCTGGTGAGACCCTTGCCCACACCTCGGCAGTCTCCCGAGTTAATGAGTCACCGAACCACGGTCTGCACAAGGCAGGGACATGCTCTGGTCATTCTTGCCCTTGATGACCCACACAGGTCCAGCCACGACCTCAGTCTGGGCCGAGGGGATGATTGACGAGGCACCCTGAGGAACTGCCATCCCCAGTGAAGCTTAAGAGAGAATCTTGGGAGCAATGTCGCCTCTGCTTTGCATGCTCAGCGCCTCTCGGCATCGAGCAAAGTTTTGTGTCCTCCTTTGGTAGAAATAGATGTTTATTCAAGGAATTGATTTTCTGTGAAATCTGATTCCTTCATTTTACGTAATGAATGCAATCACCCCCTCATCCTCCCGGGGGGCGTGCCACAGGCTTGCGTGCTGATTGCAACCGGGAGAAGTGGTCCAGCTCTGCCTGGTGAACGACGCAGTGGGCAAAGCAAGAACAACCCCCGTGGGTGTGTGCCCAGAAAGGTCCCCAGTGGGACTGGCAGTCAGGCAGACGAGGGCAGAGACGCACTGGACAAAGAGCAAGGGCGTGACATCGCCTCACAGCTCCCGGCTTCCTACAAAGCGCATTGCCTTGTAGTTGCGGGCTTCCTACGGAGCACACAGAGCTGCTGCAGTCCCCGCAGGCGGCACAGCAGCAGTGCCCCAAGGCCAGGCTGGTCCTGCCTGCCAGAATCCTCTGTGCTTTCTGGGCTTCTCTCTCTGCTTACATCCGAAGGGTGAGCTGTCAATGGGCTGAGCTCCAATATGCAATCCCAGGGCCCCGACCCGGATCCTTTGGGATGTGTGCAGGACGCCCACGGGAGCTGGTCAGGAAGGAGGACGGAACAGCTCACCAGCTTCCAATAGCAGCAACCTCAGCAAAGTGGTCCGTGGCCGCGGGCTTCAGAACACAGCCCCTCAGTAATTCAAGCAGCGTTTAATCTTTGATTGGCAAGCTCTGTCCTGCCGTGGAGTCTGGGAACTGCAACCTCCAAAGAGGCACCGACGGCCTTTGCTGGCCCCTTTGTGGTGTTTGCGGGGGGGGGGCGTGCTTGCACTGAGCGAGGCCTTGGGAACCTTCGCAGTTTATCATGCTCCGGAATCACTGCCCCTGTTCTTCTGCTGGTCACCAGCTTGGGGTGTGGTGGTCAATACAGTGAGTCCAAAGAATATCTGAAGACAGAAGAGCCTCCATGTGTTTAGACTTTTGATATATGAGCCATATCAGGCTCATGTCAGCCCATAACAAATGACACTTGTGGTGCTGAATGAAAACCGATTTATTTCAGACATGTTAGAGAGAAACTGCATGCAAATCAAACCTTAACTGAAGGACTCCTGGTCAGTCGGCACTGGAGGCTTCACTGCGCCTGATTCATGAAGCAGAAGCAGTGCCCGGTGCTTGTATTTTGCATTTTATCTCTAAAACTATCATAGATATTTAAAATGCAATAAGGATGCAAGTTAGTTCTTCCCCAGGGGAATGTGTACATCGGTTAACTAAAGACAAAGACTGGCAGGGCTTAGGGTATGCCTTCTGGGCAGTAGGCTGTCATGTGACCTCTTCCCTTTCTTGACGGTGATGGGCATGGTGCAAGGGAGCCAGAGACAGTCATGCCAAGAGCTCAGGACCTGCAGCAGAGATGCACGCGGGAGCTCTGGATCCTGAGCTAAGCCAGGAGGGCGAGCCTGCCGCATGTGGGGGGTGAGGGTGAGAGCCTCTGCGGCTGCAGCAAGGCCCCATGTCTGAGTCTGGCCGAGACTGGGGTACCACCTCTTGTTCTCTCACCTCTCTCTGCTCCCATATTGTCCCCCAGCCAGGGCAACCCTTCCAAAAAGCAGCTGTTTTAGGCACAACTAGGAAGACTGAGTGAGATCAGACAGATTCTAAGCACAGAGCACAATGCTGGCTCGGGGTGCCAGGCCCCTGTTTGGATATTAGAGAGACACTGGCACCTGTCCATATACCACACGGGCATGGCATGTTTCACATGTGTCTGAGTGTGTTTGTGTGTCTGTGCCAGAGGGCACTGTGTTTGCCCAAAGGTGGCTTCAGGACTCAACCTGGATTGCTCTATATCCTGTTGGCTTTGCTCTGGAATTTCCAGTTTCTGCCTTCCAGGGCCAGAAGGAAGTGCAGGCCGCTGCCTTCCCTCTCTGGTGTTTCTATGTAGAGTGTGGGATCAGAACAGGCCCCCTGCTTGGGAGGCAGACGGTGTAACCCCTGGGGCTCTCTCCAGCCCCGCAGTGGGATGCTAATGGAAGGATACAGGAGACATATCCCTGTTCATCCCACTGAGGTGAGACTCCTCTTCAGGGGAGACCCCGGCCCAGGCATTCACTCAGCCAAGATGGTGACCTTCTCAGACACGCGGCTCCTCCCGCAGACTCTGCAGTTCAGTTTTATGGCTGCTAGTTTTATCTGGCGCTGCCAGGCCGTGCTGATCTGTCTCTTCCAACTCCCTTTCGCCGCCGACAGTGCCAGCTTCGGAAATGAGCTGTGAGATTTGTGCTTTGGCTCGGCTCAAGGATGCGCAGCGGCAGCAGCCTGGCCGTAGGAGAGCAGCAGATGGGCACAGGGAAGACCAGGGGCCAATGCAGCGGGTGCCGTCGTAACCCGGCTAGGGATCCTCCTACCCCACCACAGCCTAGCAGGCCTCCTCCACCAGCCCCAGGCCGCGCCCCTCACCAGCCCCGGGCCCCGCCCCCTCACCAGCCCCGGGCCCCGCCCCCTCACCAGCCCTGGGCCCCGCCCCTTCACCAGCCCCGGGCCCCGCCCCCTCACCAGCCCCGGGCCCCGCCCTTTCACCAGCCCCGGGCCCCGCCCTTTCACCAGCCCCGGGCCCCGCCCCTTCACCAGCCCCGGGCCCCGCCCCCTTTACCAGCCCCAGGCCCCCACCTTGAGGGGGCATCCTCTGGGTCCTGCCCTCTGGGTCCTGCCCTCTGGGTCCTGCCCTCTGGGTCCTGCCCTGGGAGCTCTCCACGGTGCTGACCCGGTCGCTGTCTCTTTCCCTAGGTCTCTCTGGTCTCAAGGAATCCCAGGTCTGTGCTGACCACAGCCAGCTCGCTGGTTCTGCCTCAGGGATGACGGTCTCCAGCCCTCACCTTGGCCCGGAGACACCAGTGTCCTGTCTCCACGCGGGGTGGGGAGGTCGGGGAGGGTGGAGGGCAGAGATGCCGAGCCAGGATCTCTCCATATATCGGCTTTATGCCCCCGAAGTTGGCACTGCCACCCTGAGCTCTGCTCCTGGCACACAGTGAACAGCCCCAGATCCAGCTCAGGGGTTCCTGCCTGGCTGCAGTGCCCCTAATTCACTGCTGGAGGCCCAACGCCTCTGCCAGCTCCATCAACCTTTCTCTGATTCTCCGTCCCAGATGTGTATACGTGTGTGTGCGTGCATCCGTGTGTGTGTGTGCATGTGTGCGTGGGTGTGTGTATGCGTGTTCTGGCATGTGTATGTGGGCAAGAAGTCAACCTCCGTGGTTGGTCCTTAAATGCTATCCATCTTATTTTTGGAGACTAGATCTCTTGCCTGGAACTCCCCAAGTCACCTAGGCTGACGGGCCAGTAAGCCCAACAAATTTGCCTGTCTTCAGCTCTCCTGCACTGTCTGGGATTACAAGCATGTGCTACAACACCTGACTTTTTAAAATTTTAATTTACTTTTTATCCTTTTGGAGTTTCATACATGACTACTACAAATTTATGTTATTTTCAACCTTTAGTGCCCGATACCATTCATCTTCCCTTTCTATCGAAACCTTAAACCTTTCTTTTTTCCTACCGTATACTACTGTCGTGTCTTCAATGTGGAGCCCGCTAAGTTCCATCTGGGTTGTGTGTTCTGGCAGGTGTCTGGGGACCATGGGTCATATATCGATGGGCATCCCATTGAAGAAAGATGCGCCCCACGCCCCCTCCAGCATCAGCCTTTGATAGTCTCTCAGAAAGGCATGGAGTCTCTCCAGACCCCCCTCCCTCATGGAGAAATGTTGATAGGCCAAATCCTGCAGATCTTGCGAAGTACAAACAGCTTCAGGGAGTTTGTGGGGTGTAGCAGCCCTGTGGAGTCCAGGGGACGTTGTCTGGCAGGGCCTCCCCAACCTTGAGGTTCTTGCGTTCTTGCCACCCCCTTCCATGGATGGTGATTGTCCTATTTAGGACCGATCAGCCCATAATCACTGTTTTTCTGAACTTTGGTCAGTTGGGGTTCTCTGTGTTGAACACCTTCCATTGCAAAAGGAGCTGTAGGCTGGGTGTTGAGCACTCCTCTAATCTGAGGGCGCAATGACAAGTATTTAGGGGACAGTTTAATATCAGGTCCTTACAGCTAAACCTTAGTAGTTTGTCCACCACTAAACCTAAGTTCTTTCCTTTCATAGTTTCCAGTGTGGTTTGCCATTCCCGGGATGTGCTCCCCGCTGGGAGGTGGCCTTCCGTCCAATCAGAAAGCACGTGTTTGCCTCCCCCCCAGTCGTCACGATGCTATTGGATGGACGATCCCCTCTCTTCAGGGTTTCACTGGGTGGGGCTGCTGACTGCTTTTCTCCCCCCACCAGCTTGCACAGCACTTTTTCTGGGACCATGAAAGCTGATTAGCATGAACGAAACTTACAGACCAGCCCCAGCTCATGTGTTTCCTGCATCTCATGGTGGATGTACATCGCATCTCCAACAATAGGGTCTCACCGTCAGCTCTGGAGGGAAAACAGGAACGACGACAAAAGCCTGAGTTGTTTTGGGTGTCTTTGGGAGCTATCTTACTGGGAGGCATCACAAATATGATCCTTGCAATTTCGTTTAATTATCTATGGCTTCTAGTACGATCATCACAGGCATGCCCAGCTTTAAAAAAGTCATATATATGTAGGAATGACATGCGTTTGGGAATGCACATATATATATGAATGACGGGTGTGTGCATGCCTCGGCACGCATGCGGACCTCGGAGGACAACGTTATGGAGTCGGTTCTCTCCTTGCACCTTTTTGTGGACTCTGTGGATCAAACTTGGATCCTTGTGCTCACAAGCACTTTAACGGCTGTGTTATTCTGTCACTCCCAGCAGAGCCCCTCCTGCTTTCCCTCCCTCTCATTGTTTTCTTTCAGACCCCCAGTCTGATAGGACCAGTAAGCTCAGTCTGACTCACTGCCGGTCCACCCATGGGGCAGCGCTGTGGCCCTGGTACCCAGGCCTTGGACTCTGCTCATGTCAGGCCTCAGCTGGCCCCTCCCACACAAGACCACGCCCCTCCCACAACACCCACGACAGACCACGCTCTCAAGCCCCTCCCACTCGGAGACCACGCCCCTCCAGCCTCTCCCCTGTCGAGACCACGCCTCTCCAGCCCCTCTACTTCCCAGCAAGCAGGTTTCCATATTATCTCTTGGAATTCCTAAGCCAATCTGAAACCCCAAGGACTTTGGGATTCTCAGGACAGAAAAGGTCCCTGAGAGGAGAGGTGTGCGAATAATCTCCACCCTCCTGTGACGTGTTCCTGCGGACAGATGGGGAGGCAGAACTGGAGGCGGCTAGATAAGAAGTCACTTGCGAGGGTTCACAGGATTCCGGGTCAATAGTGTGAGATTCGTCCCTGCCCCGTAGGGCGTCCCTTGGTTCAGAAGCTGATGGTGTCTGTTTCACTGAGCAATCCCCCTGGCATTTTGGGGTGTCCATGGAGAACCAACTAGACTGGTGGGTCACCCTGTCCTCTGAAGACCTGCCCACGGGCTTCTCAGTTCCCCTTTGTGATAGGGGGACCATTCAGCCTGAGCCTCCTGGGCTTTCCCATGGGAAGAGAGGAGGAAGGGAGAGGAAAGGGGGGGGGAGAGAGAGAGAGAGAGAGAGAGAGAGAGAGAGAGAGAGAGAGAGAGAGAGAACATTCCTGCATTCATACTCCGGAGTTTCAGGAAAGCAAACCGTCTAACCTGCTCTGCTCCTGTGAGTCGTGGTGAACCACGTTCCTGCTGTGGACGCAGCTTAGCAGATGCAGGCTCAGGCCACGTGGTTTCGGTCCCTGGGACACATCCCCATAGACAGGAGGTCCACTGCATCGGCCCACAGCTCCCAGCTTACATCTGCAGAGGCATGGCAGCTGGAAGAGCGCCGTGTTCTCTGGAGCCTGGAGGTTTTGTGCAAATAGTTCTTCTTGTTAATCTAGGTGTTAGATGAGAAGAGAGAGATACCAGGCACAGTACAAATAAAGCCAGAAGCATCTTTCTTATTAATTTGGAAATGCTGGTAATTATCTCTATTATTAAAGCTCATCTAATCTACCTCCCGTGGCTCATGGGATCAGAGTTGGAGGCTAGCCCCCTCACGCGCCACGGTGGGAGCCACAGATAACATTTGGCCCCCATACGATGACTGTCTTCTGAGCTGCTCCTGCTCCGAGTGGCTTTGTCCAAGGAGGACTGGGGAGCATGGCCCCAGTGGACACTCAAATGTCCCTGGTGGATCTGTGTGTGAGTGGGGGACTGTGTGCGGTCCTGAGTGGGAGTGGGTGGACTTGTACAGGTCTGCGAGGTACTGGTGAGTGCTGTGGCCTTCGTGTGGGGTTTCTGCCCTCTGTCTGATGCCATCTGTGAGTGGCACCTCTGTCTGCTTGAAACAGGCTGGTGTGAATCGTACAAATCCTGGAGACCTTGCAGGGCAACACCAGGCAGAGTCAGTGGTGGATGGGGCGCCTACAGCCTCCAGTGGAAGTGGCTTCTTTCTTCTACTAATGGGCATTTAAGAGTCCTGTATCTTTTCCATCTTGAGTGTGTCTATTTTCTGTTTTGTTTTGCTTTGTTTTGGGTACTGGATATATTCCATTCTCTGGGCATGATTACAGTTTTCATTTACTCACCTACTGAAGACATCGTGATTGCTTCCAAATGTTGCCAATTATAAATAAAGCTGCCACCAACACCTGTGTGTGAGCTTTTTGTGCGGACATGTTTGCAACCCCTCCGGATAGATGCTGAGTGTCTTCATAGTTCCGACAGGACCGTTGTCCAGAGCGGCTGTCCATTCTGCACTCCCGTGGGCAGTGAGGAGCGTGCCCCTAGCTCCACGTCCTTCCCAGCACTGGGCATGCTTGGTGCTTGGCTTTTGCCATTGTGCCAGCCACATGATCGTAGCTCGATTTCTAATTGGCATTTCCTCTCCCCTCTTCCAGATGGGCGTGGCCTTTCTCTGCTTCCAAATGCATTCTCGGGCTTCCCTGTTCTGTTCTGCTCACTGCCTGCTGCTGTCCGCTCTGTGGAATCAGCCTGGTCTCTTTGGGGACCCCCACCCCATCATAGCTTCAGGGGTGAGAAGAAAGCCGAATCTTTGGCCTGCTCAGCTGGGAAAGGAGAATCCTGTAGCCAAATTCTTTAAGCGGCCAGCTGCTTCCTGACGCTTTCTGCGTGAGCTTCTTCCTCGCCCCTCCTCCTCCCACTTTCCTCAGCCCGGTACCCACCTGCGTCCACCAGCAGCAGCAGGGCTCCGATATGCTTCTCAAGGACACTGTGGCTGCCCAAGGGGGCTTCAGAGCTGTGGTCTCAGGACCATCTCCTTCAAGGCTGCACATAAGAAGGAAACCAAAACACGAAACACAAAAATCCAACCAAGGCTACATTGCCACTCATTTGTTCTCAGCTTGAAACCTGGGCATCGGAGCCGGGCAATGAGACGCAATGGGATGCCCCTTACAGAGGGTACGTGGTTGATTGTAGCTATCCACGGCGCCTGGGAAAAGGGCACCAGCCATTTTTCCCCTTAGAAAGCTTTATTGTCCCAGAATGCTGTAAAAGTAGCTCTTGGGATGCTCCTCCCTGCAGAAGTGGGAGTCTCCTGAATTACGGGCTCCGCACGCGGCAGTTTAGGGAGGCTGAACACACCTGTCAAGCAGGTGAGCTGGGCAGCAGCCCACGGAGATGACACACGGTGCCCCTCCAGGGCAGGAGCGGCCGAGCAGTGGACCACGCAGAGGGGTGGGCGCCCCCCTCCAGATCTTCTTAGATGTCAGACCTCAAAGGCTTCAGCGTTGTGTCTGGCGTAAGGTTTGGGGTGCGCGTCTGCAGGAGTCCCCAAGCTGCATGGTGGGTGGTAGGGCCGCATACACTGGCCTCCGAGGACGACTGCAACCAGTGTCCAGGTGCTTCCAGCCCCGCCTGTTACAGTGACCCGAAGCGTGTGTTGGGCTGGGGTCACAGGGGCCCCCCTGGAGGCTGTGCTGCCAGCTGTGGACAAAGCCTTCATCCAGGTTCATAGCTCCGTCCTTGGGTGTCGGGTCAACAGTGCATGCTCGAGTTGAAAGCGCCTCAGGAATCAGACCAGCGCCCTGCCCCCCATGGTTGGTGTCCGTTCCTATTCCTGTCTGGCCGGTGCCAGTGGCCAGCTGTGGCTGCCCACGGAGGCTCTGGTCCATCCCTCATTCACCCTGGTGTGAGCCTGTGTCACTGAGAGGCTGGCGAGGTGGACCCCAGATTGACCTCCCCAGAGGCATGGGACAGACATGAGCTGAAAGTACATATTTCCCTGTCCCTAAAGACCCCTCTTCCAATACCCTCTTCATGCCTTGGGAGCTCAGTTTTGGACAGGGATGGATTTGTCTTGTTCATGCCTCTCTCGGGGACAGTGCTTAATGAAGAGACATTTCAAGGCATCGTCTGAACTTGTGAATCTCCAGACAAGAATAATAGCTTTAAAAATCACTTTCTAAAACAAACTCGCAGCTGCAGTTTACCTAATGGAAGGAAACCCCAAAAGCAGGCTCAGCTGCTTGGCCGGGGCTCTTCCTCAACGCAGTCCCCTGGCTGGCGCTCCTCTCGGCTGGTGCCTCCCCCCTTAGCTAGTGCTCCCCCTGAGCTAATGCTCCCCTCAGCTGGGACTCTGCTGTAAGGTGTCTTAGCTTTGCACTTTTGCACACCCGCTCCGAGAGCTCAGAGCTTGCAACTGTAGCAAGTTGCCTACTGCTTAGGAAAGCTACCCAGCAGGCCACTGCCAGAGTTCTGAGGCGGGAAGTCCCTGCTCTGTGTGTATGTGGGTGTCTGGCTGAGCTAAGGGAGCTGGCAGTAACTGAACAGAGAAAGCCCTGAAGTAGTGTGGTTTCTGGAATGTGGAGGAGACAATCAGCCCGTGTCTGCCACTGCAGTGTGTCCATGGGGAGACATGGTGTCTGCCACTGCAGTGTGTCCACGGGGAGACAAGGTGTCTGCCACAGTAGTGTCCACAGGGGAGACATGGTGCCTGCCACTCTAGTGTGTCCATGGGGAGACATGGTGCCTGCCACTGCAGGGTGTCCACAGGGAGACAAGGTGTCTGCCACTGCAGTGTGTCCATGGGGAGACAAGGTGTCTGCCACTCTAGTGTGTCCAAGGCAGTAAATGGTTCCGGCTCGTCCAGGAGAGTCTCAAAAGAAGGTCTCCTGGAAATGCCTGTCCCTCTGGGTGACATGGAGGGCGTGCCCCTCCTCCATGTGGTGGTCTCTGTGTCTTGTCACCGACTCAGAGGCACCCTGGGAATCTGAAGTCAATGCTGAGAGTGAGAGAGGCCGCCTCTGAGCTCCAGGGTCGCTGTGTTTAGCCCTGTCTAAGACCTACTTCATTTTCTCATGTCTTAGTCTTAATTTCCTGCCAACTCTGTTGCAAAGCCGCCTGAGGTCTGGGTTATTAATCGAGAGTTGGGGCTGCCGTGGTGCAGACCCGGAAGCTGGTGAGCCCCGTGTTGGAGGGTCTCTGACCTGGATTTTCATCCCCTCACCATTGCCATTGTTAATTAGCAGCACTGAAGCGAGGCCATTTTGGAAATGAGAACACCTTACCCTGGCTTCCAGGCGCGCGATCCCATTACAGTTCTCATTTTGCTTCTTGCGGATGGATGCGGATGAAGGCTTGGGATTCCGGCTTCCAATTTGTAGGGAGACAGGCACGTGGCCTTGCAGGTTTCTCTGGACCCCTGACCAGGGTTCCCAGAGCAATGTCTGTTCTTGGCTTCTGTTCTTGGCACTTTTTCTCTTTGGAAGAGAAGAAAAGCCTTCTGTGAGATATTCACACCATGAGCAAGGGGTTTAAGGGGGTGCTAGTGCCATGACATTCCCATCATGAGCAAGGAGGGACAAAGGGGTGCAAGGGGGTGCTAGTGCCATGTGTCTCTCTTGATCAGACTCGGTTCCTACTTGAAAAGATGTCCCTCTCCTTCCTGGATTCTCAAGCCCTAGGCTCATGGCTACCGCATCCCATATCCTGCGTCTTGCATTTGCTGCATTACTTTCCATCTTGGGTGTCAATTACCCCTGCAAGGCAAGGACCCCTTGTAGCTTCGAGTCCTGAGTAACACATGCTGAGCCCATGGTGAATAAAGCAAGGGCTTCCCAAAGGCGTCTCCATCTTGGCCCTTAAGCACATACATGTGTGACCTCTTCAAGCCCAGTTGCCACAGGGCTCTTGCAAGACAGGTAGCAGGTCAGAGAAAGAAAGAATGGTTGGACTGGAGATGTGTCAGGCAGGAGGGTGGAGGAGGGGCAGGAGCAGAGGCTCCTCGGAGATCTTCAGCTGGAGGAGGAGGAGGGGTGACTTTATCTTTTGGAGGTGGTGTTGTCATGACTGTGCCGTGCTCCCCACGGATGCACGCACGCCTTGGTTTTCATGTTTATTTGTGGCTTCTGTCTCTGCACGTCTTCTAGCGAGGTCCGGCACGGAGTCATTGTGACTAACGGAAGACAGCAGGGAGCAGGTGTCGTGTGTGGAGGGGGCCGAGCTCTCTCTGAAGCAGCCTGTCAGTTTGCCTCTGACGCTTCGAACAAGGGAACCAGTGAGATCACCCCAGGAACACGCACTCTCCTCATCCCGGTGAAGCTAATTTAATGGGACTCTGCTGGAGCGACATCAGGAGTTCCAGATGCAAAGTCTTCCCAGGCATGCTGGTCTTCCAGATCTCTCTTGAGACCACGACCACCACCAACCACATCAGTTTCTAAACGTGTTAATAAGCCACCCAAAGACCACCATCCATCATTCTGATTGAAACCTTTTAAACTGCATCGCCGTGCTCCATTTTTCTCAGTTTCCGTAATGAGGCGGCTTTGGGGGCAACAGTGATTAACTGCACGCTCTGCCGTGTGTGATGCTTTTGTGTGTAGGTGTCTGACTCTTTTGCGTTTGCATTTGTCTTAGTTCTGTGTGGAGTGGCTCGGACAGGAGGCGAGGGGCGATGATTGCCTTCTTAATTTCATCTAAAATGAGCGGCCATGAAGTTCACATTTTCCTCTTTCAACTTATGCAAAAGCTCACTGGAATGCTTACTTTATTGATCGGTGTTTCAGAATGAAATCTACAACCCTATAAATACCATATTTTAAAGAAGGCTTAATGTATGACTTCTTTAAAGATTTATGAAGTTCCGCAACGAGATTTTGTGTAAAGAAGTACAGACCCTAAATTTGCTGCTTGTAATAAGATCAGCGGGACTGATTCATTGGCTTTTCGGTGCTTTATAGAAAGTCGATAAGCACAGCTCTTTGACCCTTGGGGGACATTGGGGTTTGGGTCCTCTATCAACCTCAGATGTACATTACAAGATAAGATTTCCTGTTGACATGATTTGAGGGATGCATAATTCAATACCCATAACGGGAAGTCCTTGGGATAACTCACCCTCTCTGATGTGAACCATGCTTCACCCCCATTTGAATCCCCCATCCGAGAATACGGCTTCCGATTCCACAGGTCAAGGGATTTTTTGAGTCCCTTAATGGTAAGTCGTAAAGGGGAAGCTGTAGAGATAATTGCTCATGGCCCCGACGACAGCTACGAATCACACTCATCCACATGAAATAAATAGGTTATGAGATGTAAGAATTATCTGCTCTGGCAAGTGTGAAGGGGCATAACTCCTCGGCGAGTGGCACCTCCCATGTGGGGAATAAACCAGCGCCCCAGACAGCAAATGGAAGGGCTGCCGGAGCAGGGGCGGCCGTAAACGGGGCTTTCTTTGTTCCCTGCCGTAAAACTGACATGGTGCTTAATGACATGACCTCAGAGCTGGCCGGCCATCTCCAAGTGGCTCGGTCATCGGTCATCCTGGTGGCTCCTGCATCAGGATGTAGGCGTAGGGGACTGGGGCGCGGGTCTCAGAAGAGGCAGAGCTGGGCCCAGGGCCGTGGACGCCACGCATGCCAGGATCCGCAGCATCCTCCCCTCGGGGACTTGGGAGCCCTGCAATTTCATGAAGCATGTTGTGCAGGGTCTAGTGTATGTTGCCTGTGTGTGTGTGTGCGCGTGTGCGTGCGTGTGTGTGTGTGTGTGTGTGTGTGTGTGATGATTTGAATGTAAGCGGTCTCCCATAGACTAATAGGTTTGAATTCTTAGTTGATGCTGGGGAAGATGAAGCTTTGCCGGGGAAAGGCGTGCGCCGGGTGCGTCTTGAGGCCGTTAGCCCTGCTGTGCTTCTGCCTCCATGATGTCTTCTCTGGCTTCTGAACCTGCCAGGCCTTTTCTGCCATAATGGACCGCATCTCCCCTCTGGAGCTGTAAGCTGAATAAATCTCCCTTTCTCCCCTTAAGTTGCTTAGTTCTGAGTGTTGTCTCGCGGCAGCAGAAAGAGTAATTGTAACTGTGTGTGTGTGTGTTGTATGCATGCATATTTATGTGTGGGCACTCGAATGTGTGTATGCAGGTGTGTATGTGTGTTCATGTGTATGTTTGTGTGTGTGTCTGTATCTGTGTGCACATGTGTGTGGAGGTGTGCATGTTTGTGTGTGTGTATACAGGTGCGTGTGTGTGTATCTGTGTGCACATGTGTGTGTAGAGTTGTGTGTTTGTGTGCATGTGTTTTGTGTGTGTATGTGTGTGCACATGTATGTGTGTATCTGTGTGCGCATGTGTGTGGAGGTGTATGTGTGTGTTTGTATGTGTGTATCTGTGTGCACATGTGTGTGTGCACGTGTGTGTATGTGTGTGTATGTGTGTATTTGTGTGTGTGAAAGTGTGTATGCAGGTGTGTGTGTCTGTATCTGTGTGCACATGTGTGTATGTAGGTGCATGTGTGTGTCTGTATCTGTGTGCGCATGTGTGTGTGGAGGTGTGTGTTTGTGTGTGTGTATCTGTGTGCATGTGTGTGTGGAGGGGTGTGTATCTGTGTACATGTGTGTGTGGAGGGGTGTATATCTGTGTGCACATGTGTGTGGAGGGGTGTGTGTGTGAGTCTGTATCTGTGTGCACATGTGTGTGTGCATGCACATGCTGTGTGTGTGACCAGTCACCTTATTATTTGAGACAGGGTCTCTCACTGAACCTGGAGCTTTCCCATTTAGCCAGACTGGTGGCCAGCCAACTTCAAGGACATTCCTGTCTCTCTGTGCCCCTCCCTCCCTCCACCAGGTACTGGGGTTACAGATTCACCCACGGCTCTAGGTGACCACGTATATGGTTGTCACCCACAGATTTGGGTGCGGCTTGTGTGTGACCACAGCTGTTCTTTGCTGTTGTGGCCTGATGTTTCCGTGTGCCAGGACTTGCTATTTCCTGACATCAAGATGCTCAAAATCTTGATTATGAGCAAAGGTGCTGTGAACATTTTTGAATCGAGAGTAAGTGACTGTGAACTTGGTCCTCGCCAAGGCTCAGGGAACTGTGAAGTGGCAGAGGTGTGAGGGGTGCTGCCCAACAGTGCCTCTGGACATGTCAAGGCCGTGGACTCCAGCCCCACACCACCTAAAGAAGGGGAGGACCAAATATTCTGCTCCAAGGCTAACCGTCCTCAAGTCTTCCACACCTTAAAACCTATTTCCTACATGAGAATACACTTTCAGAGGAGGGAAGCTACCCAATAAGTTTCACAAGTATTGCATGACCCTGATTTCAAAACACAGCAAAGACACCACACTATACACACACGCTAAGGATTAGCAACCTGGGGCTAAGGATGGAAAAAGCCAGGCTGAGCAGAAACAGAGGGCATTTAATGAAGACACTGGTATCCAGCAAGCACATTGATATCCAGCTCAACACCATCATCACTGTGGAAATGGTCAGAAAACAGGAATAGAAAGATTCTCTCTAAACATGGTGGATCTCTCTAAACATGGTGGATCTCTCTAAACATGGTGGATCTCTCTAAACATGATGGATCCCTCTAAACATGATAGATCTCTCTCTAAACATGATGGATCTCTCTAAACATGATGGATCTCTCTAAACATGGTGGATCTCTCTCTAAACATGGTGGATCTCTCTCTAAACATGATGGATCTCTCTAAACATGGTGGATCTCTCTAAACATGATGGATCTCTCTCTAAACATGGTGGATCTCTCTAAATATGGTGGATCTCTCTCTAAACATGATAGATCTCTCTAAACATGGTGGATCTCTCTAAACATGATGGATCTCTCTCTAAACATGATGGATCTCTCTAAACATGATAGATCTCTCTAAACATGGTGGATCTCTCTAAACATGATGGATCTCTCTAAACATGGTGGATCTCTCTCTAAACATGATGGATCTCTCTAAACATGGTGGATCTCTCTCTAAACATGGTGGATCTCTCTAAATGGTGGATCTATCTAAACATGATGGATCTCTCTAAACATGGTGGATCTCTCTAAAGATGGTGGATCTCTCTAAACAT
Organism: Typhlomys cinereus; assembly: GCA_023101885.1. Taxonomy (NCBI): domain Eukaryota; kingdom Metazoa; phylum Chordata; class Mammalia; order Rodentia; family Platacanthomyidae; genus Typhlomys; species Typhlomys cinereus. The sequence continues at coordinate 172,782 of JALPQD010000510.1, forward strand.
GGTGGATCTCTCTAAAGATGGTGGATCTCTCTAAACATGGTGGATCTCTCTCTAAGCATGATGGATCTCTCTAAACATGGTGGATCTCTCATGATGGATCCCTCTAAACATGATGGATCTCTCTAAACATGGTGGATCTCTCTAAACATGATGGACCTCTCTAAACATGCTGAAGCTCCCTCTAGACATGGTGGTATTCTCTCTGGCTATGATGTGAGTGGTCTCAGCTGCATTCTTTCTGCATCATGCTATCCTGCTTGGATGGCCTCTCCCACTGTGAACTGAAATAAACCCTCTTCATTCACTCTGCTTGTCAGGCACTTTGTCACAGCTCCCAGGAAAGGAACCAGCAAGGAGAGGGAGGTGATCCTTGGCCACTCCATAGACACCAAAACCTGCAGAGTTCCTGATTTAGCACTGAGCACGATTTGCACACAACCTGTGCACATCTCCCTTGTACTTTATATCTTCGTTAGATTGCTAATAATTCCGAGGCAATGTAAATTCTATGGGAGTAGCTGTTAGACTGTTTCTTGGGAATAATGAAAAAGAGAAAACCCACCCGTACAAGTTCATCTCTTCTACTCTCACCCACAGTTCACAGTCAGCTGAATTTGTGGCATGGAGCACGAGGCTGCAGAGCTGGATGCTCCTTCTTTACTTTAACAGATACCATGAGATAGTGCTGCAAACACGCTACATCGCCACAAACCCTCTGGAATTCCATCCACTTTTGTGGATATGTAAAGACATTTTCTTGTGGTTTTAATGTGCATTTTGTTCTGATAAATAATTACACTGGAAACTTTTTATATGTTCCTTGGCTATTTGAATATTTTTTTCTTTTTACCTGTTCAGCTTGGCTCACTTTAGAAATTTATTTCTTGTTTGAAATCACAGTGGATTTTTATTGTTTCCTCCTTGCTACTCTGCCTCATTCCTACTCCTCCCACGGACAGTGTCCTTCCCCACAAGCTTCCCTCCTGCCCCGGGGCCCCTTCTCGTTCATGTGTCCCGTAGAGATGTGTGTTCTTGCACGGGTCTGAGTACCTGCTGCAGCACAGGCCATGTCTCAGTAGGTATGAAGGAGGGTGCTCTTCCTGTGGCCAGCTGGGCCACCAGTGGCCCCTTCCGTGGCCTTAGTTTTTGCACAGGTGTTGGGCCCACCTTGTCTAGATCTTGTGCAGATGGCTCCGGTGCGTGGAGCGCTGCGCATCACTCTCCTCGCCTGGATCTTTCTTACCACCCTGCCTTGCCATACCTTGATTTTTGGTGGGAGGCATTCGGTATGCCTCGGTGTCCTGTTTGTGCTTGGCTAATCCTCCCTTGCTAAGTTCCTCTCTGTTGAGCAATGTTGACTGGGAGAAGTCCTCATGGGTGCAGCCTGACATGGCTTCGAGTTGCGTGTTTGGAAGGTGACGTGCTGTTCTGTCCGCTTGGGGAGCTGGTAGTATGTGCTCTTCAGTCAAAGACTCTCACCAGAGATTGGCCTACTTTGAAAGATCAGGTGGAGTTACATTATTGATCTGAAAGAATTCCATATGTACTCTGGATATGAACTCAATTTGGGATACATGCTTTGAAAAATTTTCACCACTTAATAGTGATGCCTGTGTGCATATGTGCGCGTGCATGTGTGTACACACATTCACTCATGCATGCGTGAGTGGATGTCAGAGATTGACACCGCGTATCTTCTTCAATAAAGTGGACTTTTTTATGTTGAGACAGAGCTTCTCCGGGAACTTGGAGCTTGCTATTTTGGGCGTACTGACTCTCCAGCTGGCCTCCCCAGCCCCATCTCCAGCCCTCTGGCTGGGATCACAAATGCGCCTCTGTTCCTGGCTTTTTATGCGGGTGCTCTGGAGATTTGAACTAAGTTCCTTGAGCTTGCAATGCAAGCACTTTGCCCGCCGAGCCATTTCCCCGGCTCCTAACAGTAACTGTCCGGATGAGCAGAAATTCTACTATGAGCACATCTAGCTCCTCAGGACTTCTTGCAACCGGCGCTTCTCACTGCTGAGCAGGGAGCGTGGAGTGTCCGCTGGATGTGTTGTCCTGCCGTTTGCGTCTAGACCTGTAGTATCTGCAGCGGCTGGTTGCTATGTCCAGTTGGTAGAGGTGCCAAAGCGCAAGGTCCCCTGAGTGGCGTCTCCATTGCTACGTGTGTGTTGAAGACCCCCCACTTATACCACACACAGGTGTGTTCACCCCCCACAAAGCGCGTCTGTCTCTGCATTTCGTGTTCTTCATGGTCCCTTCTCTTACTGTGGGGTACGTGCCACCCTGTCGTGGCTTCTCTATCTGCAGAGCAAGAAATCTGGTCCTAGGGGCTCTCTCAATGCCTCATTCCCGACCCCGCTGGCTCTTCCAGCCCTGAGCATCCTCACGCTCACCCAGGAGTTGGCTTGTGTTTTAGCTTTTCTTCCATTGCTGTGATGAAAGAGCCGACAAGTTAAGGGAGAAAGGGTTCTTTCGGCTTGAAGCTCCACACAGGTGGGAAAGCCATCATGGTGGGGAAGACATGGAAGCAGCAGGGAAGGTTCAGGGCAGAGACAGGAAGCCGGGGGCTCCAGCATCCACACGCAGTAAGTACAGAGAGGACATGAATGGGTTCCGCTTTCAAGCTTGAAGGCCCACCCCCAGCAAGACTGTGTCCTGAAGGAATGCAACCTGCCCTTGTTTGGCGAGTGCTTTAACCCTGAGCCATCTCCCTAGCTCTTGAATCTTTTCATCTCTGTTGCCATTTGTATGTCTTCTTGGGAAAACTTCCATTCAGTTGTTTTGACCATGGAAAAGAAACAAAACAAGAAACCTACATACTTACTTATTTTGCTACGCAGTCACGTAAGTTCCTGGCATGTTTTGAATTTTGACCCCTTCAATGGATGTGTGTTTGAAAAGAAGCCTTTTCTCCTGTTCTGCACATCTGTCATCTTGTCTCTTGCTGATCGTTCTCTGGTTTGTAGCTGCTCCTCCGATTGGCGTGGTCCTGTTTATTTTTGCTCGTGATGTCTGAGCTTTTGGTACAGTATCCAAATGAAAAGTAACCGCGAAGGTCAATATGAAGGAAACAGCCCCTTACTTTCTTCTAAGGTTACTTTGTGGTTTTGGATCTTATGTTTAGGCTTTTCCCTCTCTTAAGTTATTTGCGCATGTGGCAAAGGGAAGTGTCCAATTCTATTCTTTTGCATGTGGCTATCCAGCCTCCTGATGCTGCTGAAGAGACTGTCCTTTCTTCACGCACACAGGTCACCTCTGCCCAGACAGCAGCTGACTGTGCAGCACTTACTTATGGGAAATGGGCTGACTGTGTGCATTGGCTGACTGTGTGTGCAGATTGGCATACAGGCTTCCTGCTGGTGCCTGTCTTTCTCTTCTCCACTCCCCGCTATCTTGGTGAGTCTAGTGTGCAATTTATTTTGAAGCTACAAGTTATGATATCTGCATTTTAAAAATCTTCTCAGCACAGCTTTGGACAGTCAGCATCTTTTGAGGTTCCATTCAAATTTAGAAGCAATTTTCTTTTAGCTCTGCCTTCTGAGGTTGGAAATGCAAACTGGGCACCATGCCCTCCTGGCATCGTACACAGGTTTGGGGATCCAAACTCCTGGTCCTTTTGCTTACAGTGTGAGTGCTGTGGAGCTTGGCCGTCTCCTCAGTCTATGGGGTGCGTTTTCACTGCATTTCTAGAATGTCCTTGTGCTACAAGTAGGTCCATAGCTGTCTAGTCATATTTTCCTTAGTTGAATCGTCGCTGTAGACCCAGAGTCTCAGTAGAGCTGACAGTGTAGACCAAATCAGATTCTCTGTAGAGACGCTGATGTAGATGGGTTGAGTCTTCAGCTGTCCCCTCAGGGGTCAGAGCCTCCCAGGGGAATGTTCTGTCAGTCACCAGCTCCTGGGGGCTCTTCTTGCTGAAGCACTGCTTCTGCAATCATCTCGCGCCATTTGCTTATTGCCAAGATGCCATCGCCTAGTTGTGCCTTCTTGGGTCACAAGTGGAACAAGATTCTGACGTCTTGCTCCGTAATCTGTCTTTTCCTTATTAACATTTTGAAACAGTTTCCATTCTAATGGGTTTATATCATGCACCTGGAACATTCTGTTTTATTTCTTTTTTGAGACAATATCTTGGTGAGTCTGGAAGACTCAGAACTCAAGATGAACCCAGGCTGGCCTGAAACTTACAGTAATCCTCTTGCTTCTGAAGTGTTGAGATGCCAGTGCCTGCCACCACCACGCAGGCTGTGAAGCTGCCACCATGCAGGCTGTGAAGCTGCCACCACGCAGGCTATGAAGCTGTCTTCAAAGCTGAGGATATCAGCTAATCTACAGTTGCCGAGTGAGGTTGTTTTCTAAATGAATTTTACCTTTGAGAGAAAATCCCTGGAGGTGGAACAAGGAAATCCCTAGGGGTGGAAAGAGGAAACAAGTGCTTTGTCACTTGTCCTCTCCACAGAGCTCAGACTGGCTGTCCCGTCTCTGTGGGTCTTGCTGAAATTTACTAGCAAGCGCGTGGCATTTTCTGGATACTTCCTTTCTTGAGAACGCCCTGGCTGTGGACAGGGCTGTGATTACGGGCGGCTCCCCTCAGGTGAACACGGGCAACACCGTGGTGCCCGGTCCTCTGTTTCCCCACACAGGACGTCCCAGGAGCAAAGGTGTGTCTGTCCTGCACTGGCTGGCGGCTGCTTAGCCTGCCCACGAGATGCTCTGGGGCTGTCACGAGTGTTACCTCCCTCCTGTCCTTGCTCTTGACCCCCCACTTTCACCACTAGAGGAGACTCTGATGGTGGGAGGAGTGCGGAGCTCCCATAATTCATTGCTCAGCTCTCCCGTCACCTTGCTCTGAGTGAGCGCTCGCTCGGTTTCTGCACGTGCAAATGGGGCGTGTAAGGATGAAGCAGTGCTGGGAAATGGGAGATTAGGAAGGCTGGATATGGCCTTTGACATCCTGCCCCACCGCAGAGCTGGAGTCTTCAGAACTTTGGACCCAAGCAGTCCTCCCAAGGCCACGCCCTTCATCCCTGACTGACAATGACCCCTGACCTGGAAGGGGACCTGCTGGTGCCCTTCTGTCCTAGTAGCTCCTCATTTCCTCCTGGTCCCTGGAGTCCCCCGCAAGGCCAGGGACATCTTTTCACTCTATGCCTTTGTTTCCTGGGGAAATAGATGAAATGGCTTCAGGCCACCTCCCTGTCCTTGTGCCAATCAGAGCTAGGACTGACCACTAGAGAACATTCTGGCACCACGGGGAAACCCCACCTCACATTTCCGGAATCTTACACCGAGGGCTGATCCAGGGTGTGCTCTCCCCACTTTCTTATATCTGGGGTTCCTGAAGAATAGCCATCTGGGTTTGGTCACAGAGGTCTCACTGAAGACCCCCCGCACACACACGCGCACACACACACACTCACACGCATGATAAAGTGCTCTTGACGCTGCAGGTGGAGGACATTCTCTGGCAGATGGCAGCTTTGGCTACTACGCTGGCATTTGGAAGCCCCGGGGTGAGTGTTCTTCTGCCTTAGCTGGTACAACCCTCTCCCTTCTTCCTCTTCCTCTCCCTTCCCATCTCTCCCTCTCCGTCCCTCTGCTTCTCCCTCCCTGTCTCTCTCTCCTTTCAGTCCTGCGGTCAATCCTAGCGCACGCCTTGATGGCAGTAGTAGGCGGCGTAAACAACAAGCTCATTGTGAATTCTGGTCTCTCCTGCACCAGGCGCTCCGAGGTGCCGATCTCACCCTACGGTCCTCTGGCCGCTCGTTCCTCTGGCTGGTCTCCACATGGGACCCCCAACATTTTGCTTGTCTTCCAGTCTGTCTTCTCCAGCCTCCACATTCACCCCTGCTGAACTGTCGACCCTGTGCAGTGGGGAGGCAGGCTTTCACCCAAACATCCCTGCGTCATGTCTGGTCATGGGAGTCCCTCCTCCTGTCACGCCAGGACTGCAGCGTGTTCTGGGTTCTAGTGCTGCCTGCCTGGGTCTGCTCCTGCACCTTGCATGGTTCCTGTCACCAGGTCCTTGTTCTTGGCTTGTAACCTGCTCAGTGACAAGCCACGGATACAACAAAGTCCCTTGAGGTTGACTTTGAGCTTCTGATGCCTCTCCTGCACTGACAGCGGAGATTACAGGCAGGCACCCCCATACCAGTTTTATATGGTACTGGGGGTTTGAACCCAGGGCTTTGTGCTTGCTAGACAAGCAACCTACGAATTGAGCTACATCCCCAGCCCCTGTTCCTGCCAAATGTCTGTGCTCTTGTCTTCGACACTTTGCCCCCTGGAGCTGCTCTCTTACCCTAACTGCCTCTAGCCGCAGTCCCCAGTGACCTCACGTCTGCGGAGGGATCTGAGGTTCGCGTCTGCGGAGGACACTCAGCGCTCTGCGTCCATCACAGCTGTGCGCAGGGCACACAGTAGACTGCATGTCAGGCCTGCACCTTCTCTAACCTTCCTTGTTGATGCATTGCTGACCTGCAGGGTCACCCAGACTGCTGGTGGCCAGCAGGAGGTGTGCCCAGGACGCAGTGCTGGCCCCGGCCTGGCTGTTCTCTGCTCTCCTTTCTGCTCCGTGGTGGTCTTTCTCACGAGGCCCCGAGCAGCACCTGATGCTCTCACCACCACGCCTCCATGACGTTCTCTCTGACCTCTCTCTCGGCTGCAGAAGGTAAACGCTCCATCCTGGCCCCAGCACTCTGTGCACTCCTGGGTTGGCCCGTGAACAGCGCGTGATTTCAGCATGTGACCACCTGCCAGACAATCTCCTGCAGGTTTGCTCTGAGCCTAACCCAACCACTAGTCCTCCACAAATGTGTTGACACTTGTGCCTAACTATGACAAGAGGGCTGTTGTGATCTGGGGGGACCCCATTCTCTGTGGTCATCTAAGATCGGCCGGCACAACCCCAGTACCGTGACTGGACCTTCGCTGGCTCCTTGGGTGGGTCCATCTCTGGTTTCATTCATTCATTCATGTCCTCGTGACATCGTGGGACAGTGACATGTATGAATGAGTCGCATGTGTGAGTCTGGCTTCAGCAGCCGCAGGACTGGCTGTGTGGAGGGCAGGGCGATCCCCACCACCTAGGGGAGCTGCTCTTCTCTGTCCCCTCCACCGCAGACCCCGCCCCCTGCCAGCCCAGGGTGAGGATCTGCATCCAACACTTCCTTTCTCATCAGTGTGGTGGGGGCCGGGATGTCCCTCCGAGGCCTGCGGTCCCTCCTGGGGAGCATTTATACCAGAGGTACCAGCGCTTTCCAGAGCACCTCCAGGGGCCAGCCAGCCACAGCTGGCACTAACGGTGTGCCAAGCCTGCAGCGTGGATCTTCCGAGGTAGATTTCTTCTTTGCAATGTTGCGTGTGTGCAGCCCATGGGGGCGCTTGGGGCACCAGCTGTCAATCATTGTCCTGCAGGAGCCAGGGAATGTGGGTTTCTAACAACAGGGTACAGTCACCTGATCCAGTGGGCCTAGCCTGGGTGTTTGTGGAGTCTGTACTTCTAAAGGAAATGCGTGATTGCGCGGACAGCCAACAGCCTTGTTCCGAAGGCACCAAAGCTTGCAGGCCAGCGGCCAGGCTCTTCTGCCAATCAAGGGCCTGAGCCGACCCGTCACATGCCCCTAGTGACATTGGTGTCTTCCCGGACCATCCGTGCACTTGAGCAGCCATAGGCGGCACGTGATTGCCCCTGCTGAGGCTGAGATTCTGTTGGGCACACAGAGGCCTCTTTGAAACCTTTGTTGATAGGTTTGTCCATGTTCAATGGGGAGGAAGACGTTAGGGGTGCTCTGCCTGCGTGACAGGACCCTCCACAGCCAGGAGGGCTTCTGAACCAACCCATTTTGCCCTGGACATTTCTGGACCTCTCGTCTCTCTTAGCCAGGACACTTTGGACACGGCCTCTTTGTGACTGCAGGACGGAGACCGTGCGGGGCCAGCTCAGCTCACCCGTCCCCAGCACAGCCCAGGGATCTGTCCCAGCTCGCGGCCCTCACTCTCAGTGTCGTTGACTTAGTGTGCTCTAAGTTTCCCAGGAGACCCCAGGAGATGAGGGTCTGGTTCTCACCATGGAGGATGTCACAGTCGCCCCCTCCACCCCATCCCCGGCCACTTGCAGCGGGTCCTTCGGGAGGGTCGAGCCCCGCCTGTCCTGGCCGAGTCCTGCCCCAAGCTGTGCTTGGTGTCCTCCAGGCAGGATCTGGGAGCTGCCTGGATGACGTGGGAGCCGGCAGGGATGGTCGGGGGAGGGAAGGTGGTGGGCGGATGCTGGGGCCACCTCTACCCAGGCAGGCCGTTCGCAGGTCCCGGGGGACTTTCTCTGTTGCCTGCTCCAAGGACCTTGAGCAGAACATGGCTGACTTGTCTGGCAGGTCCCCATCTCTGCCTCCTCCTGCCTCCCGGGGCGAAAGTCCTAAACAGCTCCTTCATCTGGAGGGATCCGAAGTAGGAGACCAACTCGTGAGGATGCCTGGGGAGAGGCAGGTGCCTACAGCTTCCTTGGGAACAGAGGGGTTTTGAGGCGCCTTCCAAAGGGTGCAGGGGCTACAGGTTCTAAGGTAGGTTGGATGGGGTCTGGCGTGGAGGGACCTCACTGGAAGCGGATGCCAAGCGTGGGAGGACCACGGACCCCTGGCCTTCCTCCCTGCTCATCCTCCCAGAGCCAAGATTCCTGCGGTTTCCACACTCCTGAGAGAGGCTGCTGGGCAGAGTCCTTGTGCTGGGGAGCCCCAGATGTGCCTTTGGTTTTCTGAGCCTCCCCTAATCAGAACTCCACTAGACAGCACCCTGATCAGACGGTACCTCCCTTTCCAGCCTCCGAGGCCCGCTACAGAGACTTGGTGGTGGGGGGAGCTTGCCTGTCTCACAGCTGAGGGGAAGGAGTCCTGAGGAGGAAGCAGCTGGAGGACAGCCCCCTCCGAGACCTGTGCTGGTGGCTCCGTCTCGCCCACCCCAGCCTGGGTTCTCAGGTCAGCTGTGCCCTCTGAGAACAGCCGTCTCAGGCCATCTTTAATGCTCACATCTTCCTGGGGGGCCAGGGCTGTGCTGAGGTTTTTGTGCCGTGGCAAGAACACAAAGCAGCACGAAACCTCGGATAATGAAAGATGGGGGGGGGGAGGTCGGGTGCCATAAAACTTCTGTGGTTCGAGTACTGTGCTGTCATGGGGAGGGAAAGTCCAGAACCGGTTCATAAGTTACGAAACTGAAGCCAACAAACAGCCACGCCCCAAATGGGGCTGCTCCGATGCGGAACCTCTCTGGTTGGTCTGTCTGTCCAGAAGCACCCCTCGGCAGCTTCAGAGCACATGTGGCATCTAGCAGACTTGGCTCCTTTAGTGGAGGCCAGCTTGGGTGGTCATGAGTCAAGTTGCTGTGGACAGCCGAGGGTTCCAGGGGCTAATGGACCCCAAAAGCCATCTCAGTGAAGACCATCACCCAAGTGTCCACGGTAGGGTTGCTGCTGTTGGCTTGTGACCTGAGGTACCGGCACCTGAGATGGAGGAGAATGTTCTGGAAGATGTTCAGTGATCTCAGCAGAAAGGGTAGAACTTTCCAGATTCTGTCAGTGGGAATCACTGAAGGCTGCAGGTGAGAGAACGGCTGCATCTCACAGCCTGTCTCTTTCGTCTGACCATGAAAAGTCAGCTTCGACCCAGAGAGAGAGAGTTTGGCTTGTGTTGCTAGTCCCCGTGTTTTAGGAAACAGCCTCGGCTCTGCGGCGCGGTGAATGGCGCAATCTAATCCACGCTTCCTTTTAATCACGCATAAAAAGCTCCACAAATGGTTTTTCCCTCTGGAGACGGTGCCTCATCAGGGAGAATTTAAAACATCCCATGAGACATGCAACTCTGCTTTTGGAAAAGGCATGTTTTCTTTTCTTCCCCGTCTTTAAACATGTGTTTAAAAGTTAAATGAGCATGTCACGTTCCTGAGGACAGTTGAACACAACCCCCTTGCACGAGCTGGTATTAAATGTACAGTTTACTATTCCCAAGGCACTAATACGCAGTTCTCCCAAACGCTGGCCTGACATGGTTGGAGGAAGGCTGATGAGGGCTGATCCGCTCTTGAGTGCAATTGGGGACGGTGACGTCTACAACAACAACGCTCCTGGGCTGCAGCCCCGTGAGCTCAGAGGGGGCTGCGGGCGCCTGGCGCTGGTCACTTTTCCCGTGCACCGGAAGTGGGAGGAGCCTCCAGGCCTTCTCTTGCTCGCCTCCTCCCTTTCCTGTAGTGGGATCTCGGTTGATAGTTTCTCCACCTCTCATTCCTGCCTAAAATCAAACACGTTATGGCACTTGCACATTTCAAGCCTTTTTTACAGTTTCTCTCTTTTTTATTTTTTACTTTAAAAGCACATTGAGTGCTAATTCCTGCTTTCCTCCTGTTCCCCTCCTTTGCCTTCATCAATCCATTCCACTCCTTCCCACGCTCCTGCCTGGCCACTTCTGTGGGCCCCACGATTCCCTCTGGCTTGTCTGTTCTTCTGGGGGTTCAGGCCTCTGTGGCAAACCACATTGCTCCTCTTCGGGCCACTCCACCGATAGGGTCATTTCCCTTCACTCATCCAGCTCTAGTCCCCGAGGTTTCCCCTGCAGGTTCTTATCTCTCTTCAGTTCCTCATAGTCTATGGGGCATGTTGGTATTTCAGTCATTATGCAGGTCTGGTAAGGACACATTTCACTGTAATGAGCGTATTTCAAGCATTTTAAAGTGCTGAGAAATGTTCTAAATGGAGACATACAGTTCAGGCAGAAAAAAATGGGAGAGTTAAGAAAAAGAGTAGACAAGAGAAAATGTGCTGTATGTGTACAGTAGAATTAAAAAATCACTTATTTATTTATTTATTTATTGTGTGTGTGTGTGTATGTGTGTGTGTGTGTGTGTGTGTGTGTCTGTGTGTTTGTGTTTGTGCCTGTATATCAGAGGGCACTGCATGTGCCTGTGAAGTCTCAAGAGTGATCCTGGCTTGTCCTACCTCCCCTTGGCTCTACCTTCCAGAGCCACAAGTGCAGGCCGCCGCCATTTCTGCCTGGCGTTTTAACATGGGATCTGGGATCTGAACTCAGGTCCTTCTGCTTACGAGGCACACACTTAACCCCTGAACTATCTGTCTTTCCAGCCCAATAGTAGAATGTTATGCAGTCTTTAAAAAGGCAGAAATACCACTGTTTGCAAGAACAGCAATGAGGTGAGAGGGCTTGCATAGCAAGTGGAGTAAGTCACAGACAGCACACCGTGTGCTGCCGCTCACACGAGGAGTTGAAGGAGCCGCGCACACAGAACTGGAAGGAAGAAGAGCGGGAGGATGCGGGGTGCTCACCGGAAGGTGCAATGGTGCATTTTAAAGCACATAAATGTGGGAGTCTACAGGGCAGCCAATGCCTATAGCCAACAATGCACGCTGCATACCTCAAAGTGTGCTGTGGAAATGGATCTACTTTAATAAATGACGACTAAAGGGGGATGATAAACAAACACATAGGAAGCTTCTGGAAGGGGTGGACATGTTCATGTTATGACTTTGGTGATAGCTTTACAAGTGTTCGCTTTTCTCCAGGTTTATCATGTCGTATGTGTTAAACATGCAGTTACTGTGGCTTAGCCGAGTGGCTTAAAGTAACAAGACGTTTTATCTGGCTTACGATAGTCTGGCTGTCCAGCTTGGCAGAGCCCTCACCAGCACCAAGGGCCAAGGGAACTGGCTGCGCCAAAGCCACAGGTCTGCTGGAAAGACGAACGATCCTCACTTGCCACACAGCGTGTCTGGCCAAGGGTACAGAGAGATGCCAACTTCCTCAGCCAGTTCCTGCCACCTTATTCACCTGCCTGGGGACTAGTCCCACCCACCACGGGCTGGGTCTTCCCTGTCAATCAGACAGTCTTCTTCAGATTTGCTTGGGCTTAACTCAGCTACTACTTCTGTACATGTGGGAACAGTCCGTAGGGCTGGACACGCCCAGCCGGGACTAAGACAGGGAGACAGGCGGGGAGGGGCGTGTGCTCGGGGCTGGGCCTGTCCCCCTGACCCCAAGAGGAAGAACGATGCACCCCTGTCCTCAGCCAGACACACCCGGGTCCAGGGCAGGCCCGGGCAGGGAGGGAGTGAGGAGCAGGTTCACTTGCAACCGAGGACTGGGGCACAGACAGATGGGCAGACTGTGGCCTCCTGCGCTCATGCGCCTGCGTCTAGTGTGGACGCTCAGTGAGCGGTCGTCGCGCCTGCGTGTAGTGTGGACGCATGTAGTGTGGATGCGCCCAGTGAGTGGTCGCCGTGCCTGCGTCTAGTGTGGACACATCAGTGAGTGATCGCCGTGCCTGCGTCTAGTGTGGACGCTCAGTGAGTGGTCGCCGTGCCTGTGTCCCGTGTGGACGCGCCCAGTGAGTGGTCATTGTCCAGGGCATCCTCCTCTAGCTTCTTTTGGGGCCTCAGGGCTTCCGTTATTACCACACACTGCCTGACACACATGCTGCATGGTCATGCCTGGTGAAGCCCCTGAGGGCCTCGGCCACAAGCTTGGGAGCAGGAACATGCCAGGGGACCCGACCCTGGCCTCATCCAAGAGGAAATCCCAGGGCCTGGCTGGCTCGTTGGTTTTGGCACTGGGAATTAGGGAGCATTCTGTCTACCGTCACTAGGATGCAAAATGAGGCATCTCCATCAGCACGCTGGATTCCGTCCAATCACTGGGGTGCTGTGCACAGTACTCCCCAGGACTTTGGCCTTTGTGCTGTTTGCTATGAGGCAGATCTGACCACCCTGCCTTGGTCTGGTCATTTCTCTCGCCATGACAGAATACTTGCTAGGTTCACGTTGGTTCGCATTCGAGGGTCCAGTCATCGTGGAGGGGAAGGTCTGTAGTCTGAGCGCAAGCAGCCGGGCACAGTGCGTCGGCAGTCAGGAAACAGAGATGGAGTTGGTGCTCAACTCCTTTCTTCTTTTCGTCACGCCTAGGGTCCCACCCACATTTAGGATGCATCTTCCTAAAATCTAGAAACTTCCTTGAGGACACGCCCAAAGTTTTGTCTGCTGGGTTTCTAGATGCCGTCAAGCTGACAGATTAGCCATCCAGTTATTTAAACTTAGAATGTATAAATCTTAACATTGGAGATAAGATAATAAAAATACATTTGTTATCATTGATAAACTGGTTTGTCCAGAGCACCAATATTATTGTGCAAAATATATTCCCCTGTAGAGATGATTTAGGCCTTTTTGCTAAAGTTTAAAAACTCCTTGACAGCGTCACAGCGTTATTTAGCGGTTTCTACTGAGGGTGTAAACTTGGCTTCGGGTGATGGATTGGTGTGACGGTCGTCTACCGGCGCTTCTGAGACAGAAGCCGAGGAGTGACGGCGGCCAAGGGAGCTGGTCCAGCTTTCACTTCCGACGTCTCACCTCTCCCCAGCCTCCTGCAGAGGTGAGAGTTCATGTTTGTTGCGCCTGCAAATACAGCGATGTCAGTGTATCGTGCTCTGAAGTCTCCCCAGGCCCAAGGCCAAGGGTCCAGCAGGAGCGGGCTTTGTGGACTCTGACACCAGCAACTGCTTGACGAGAGATGGTGACGCGTGTGCCGTGTGTCTGAACAGCAGATCTGGTGGACCCGTCAGAAGGACCCATGACCCCTTGTCGGGGTGTGGCTGACAAGGTGAGCTGAAGGTCTGCCCTCCGACCCCCTGCCCTCAGACACGGCCTTCCCAGCCTGCCTTCCTCAAGGAGGAAGCACCGGATCCCAGATGGGGACTCGGAGCTCCGGGCTCCTGTGAGAAGAAAGGCATTTAGGTGTCACAGAGAGGAGTGACCACGAGTCAGTAGAGGAGACGTTGCTCGATAGTGTGCTGCAGTTTGATCTTCAAAGATCTAAAGAGAACCATCATCATGAACTCTGTTAGTGTCTGTAAGTCAGAGGAGAGAAGAGCAGTGTGCATGCTAGGACAGCCATGAACGGAGCCTCACATACAGAAGACATGTCCGCGGCCCACCAGCCTGCAGAATGCAGGGAAGGGCTGTGAGTGCCTAGCCACCACCTCACTCCCAAAGTCAGCCAGTGAGACCCCTGACTAGACTTTATGAGACACCCAGACACAGGCTCTTTCCCTTAGACTCAGAGACAAGGTGGAGACTGGATGTGCTTTGAGAGCCGTGTCCTTCCATGTCTATGAGAATTTCCTATGAAAGATGAAGATGATTTGCATAAGTCCTTCACAGTCAATCATGCAAATCTCTGCGCCTCCAAGAGCCTCCTTGGCCCGAGAAGAGCTGGGCTCGGTGGCCTGGGGAGACCTCACCTTGCTCCTTCCCTGAGGCACTGCAGATGCCAGGTGTGTGCCAACCGCCTTCAACCCCAGCTAGGGACTGCGGGGTCTCAGGGAACGGCTGGTGTCTGCAAAGCTCCAAGTGACCTTGGCATTCCAGGGTCAAGGTTGTGGTCCAGCTGTAGTGTATGTGTGTGTGTGTTTGTGTCTGTCTGTCTCTGTATGTCAGTGTGTGTCTGTGTCTGTGTCTGTGTCTGTGTGTGTGTGTGTGTGTGTGTCTGTCTCTGTGTGTCAGTGTGTGTCTGTGTGTGTGTGTGTCTGTTTGTCTGTCTGTCTCTGTGTGTCAGTGTGTGTCTGTATCTGTGTGTGTGTGTGTGTGTGTCTGTCTGTCTCTGTATGTCAGTGTGTGTCTGTGTGTCTGTGTGTGTGTCTGTTTGTCTGTCTCTGTGTGTCAGTGTGTGTCTGTGTCTGTGTGTGTGTGTGTCTGTGTCTGTGTATGTGTGTGTGTGTGTGTGTGTGTGTGTCTGTTTCTGTGTGTCAGTGTGTGTCTGTGTATGTGTGTGTGTGTCTGTCTGTCTCTGTGTGTCAGTGTGTGTCTGTATCTGTATATGTGTGTGTGTGTATGTGTCTGTTTCTGTGTGTCAGTGTGTGTCTGTATATGTGTGTGTGTGTGTCTGTTTCTGTATGTCAGTGTGTGTCTGTGTGTGTGTCTGTCTGTCTGTCTCTGTGTGTCAGTGTGTGTGTGTGTGTGTATCTGTTTGTCTGTCTGTCTCTGTGTGTCAGTGTGTGTCTGTATCTGTGTATGTGTGTGTGTGTGTGTGTGTGTGAGAGAGAGAGAGAGAGAGAGGATGTGTGAACATAAGCATGCCCGTGTTCCTCTCTAATTAGTTCACAGCTGTGAGTGTCGAGTGTGAGCATGTGGTCCACTCATTAATGCGACTCCACTTCTAATGGCCAGTCAGCCAGTGGCTCCATAGTTCCCTGAGCTAAGTTATCTGAGCTGAGCTAGTCCCTCCGGGACAGAGCGGGGAGACTCACCAGACTAAAAAGTACATACCTCTTGCGTCTCAAGGAGTTCTCGAAACTTACTCGAGTCACGAGACTCCTCCCCACGGTCATGAACTCCCAGGTGCCGTGAGAGGAGACAGCTCATCGGCCAAGCTGCCCGCTGGTCTGGCAGGGTGCTCGGGGGTCACAGCTTTCTTGAGCTCTCAGACATGAATTGGGGGGGGCTCCTCAGTCATCCTCCATCCTGTAAATAGCCTCCCACCATCCCTCTTGTAAGTAACCCCAATAAATTCATTGGTTTGCTGAACCGTGCCTTGGTATAATCTTCATTCTGGTGTCTCACTGGTTCCCTGTCTGGGGCAAGTGGACGTTTGCAGGGTGACCTCCCAGAAAGGATGTCACACAACACACGAGCATCCTGCTGGAGTGGACACAGGTTGAGGTCGCGACAGCAGCCATCCCCCTTCCCGTTTCTCACTCTGCTCAGGGCGGTGGGCGTGGCTTGAGGAACCCTGCTGGCTCCTCGCACGGGGGGGGGGGGGTCTTGGCCTCTGAGCCACAGGGATCATCAGGACACCCTTGCTCCCCGCTCCTGGAGGCGCTGTGCCCACACCCGGAGCCCACTGGGAGGCTGGGTTGCCCAGTAGAGCCCTTGTCCAGGTGAGCTCGCCTCGGTAGGAGCTTGAAGTAGGAGCCTTTTCTCCACGAGTGGCAAGGAGAGGACGGATTTTCCTTTTCTCTGAACAAAATGTCCCATTTGATCGTGTGCTCTGCCAGCGCACTCCCGCCTCCCGGAGTCTCTTGCCTTCTCCAAGCACATCCTCAGGAAAGATGCGTTTTCGTCTAAGGCTGAACTCCAGCAAAATCGATCTGAGCCATTTTGTGTGCACATCGTGAAGTCATAATGAAAGGACAGGAAAGCCAGAGCTCAGATGCAGACCCCTGTGGACCAGACAGCAGGGCAAGCATCTCCAGCGGGGTGTTTTTGAAAAGCACAATTCAGTATTGCGCACGTGTCAACATGATAAGCAGCTTTTGCTGCCTCAGACCAGCCGGCAGTTTCTTGTTCTCAAACCGGGTCGTGTCCCTTTGAAGGACACATTTTTGTCCTCGAGTGGAAACATTTCATTCTTTCCTCTTCTGGAAGAGCCACTCTTACTACCTCTCTTCCCGAGGGCACACCGACTCCTACGACCAGTCTTCTGGGTGCATCGGGGACAGAACATTCAGTCTCGCGTCTCTGCTCTCTGCCCCACACAGAGGGTAAAGCGTCGGGGTGCAGTGGGTTCCCCTGTGAACCGCGGGCCTGCGGCGCTCATGGCTGGAGACCACGCTGGGTGTGGGTCTGTCCTAACCTCAGGCCTCTTTGCTGGGAAGGCATAACATGGTGAGGTGTGTGTGAGTGTGTGTGTGTGTGTGTGTGTGTGTGTGTGCGCGCGCGCGCATGTGCTCTCTCACTGACTATGAAACCATGGCAGACAGGTTACTTTCCCGTCCTCTTGTGAACCACAGAGATTCCTCTTGACCTGCTCCTGTCTGAACTGAGCCAGGCTCTGTCTCCGGGGCTCTGGCTGCTGCGTGCTCAGTGAGGAAGACTCTCCCTCATCAGCGGTAACGGGGCTCTGGGGCCGGTTGTTGCGAGTGCTTCACCCCCGAGCATCTCCCTGTCCTGTGTGCTTTTGGCACATGTATGCGTGTCCCTCACACGTGGGTGTTTGGCACATGTATGTGTGCACCTTACGCAGAAAGGTTTGGCCTGCGTATGTTGCACTTACTCACGGGGTTTGGCCTCCGTTTGCTGCTTCCTTGTTCGTGAGGGGGGCTTCCTGCCATGTGGCTTCTTCACTGGGCACAGTCATCCCCATCTTTCGTTTAAGACCCTTTCTGCTGTGATTCGTTGTAATATTGAATTCCAAATCCCCTCTCGTGGTTAATCTTCGTCGTTAGCAGTGTGCTGCTTCCTTGAGGACTCCACTTTCCTCAGACCCTGTCCTGCTGTGTTCTCGCCCTGGGGAACTTCATGCTGTAGCGTGGAACACAGATGAAACTCACATGCTGTTGTCAACATGACTAATGTATGCAGCCCCTTCCACAGCCGGCGGGGCCCTGATCCGGGGTCCTTGCTGTTACCCGATGGAAGTGACTTAAGGCAGGAAGGGTTGTGGCCCCCATCTGAAAGTAGAGTTCGTGGTGACAGACAGGTGGCCCGAGAGAGCAGTTCTGGCTGTGGCAGGAGCGTGAGGTGCCTGGCCACTGAGCTCCAATGTCAGGAGTGAGAGAGGGGAGTGCTGCGCTCGACTCCAAGGCAGTCTTGGCCTGAGCCCCGGGACAGCGACACCCTCATCTGGGTGGATCTTTGCTCCTCAGAACTTTCTAGAAACTCCCTCCCAGGCAGGCCCAGAAGTGTGCCTCCCAGGTGATTCCAAACCCAGCCCAGTTGACAATGACAAACGATCATGAGCCGCTCAGTGTCCCCGTGAAGCGACTCTGAGGTCTCAAGCTCTCAGCCCACCTGGCCCCTCCCCAGGTTGACTTCCTGCAGATGGGCCCCCCCGTCCATTCTAGCTCAGCGGCCCCTGCTCTGCTCGTCTCGGTGTTGTGCCCCTGATGAGCTTCGCCCCAGCCGAGACCTGGTAATGTGCCCGTCTGTACTGGCCGCGCCTCGGCCTGCGTGGCCCCTGCACTTTCCCTTTGACTTCCTGCCCTGGATGAGGAAATCGTCGTCCGTGGGAACCACCTTCCTCTGGGATCCTTCCTTGCCCTGCTGGGGTCTCTCTTTCCTCGGGGGTCCTTCCTTGCCCTGCTGGTCTCCCTCTCAGTCTCCCCCTTCTCCCCTTGCTGGGAGAGCCCATGGCTTGCTTCTCTTCCTGTCGTTTTGAAGCTTCATCTACAAGCACAATGAACTTATGCCCCCCCACTGTCCTCCTCATCCCCTCCCACTCCACCCCACTTGTTCTTCTTTCCAACCAGCTCCCCTCCTGCTCCTGGGCCCCCCTGCATGTGCGATCCATCGGCCCATCCAGGATGCCTGCCCTAGCGAGCGCCAGGTACCCACGGGAGCACAAACAGCCCCACCAGTGAGCAAACTGCTTGCTAAAGGAGCCCCCCTCGCTTTCCGATGCTTGCCCCAAATAGCCCCTCACTTCTGATCCGTGGGCCAGCTACTGTAGAGGTCCAGTGGAGTCAGGCGTTGCTGCACCGAGCTCTTGGCTGTGACAGCGCCCACATAAACAGAGATTGCTGTCTGGAAACCCCTCCAACTCTTGCATTCTTACCACCCCGAGCCATGGGATGCGGGGTCAGTTAGACGTCCTGTCAGGGCCGATGGGATGCGGGGTCAGTTAGACGTCCTGTCAGGGCCCATGGGATGCGAGGGTTCAATCAGACGTCCTGTCCCAGCTGCCCAGTCACTTCTACTTCTGTGACTTCCTTCTCGTCCTCCCTCTAAACTCATGTCCGGTGATGGCTGCATTGCTAGATCGTCCCTGGCCTCTCCCAGCCACCTCTCAGAGTTGACACCGCTGACGCCATGTTGCTCTGTCTCGGGTTGGAAGCCCTTGGTGGACAGGGTCTTTGTCTCTTTGTCCTGGCCACCCCGGGGGCTGCTGAGCAGCTGGAAGTGCCGAAGGGCCAGTCTGTACCTCCCTGCCTGCCCCGGTTACCCTGAGGATTCAGGGTCCGGCCTTCTGTCAAGTCTAACATGTGGACATGTTCTTCCCCATCGCCCACACAACAGGGTAAAATTTGGAATAGAAGTGAGACAATTCTGAAAGATGGTAATGGCCACCGAGCCCCCGGCAGGCCTCTCTGTGCCCATGTGCCCCCCGACCTCGACATGCAGACTAGGAAGGGAAGGAGTGACCGTCAGGGCCAGCGTGGAGCTGTTCCCCACGGTGATGTTTGGAAGCTGTTTCACTACAAAGGCCTTTTCTCCTTGCAAATGCGTCTCGGCACTGCCAAGGTTTGCGTCTCTTTAAACACTCGTTTTCCAGCAGACTTCCCTACGCCGGGGAGGGTGGTCTCCTGCCTGTGCCTGGGAGAAAATCGCCCTGTCATGTCGCATTAGTGGCAGTGGAACCTTCTATCCAAGGGTCGTGCAACCCCCCCGCTGGGCTGACCCGAGTGCCGGAAATCATCTCCTACTTCCCCAAGTGCTCTTGACTTCTTGATTTGGCCGTTTGTCAGGTTTCTGTCACTGGCGTCCCTGGGGGATGTGCTCCCAGGGACGAGTGGAGCAGTGAAGGGAATAGACTGTTTATCTGCCTCTGGGAACATGGGGCGCTAGCTGCAAACTGTGAGATTGGAATTTAAAATTCGTGAGATTGGAAGTGAAAAGTGTTCTCTTTGGATGAAGTCTTCGCTACGTGGGCTTCCCAGGATCATCAGAGGACTCTGACAAGGAGCCTGTCCCCCGGGGCTGATGAGAGACCCTGACTGTGGCCGCGGGACTTTGGACTGTTTGGACAATTTAGGTCCAAGTGTCTACGGCAAACATTCCACAGCAGACGCGAAATGTCTAGCCTGTTTTTAAGGGGCTAATGTCTGTGTGTGGTTCTCCAGTGGGGACCTGCCACACAATGTCACAGATCCACAGTGAACTCGTGGCCTCTCGGGCATGGAAAGCTCATAGGTGGAAATGTGTTAACCGTCATTCTCCTGGGACTCAACAGTGTGTGTGTGTGTGTGTGTGTGTGTGTGTGTGTGTGTGCTATGTGTGTCAGAGGGCACTATGTGTGTGTGCATGTGTATCAGAGAGCATTGTGTGTGTATATCAGAGGGCATTGTGTGTGTATATCAGACGGCACTCTGTGTATGTGTGTGTGTGTGTATTAGAGGGCACTGTGTGTGTGTGTGTGTGTATCACAGGGCACGGTGTGTGTGTATGTGTGTGTGTGTCAGAGGGCATTATGTGTATCAGAGGGCACTGTGTGTGTGTATCAGAGGGGACTGTGTGTGTGTATCAGAGGGTACTGTGTGTTTGTTCTATATGTGTCAGAGGGCACCGTATGTGCGTGTGCGCGTGCATGCGTGTGTGTGTGTGTGTGTGTGTGTGTGTGTGTGTGTGTGTGTGTATATCACAGGGCACTGTGTGTGTCTGCAGAGCCCTAAGGGTGATTTCTGGAATCACCCTGGATTGCTCTATCTCCCTTTGGCTTTTGCAGTGGGTTTCCCAGGCTCTGCCTTCCAGGGCTGGAGGTGCAGGCGGCGCCCATTTCTGCCCAGAGTTTTTATGTGGTACTTGGGCTCTAAACCCAGATCTTTCTGCTTGCAAGGCAGGGACTTAATTCCTGAGCCGTCTGTCCAGCCCTAGGACTGGACTGCTGGTAAATATGTCTACATGTGACAAAATCCACTGGCCTGAAATTTGGTCCTCTCTGAGTTCTAGGGGATTCTCAAGGGCATCAAACTATCTCCAGTGGCCTGTAGTAGCCCCCTAGTCTAGTGGAGGTTGAAGACTTCCCTCCCTTGGCTGGTGCTGCCCATAGGAAGTGCTGCTTTCGAAAGAGGAGCAAGTCTCGCTTCTGTGCATGCATATTAGGTTGGCATACTGGACAGAAACACGGAGCTGGGGTTTGCTTGAAGTAGCTGGTCAGTGGTCTAGTCCACAGCAGGGTGCTGGTCAGCGAGGCCCCATGGTCACTGGCTCTGGTGCCTCTCAGCACTTCCAGATGTTTACCTGGGCCATGAGCCGGGTTTCAGATGGAAGCCATGAGAGGCCTCCAAGGCTGAGGATCCACAGCGGCTGAGTGACGGCTCGAAGGGCTGGGTCTCCGGGGGAGTGCGCGAGTTCCCCAGCTGTTTCCAAGCATGAAGCAGTCTCCCCAAGGAGACAGTGACCTAAATGGAGAGAATTAGGCCACATTAAATGGCTCATTAAACGTCTCCACCATAAGAGCTGGCGAGGTGGGGTGGGAACAGGAGCAGAGCGAGCAGCCGGGGAGCAGAGCTCCAAGGGGTCCTTTCTGCCGGCCCAGCCTGTTGGATTCTGTCCTGGAAAAGCCTGCGGAGCAGAATGAGTGAGGTGGTGGCTCCAGGTGAGAGGTGAGTGACACGCATGCCTCGCTTGGCTCCAGGCCCGTCATTCCAAGGGGATAAACTGCACCCGTCTGAACAGTATTTTCTTCCAAGATGGCATGCATTTGTTTTCATCTGGTGGGCAGATCAAGGTTCTTGGTCACTGCTGTTATCTCACGCAACACAAAGTGAAGATTTTCTGCTGGGCAAATGTGCAAGTACCAGTGCTCAGACTTTGCAGAGGACAGACCCACCTTCCATGACCTCGCAGAGCACAGGCCCACCTTCCGTGACCTCGCAGAGGACAGGCCCACCTTCCGTGACCTCGCAGAGCACAGGCCCACCTTCCGTGACCTCGCAGAGCACAGACCCACCTTCCATGATCTCCCAGGACAGACCAATCTTCCATGACCTCGCAGAGGACAGACCCACCTTTCAGGATCTCCCAGGACAGATCCACCTTCCATGATCTCGCAGAGGACAGACCCACCTTCCATGATCTCGCAGAGGACAGACCCACATTCCATGACCTTGCAGAGCACAGACCCACCTTCCGTGACCTTGCAGAGGAGAGACCTACTCTTCCCACGACCTCATAGAGGACAGACCCACCTTCCATGACCTCGCAGAGGACAGACCCACCTTCCATGACCTCACAGGACAGACCCACCTTCCGTGACCTCACAGGACAGACCCAGCTTCCATGACCTCGCAGAGGACAGACCCACCTTCCATGATCTCACAGGACAGACCCACCTTCCATGACCTCGCAGAGGACAGACCCACCTTCCATGACCTCGCAGAGGACAGACCCACCTTCCGTGACCTCGCAGAGCACAGACCCACCTTCCGTGACCTCGCAGAGCACAGACCCACCTTCCGTGACCTCGCAGAGCACAGACCCACCTTCCATGACCTCACAAGACAGACCCACCTTCCGTGACCTCACAGGACAGACCCACTTTCCATGACCTCACAGGACAGACCCACCTTCCATGACCTCACAGAGCACAGACCCACCTTCCATGACCTCGCAGAGGACAGACCCACCTTCCATGACCTCGCAGAGCACAGATCCACCTTCCATGACCTCGCAGATGACAGACCTACCTTCCATGACCTCGCAGAGCACAGACCCACCTTCCATGACCTTGCAGAGGAGAGACCTACTTTTCCCATGACCTCATAGAGGACAGACCCACCTTCCATGACCTCGCAGAGGACAGATCCACCTTCCATGACCTCACAGGACAGACCCACCTTCCGTGACCTCACAGGACAGACCCAGCTTCCATGACCTCACAAGACAGACCCACCTTCCATGATCTAACAGAGGACAGACCCACCTTCCATTATCTCACAGAGCACAGACCCACCTTCCATGATCTCACAGGACAGACCCATCTTCCATGACCTCGCAGAGCACAGACCCACCTTCCATGACCTCTCAGAGCACAGACCCACCTTCCATGACCTCGCAGAGCACAGACCCACCTTCCATGATCTCGCAGAGCACAGACCCACCTTCCGTGACCTCGCAGAGGACAGACCCACCTTCCATGACCTCTCAGGACAGACCCACCTTCCATGCTGAGACAGCTCCGGAGCCATGTCTGTTCAGCCCAATGCCCACACATGCCCCAGATTCTGGCTTCCAGTGCTGTTTTCTGACCATTAACAACCACACTCCTTGGGGGCATCTGACTTCATTTCTTGTCTTGAAGTAGGAAAAGATCAGAGTATCTTGGGTGTCCTCTCATTGCTAGAAAGAGACAGTTGTTTCCTGAATGGTGGGCACAGAATGGGCAGAGTAAGGAGCTGGGTGCCAGGGTGGTGCTGGCGGGCGGGGTAAGGAGCCAGGTGCCAGGGTGGTGCTGGCGGGCGGGGTAAGGAGCCAGGTGCCAGGGTGGTGCTGGCGGGCGGGGTAAGGAGCCAGGAGCCAGGGTGCTGCCGGCTGCTGCTGTGATAATGAGAGTGTTGGTGGTCGATGGACACCAGCTGGGCCCATGAAGTGCTGTGAGCTCAGTGTGACCCCCGGAACGTGCGTCAGCTTCACAGGCGCTCTCAGAACAGAGTGTCTGGGGTCGGCTTTGCAGGAGCTCTCAGAACAGGACGTCTGGGGTCGGCTTTGAAGGTCCCGCAGTTAGGAGGGGGTCTGGGTTCAGGACTCAAAATTCTTCCCCGTCTCTAAAGTGTGCATCTGTGCCTGGTATTGTGCAAACAGCCGAGGTGGACGGTAAGGAAGTGACTGGAACAGAGAGAGGCTGGGACAGAGTGGGGGGCACATCTGAGAACAAGGTGGGTTTGTCCATGGTGGGGCCACAAGACATTAGGAGGGAGCAGAGTGGAGGCCAGAGAGCTGGCCAGTCTGACTGGACACCCACGCAGGAAAAGCTCTGTGGCGTTCCACCAGGACAGCAAGGGCCCAGTGGACCTGGGAAGAGGGCCACGTCAGACGCAACGCCCTCCTCCTCCACCAGGGGTCGCCAGGCTCACCTGATCTACAATAAGCAATGCCAAGTAATGCACTGCACATTGGACTCTGCCGAACATGTGTATAAAGACCCCCCTACACACACACACACCACACACACTGCAATAACAGAGAAATAGGCTCTATTATGGGTGATAGGTATCTGGAGACACAGAGTGTGATTTCTATCTCTGTCTACGGGGAAGATAAATCCCACTGGAATCACTTGCCCACCTGGGAAGAAGAGTCCACAAGCCACAGTGGGGAACAAACTGCTTAGGGGACAATGAGAGCCTAGCAGGGATGAGGGGCAGAGTGCAGGGGAGACTTGGTGCTGCCCGTGCTCTCAGGGGCCTCTTTGAGATGAATGGGATCAGGGTCTTGCGCACTCACATGGTAAGTGGGAGCCCAGGCCAGAGGTGAGCACCACCTAGGCGGGTACCACACAGGGCAGGCTGGCCAGCAAGCCCTCCTCGGGAAGTGAAGAATAGCGGGGAGTGGTCAGTGCTGATGAAGGAAGGCAGGAGCCCACCTTTACCCAAGGAGAGAGCTTGACTGTAGTAAGTCTTCGGATCCAGGTGCTGTTCTGTTTTAGGAGAGACATGCTCCCCGTGTCGACGGAGCCCATGATGAGCTATCAACTATTCAGCTCAGAGACAAACCCTCCGTCGTGGAGGTCAGGCCCCATGCAGAAGAGGGGCTTCAAGTGTGCAGGGCCAAGACCCAGCACTGAGGACTGGGAGGGTCTGGGTCGCAGCCAAGCCTCTAACTGCAAGTTTCTCATGATGTTTTGAGTTGGAGCTTTATGCGTTTCTTACACAGTGTGGTGAGGATAATGCTTGAGTCTGAGTCTCGTGGGCTGTCAACCGGGTGGATCCTTCTCCTCCTTGCTATAATTTCCAGCGAATGACACAATGTTCCCATGCAGCCGAGGCTCAGCACGCTTGGTCCTTCTCTCCTCAGTTATGGAAGCTGCACAGCTGGTCTTAAAGCACATTGGCACCGGGCGGCAGTGAGCCCTTCCCCTTCCCCCTCATGCACGACGTTCCCACCCCTGCCTCTGGACCCGCCCGAGTCATACATGTCCACCTATGGACCCGTAATCCTAAGCAGGATGAGCACAGTGCAATGTGGAGACACGTGCTTCCCGGGGGAAGTTCTCTGTCGTTTCGGTCCTGATGTTCTTTCCTTTGGGACTTGGCCCTGGCTACCGGGAGAAGAGGACAGTCTGCCTCCCACTCATGGCAGCCACGCATCTCATACTTCATCTCGTTTTCCTGGCAGGTGTGGACGGTGACCTACTCGGTCATTCTTGCATGCCACCTTTTCCTCTGCCCCCTTCTTTCTGTCCACGCTAACCAGCAGGGAGACAGACAGGGAGGACAAGAATGAATTGCAGAGTGGGGAGAATCCAGCGCGCAAATGCCCTGCCTGAAAGCTGCTGTTTAACAGGGTTCAGCCCTGTTGCTATGGAGGGGTCTGCACGCAAGGCTGCAGATAACTGAGAAGACCATCGGTCTCTCTCCAGGCCCCTCTCACCCACCATAAAGATGATTCTGTGCTCCCAAGAACCGGCTTCCACAAGACACATGAGTCTCAGAAAGCCCCCTACCAGCGTGTCTGCTCCACCCTGACGCATGGCCCCTGGCACATGCCCCCTCCACTTGAGGGCTGCTGAGAGCTTCTCCCCCTTTCTCTGCATATCCAAGCCCAGGTCTAGCTCCTGCCATTTCTAGGGTCTGGGATGACATTTAGCTGAATGCCCTTGCCCTGGCCGCATGGCCGGGGTGGTCCACTATCATAGTGCTTGGCCAGGCTCCCGGCAGACTGTACTGATCTTGAGCTGGTTTAGCCAGAGGGTTCCAGATCTTAAGAGGAAATAGGAATTGACTGGAACAACACCAGTGAGCTCGGGGAAAGACGGACCTAGCGTAGCAAGCCCTGGTCAGCAAACAGGAATGGTGCGTGGGCTTCGTTGGCGAGTCCCCCTCCCCCCCGTGTGCCAGGACAATGTAGTGGCTTGCTGGGTCTTCGTGGTTCATGTGTCTACTTCTTCGCACTCTCTGGGCTGCCTGGCCTTGGTCCTTCACATGTCCTTTCTAGAGACACAGGTTCTGTTTGCAAGGCCTCAGGATGTATACCTGTAGCTGCTAACCCCAGTGCCAGTCAGGGCGGCTTAATCACAATGGTAGTTATTTCTCAGTTTTTAAGCTGGAAGCCTGAGGTCAGGTTTCCTGGGCGGTGTCAATGAGGGCATCTTCTGGGGTGCGGACAGCCTGCTCCTTGACTCCACCAAGACAAGAGAGGTGAGAATTCTCCAGAATCCCATTTGTTGGGGGCACTGATCCTACTGTGAGGGTGTATATCTACGAAGGCCCCTCCTGGTACTGCCGGCCTGGGCACGAGGGGGCCAGCACAGGGACATTGCCCACATTGCCACCCACACAGAGCTCCCCCACCCCTCCGGCTGCCCGGTTCCTTTCGTATCTCGACCAGACACAGAGATGCTCTGTCCCTGGGGAGGGTGGCACTCCTTCTTGGAGCAGAGTGAGGACCAGCCAGTCACTCTGGGAGGGACAGCTCCCCTTTTGGAGCGACAGCCTTTGCCAGGCTAGCTTGCCAGGGACACGGGATGGTCCGTTCCTCTTGTCAGTTCTTAGCATTGCACAGCCCAATGCAGACCCCAGGACCTAAAGGTCAAGGGGGCTCTTTCCAGACCTGATCCAAGACCAAAAATACAGAACAAAGTGTCACCTCGGTTGCTAGGAACAGTGTTCATCTGTGTGGAGTTGGAACCAAGCGGGGATAGGGACTCCAGGGACCGGAGGGATCCCCAACACTGCCTCACACGGTGAGTGCCTAGGGCGTGGCTGTGCCTGGACTGAGGCTTATAAGTAGGAGGGAAGGATGGACAGCCAGACAGCAAGAGACAAGTAAGGCAGGGGACTCTGTCTGCACGCAGTATGGTCCCCCCAGAAGATCAGGGGCTCACTCTTCTGTGACAGCACAAGTAGTGACAGGCAGGCTGTCGTTTTTTTCATCTTTCTTCCCTCTTTCCTTCCTTTTTATCTCTCTTGCCCTGAAGCCCAAGCTGACCAGGCTGGCCTTAAAGTAGCCACAGTTCTTGTGTCAGCCCAGTGCATGCTGGGATTGCAGGCGGAGCCACACGCAGGCTTCTCCGGGGCTTCACTCGTGTTGGTCCTGTCGGCCCCTCCGCTGGTGCCTGCCAGAGTCTTACAGAGGAGCGCAGGCAGCCAGGACAAACCGCAGGATTTGTACAAGCAACCGCAGGATTTGTACAAGCAGGCATGGGGAGTCACCTCTGCAGCCGGGGAGCGTGTGTGTGTGTGTGCGTGTGTGTGTGTGTGTGTGTGTGTGTGTGTGTGTGTGTGTGAGTCTCAAATCCATGCTCAGATGCCGGCTAAGGGCCAGCCCTGCAAGCCGACCTTTCTAAGGAGAGACGTCAGCCTGGAACTCAGCCTGTCTGTGGTGGGCTGCTTGTTTGTCAGAGAGCTCCAGAAAAGACTTCCTCCCCTTCCTCATCTTCCTCCTCCTCCTGTTCTTCCCTCTTCTCCTTCTCCTCTTCCTCCTCCTCTCCCTCCTCCTCCTCTTCTGTGTCACTAGTTGTCTAAAAATAGGTGTTGGATTCTAAACTGTCCCCCACGACCCGTCCTGATTTCCAGCCCAATAGGTGTGACAAGCCAGAAACACTGGATGGCGAATGAAATGTCCACACATTTCCGTGGCAGGACATGGGTCTGAGGTTGGATCTGAACTTGGCTGAGCCGCCACGGAGAGCAAGTCTCTGCCCTCCCTCCCCAGAATCCCTGCTGCCATCCGGAGATGGGGGTGGTGATCTGTTTGTAGAAAGTGTGTTGGTGGCGCACAAACAAGCAGGCGGAGGCAGTAACAGTCACACACAGGCTGCCTGGCTCCCTGCTGGCGCGCTGGACCCTCACGTCCTTCATCTATAAAACTGGCCGATGTCAGCAATGCTTAACAGAGGGAAAAACTAAAAGCGCAGGCCGCAGTTGATTCAGCGCGGAGTCAGGGCTGCCAGAAAGCTCGGGCTTAGTGGCTCGTTGCACACTTTAAGGACAATCCCGAGCTTAAATGTACATTTACTTTGCTCATCACAGCTCCTGGCGCACCCTCATTCCCCTCCTGCTGCGAGTCTGTCAATCACGCTCATGGCTACATCGTCGCTGACCACGCCCAGGTCCTCAGGCACGGTGGGGCGGGCAGAGCCTGTCCCTGGGGAGCCAGTGGCACATTGGGGCAGCTTGCCCCTGAATGTGAGCTCACGATTGGCAGCTTCTTTGGAGAGAGGTCAGAGGGCGGTGGGAAGGTCCTCAGGTGAGAATTGGCGGAGCAGATGGAGTCTGGGCTTTGTCCTGTAGCCCTATGACTCTGGTTCAATAACGGAAACTTGGGGAAAGCGATCTCTGCACGTGTCTGTCTGAGTCAAGGAGGATTCTGGGAGCGCCGTGATGCCGTGGCAGATTTGAGGATGGAGATTTGAGATGTCCCTAGAATGCCATCTCCCTTGAACACTGGGGGAAAATGGGAACGTCTCAGTGGAAGGCGACAGAGCACATTCCTCCAGTGGCAGAAGGACCTGAGAAAAGAGAGGGACAGGTAAACAATAGCTACGTGGCATGCCACAGGCTGCCGGCGACATTAGGCATTAGAGAGGGTACTTCCCAGGTGGGACAGGATGCATGGGGAGGCGAGATCTGGGTTGAGCAAGCCCAGCCTTGGAACGGTACTTCCAGGGGTGGGTAGCATCTCGTCAGTTGGTCATTGACGGGCCTCCTGATGCCGTAGGCATTCCTGACAGTTAGCTGCAGCAGGAGCAGCAGTGACTGTTACTTACCAGGGGATAGCGAGGGGCTGAGCTACATCCAAGAACCCATTAAGTACTTAAAAGATGAATTTTCACTATGACTGCTAGTTAGTAAACATCATCTTTTATATCAGCCTAGAAAAATAATATGAGTAATGGGAACTACTTAATTTACTTTTGGTTAATTTAAAAACGTTTAATTATGGCAATTCTTTGCATTTTCATTAGTCCGATAAGAAGACTGGAGCAAGTTATTTCTGGTGGCTGATTTGTGGAGAGTTCCCTGAAAGGAATTGGTGTCTGCCTCTGGAAGCTTGCACGGATGTAGGGAGAGGAACTGGGTGGACCAGACAGCCCCGATTCAGAAAAAAAATCCCTGGGGTTGGCAGGGTCATGACAAAGAGGTGGCCTCCCTCTGAGTTCTCGTTCACTCACTTATTAACTGAGGTTGGATCGGGCAGCTGGTTTCTCAAAACTGCTGACTTGCACTGATAACCTGTTCCTCCGTGGGCCTCCTCTGTGCTTAGTCCAGTTACCACTGTCAGAGGAAGTCGACGTGGGATTAGCCAGACGGAACAGAGACGGGTCTGATTCTGGAAGGATGTGGCCTCCGTCCTGGCTGGAGCTGCGAAGCTGAGTGACCACGAGCAAGTCACGGAGCTTCTCTAGGTTCCTTGACAAGAAGGACATTACCCGCGGGTGCAGGCGGTCGGCCCGTGGTGGGCCCTCATCTGGTGTCATGCTTATTTGTCCCCTTTACAGCAGATCACCCAAGACCTTGCTGCTGTGTGGGGAATTGTCTGCCTGAGGACTGGAGACCATGTGCACATCGTCCCCTGGATCTCGCGTCTCAGGACAGCGAGGTCCTTCTACCTGTGCAGCCTCTAGCACATTCCCTGAGTCCCCATGGCACTGAGGAGGAAGCAGCGATTGCCTTACTTCTGACTGCCTTCTAGAAGGAGCTAAAGAGCATCGCCAGGCCTCATCCAGGTATTGCAATCAGTGTGTCCCAGGTGATCTAGCACCTGGCACGAGCCCAGAGATCTCCTGGGTTCCTGGTGCTGTTACTTTCTCGGCCTTCGTGGGTCCCTCCTGAGTTTTGTTCCCAGCCCCCCACATTGTCTTCCACAGGTGTGACTACTAGCCAGAGGACAGTGGGGCCCCTGCCTCTCCATGGGGAATCGCTGGCCTTCACGGACACTAGAAGTGCTCAATAGGACAGTCTTTCACAAGCAGTAGCTGATGTGGGCCAGTGAAACACTAAAGGAAGGAGGAGCATCCTGGGGTCTGCCTGCCAACAGCCCAGAGCCTCTGGCACCGTGGGGACAGGTCTGCTTCGTGAGCATCACCTGTGCATGTTGTCTCGTGCAATGGCCACTGCTGGTCTTGCAGCCTTGTGAGACATTTCTGCCTGCAGCCAGACTCACCTGTCTCCTTATGGGCAGGCTGGACCCCTGTGACTGCAAAGTACCCCTGAGAACACATCAGGACGGCATTGCTCCCCAGGCTGCTGAACCAGCCTGTGACCTGGAGCCCTGACACTGCTGCGCTGGGAGAACCCAGCCAAGGACGCCGAGCTTGGAGAAGGTGAGCGCTGCTCTCTGTGGTGCAGGGCCTGGGCCAGGTCACAGTCATGTGTCTGTCTATGGAGCAGCCGAGTCCACAGGGGCCATGATGGTGGCTCACGTGGCTTGTGCGCCCTGCGTCAGCTTCGTGACTCCTGCCAAACAGAAGGCGGCCATGACCAGCCTGGGCCACTCTTCTGCTACCATGTAGCTTGGCTTGGAGAGGTGCTGGGATCTGAAGAAGCTGAGCTGGGAAGAGAAGGATGTGCGCTCAGCCTCTCTGGGGGCAGGTTGTGCCCCCAACATCTGATGCTGGGCCTGAAGGGCTGAGGGCTGAGGTGACTGAGGGCTGAGGGCTGAGGGCTGAGGTGACTGAGGGCTGAGGTGACTGAGGGCTGAGGGCTGAGGTGACTGAGGGCTGAGGTGACTGAGGGCTGAGGGCTGAGGTGACTGAGGGCTGAGGTGACTGAGGGCTGAGGTGACTGAGGGCTGAGGGCTGAGGTGACTGAGGGCTGAGGGCTAAGGGCTGAGGTGACTGAGGGCTGAGATGGCTGAGGGCTGAGGGCTGAGGGCTGAGGGCTGAGGGCTGAGGTGACTGAGGGCTAAGGTGACTGAGGGCTGAGGTGACTGAGGGCTGACAGCTGAGGTGACTGAGGGCTGAGGTGACCGAGGTGACTGAGGGCTAAGGGCTGAGGTGACTGAGGGCTGATGGCTGAGAGCTGAGGGCTGAGGTAACTGAGGGCTGAGGTGATTGAGGGCTGAGGTGACTGAGGGCTGAGGTGGCTGAGGTCTGAGGTGACCGAGGTGGCTGAGGGCTGAGGGCTGAGGTGACTGAGGGCTGAAGGCTGAGGGCTGAGGGCTGAGGTGACTGAGGGCTGAAGGCTGAGGGCTGAGGTGATTGAGGGCTGAGGTGACTGAGGGCTGAGATGGCTGAGGGCTGAGGGCTGAGGTGACTGAGGGCTGAGGGCTGTGGTGACTGAGGGCTGAGAGCTGAGGTGACTGAGGGCTGAGATGGCTGAAGGATGAGGTAACTGAGGGGTGAGGTGACTGAGGGCTGAGGGCTGTGGTGACTGAGGGCTGAGAGCTGAGGTGACTGTGGGCTGAGGTGGCTGAGGGATGAGGGATGAGGGATGAGGGATGAGGGATGAGGGATGAGGGCTGAGGGCTGAGGTGACTGAGGGCTGAGGTGACTGAGGGCTGAGGGCTGAGGGCTGAGGGCTGAGGGCTGAGGTGACTGAGGGCTGAGGTGACTGAGGGCTGAGGGCTTAGGTGACTGAGGGCTGAGGGCTGAGGGCTTAGGTGACTGAGGGCTGAGGGCTGAGGGCTGAGGGCTGAGGTGACTGTGGGCTGAGGTGGCTGAGGGATGAGGGATGAGGTGATTGAGGGCTGAGGTGACTGAAGGCTCGAGGCTGAGGTGACTGAGGGCTGAGGGCTGAGGTGACTGAGGGCTGAGGCAGCCATGGTTCTGCTTGTAGCCAAACTTGGTCCCCAACCTCGTCACCTTGCTAACACCCCTTGTGATCTACGTGCTTATAATCACAGCCACCACATGGATCTTCAAGTGTTCAGGTATGCAGGAAGCTTCTTGTGGAATAAAACTTGACCCGTGGCTCTTCATTCCCTAGACGTGAAAAGTGTCAGGGATGGTGTTCGCGTCTTTAGTGAACATTATGATTGTCGCGTCTATAACTTGGTACATGAAAACTCTCGAATGAAGCACCACCCCATCATAACCTTTTCCATGCAGGTTAGAAGCCCTGCATGTCCATGTGCGACACCAAGCGTCTCCCCGTCCGTGCGGCCATGCTGTGACGCTTGATGTGCCAGCTGATGGTCACAATGTGCTGTCCACTGGCTGTGCTGTGTGGTGCTGAGCCAGGTGGAGGCCGGATCCTGCCTACGGGCTGCAGGCGCAGGGGACACAGGGGTCACCTCTGCTCCTGTTGCGTACCCCCCATGCCTCTTGTCCTTCCTTGTCCATCTTCTCAATGACCACAGAAGCTGTTGGCGCCATTGTCCTGTAGTGTCAGCGTCCAGAAGAGATCTGGGGACAGAGGCCAGGCCGCTGCCACCACTGCAGCCTCGTAGGACAGGCACGGGAGCCGGCGGCGCGACACACATTCCCTAATCACTTCCAGGGGCTTTGGAGCAGCCGCTTGGCAGCCCAGTGAGCTGAGCCTTAATGATGGCTCCTGATGGCCGAGTAATGGGCTGGAAAGGAGGCCATTTGGACAGCTGTTGTGGACCCTGGAAAGAAACTCACGCTCTTAGCACGTACTTGATTTTCTTTGGCATCTTGCCCTGGTGCTTGGTAAGTTCTTTAGATTGAACTTCATTTCAGCCCATTTAACCATAGTAGGGGAAGGCTACAATAGTTTCCTCAGTAGGGGTATGTTCAAGGGGGTGTGGGGGGTAAGGGGCAAGCATGGGGACTGTGTTCAAGGGAGTGTGGAGGGGAAGGGGAAGGCATGGGGGGCTGTGTTCAAGGGAGTGGGAGGATAAGGGGCAGGCATGGGGGCTGTGTTCAAGGGAGTGGGAGGATAAGGGGCAGGCATGGTGGACCCTGTCGGGTAGGCACAGATGCTCTGCATCCTTCAGTCCTGAGTCTGGACAGGGTAAGTGGAGAGCAAACCAGGTTCCAAGAGTGACATGTGAAAATCTAGAATCTTTTCCCCTGCACGGAGGAGTAGATGGGAAGCCAGGCATCTGGAATGCAGGGGCTCTGCCGTGCAGTCAGCTGCATCCACCAGCCCCTTTCTAGACTCACAAGAAGATCTAGGCTACTAGACAGGGAGGGGTGGCAACCAGGGGTCCTGGATAGAAGTCTGATACTTGTAAATAGCCTGAGGGTGTGTGACCTAGACCTTGTGCTTGCCCCTTCCTGGGGGAATTCTGAGCTCAGAGGCTGTGCCCGAGCTAGGAGGGAGCAGGCACTGGTGTGCCTGGGAGACGATTATAGGGACTTGCACTGCCCTGTGCTCAGGAGACCAGGACTTGGGACATACTGGAGGGAGAGGCAAAGGGCTGTTAAGCATGCTGGAGAGTCTTTATGGGGTTAGATGATGAGCCCTGCTGGAGAGCCGCTGGAGATAGTGCTGCAGAGCCAAGCCAGGCTGCAGGGGAGCCAAGCTGCAGGACTGCAGGAGAGCCGAGCTGCAGGGGAGCCGAGCTGCAGGGGAGCCGAGCTGCAGGGGAGCCAAGCTGCAGGATGGCTGAGCTGCAGGAGGGCTGAGCTGCAGGAGGGCTGAGCTGCAGGAGGGCCGGGCCGCAGGGGAGCTGAGCTGCAGTCACAGGCCTGAACTGAGCCTCGGGGTTGTGTCCAGCGGCAGATGCCACGGAGATGAGGCGCAGGGCTGGATCCAAGCAGATGGACAGGTGAAAAGGCGGACAGCATTGCGAGACCACAACAGCAGTGGGGACAGCCGTGCCACAGTGCTTGCTCGTTTGAGTGCACTGCGGTCCTCGTGCAGGCCTCCACCCATCAGGAATAAGTTGTTCAGTAGTCTGGTCCCGTGGGCGGTGCTCGACAGTGGCAGTATTTACGTGTACCCCAAGGTGCAGCGTCACCCCACATTCACATGCGTGTGGAGTCACGGCTGCCCGTCAACAGTCGCCCAGTCAAAGCACTGTCTGCAAATCAGTTCAGAGTCACTTAGAGCAGGACAGTCGGATCTCCACAGGAAAGAGAGAGCTAGACAGGAACTGGACTGGGCTATACCTCCAAAGGCCACCCCTAGTGACCTACCTCCAAAAGACTCCCCAGCCTCTCAAATGAGTGCCTTATACAAACCAGGGGCATTGCAGATCCTAACTATCAGAAAGAGGCGCTCAGTGGGGCTTAGAGGTCCTTGGCTGGTATTTGGTGGGCCCTGTCTGAGGTTCCTGCACATCCTTGCATGGGCGAGGAAGGTAGCTGGGGGTTGTCTGTCTGCTGACCCATGCAGCTCCTTGTAAATAATGGGGTGCAATTATCGGATGCATGCTATCTTTTAAAATATGTACTAATTTAATTTTGCACAGAAATAACAAAAGTACAGCTTGAGGGGCTGCCGAACTTCCGACTGATGTTGCTAATTAAGAGCGATATTAGCGACACAACGATGCCTTCAAGGTTCTGAAAGATAATTGCGGGAAACAGTGAGGCTGGAGTCCGCTTGCATGATGTGTTTCCACGTGCACACACGCTGCCTGGTCCTGAGACGTTGCGTGTTTGTCATTCCCCACTAGCGCATCGTCAGAGTGGACGTCACGCACCTGTGCTTCCCAGCTCCATCCCACGTGGCTCGGGGAGTCTCCTTCCCACGGCCTCTTGATGGAGTCCCCATTCCTTGGCTACGCCATTGCCTGCTGACTGGATTTGCCCGCCATTCAGTTCCCAGGGGAACTCAGTCACCTCGTTTCTGAGGTTTCGACACTCGGAAAACACATATCTGCCTTTGGGCCTTCCCTTCCTCTGCGGACTGAGGAAGCAGGATGCCAGGATATCAAAAAGTGAAGGTCATTTATCTGGCCTGGATTTGGGGTACGTGTGTGTGGTGGTGGGAGGGATCATGTTCAAAAATCCAGAATGCCCGCTTGGTCGAGCGTTGCATTTAGATTCCTTAGTCACAAAAGTGTCTGACGATGGATTGATGACAGATTTAGACTCTCTAGTTAGTGTGACGTTACAGACACAGGTCAGGAAAGAAGACGGCAGCAGGCACCACAGAAGGAAGGGCTTGTGGAGTGTCCAAGGGGCTGTGAGGAGCGTCCGAGGGGCTGCGAGGAGCGTCCGAGGGGCTGCGTGGAGCGTCCGAGGGGCTGCGTGGAGCGTCCGAGGGGCTGCGTGGAGCGTCCGAGGGGCTGCGTGGAGCGTCCGTGCGAGGGCTCCTTGCCGCCTTCACAGTGGCTGGGAAACGAGACAGGCGGGGTTAGGACTTCTCTTAAACTTAGCTAGACTTTTATACCAAAGAGCAATTTCTACTTGCCTTTTAAAAGCTAAAAGGCTTTTGGGGGCCATTAGGGTGTCTGACCTTGTTACATTGGCAGCCTGTGGCGCTTCCCCACTGACCACCTTCGGGCATCCTGTGCGACCACCTCGCTACTATCCCCTCTTCCTGCACTTAAAATGGAACAGGTTCCCGAGAAGGGAGGCTTGTTTCTCCTTCCTTGATCGCTGGCAAATCCGAAGTGTCCATTCGCCACGTTCAACTTGAACCGTGGAGTTGCCGGAACAGATGCGTCCTCCTGGGGCCTTGTCGCTTGTTCTCAGTCACCTCCAGGGCTCCGCCGAGGGGAGGCCAAGCCAGGGCGATGGCTCATGGGCCTCCTGGGGAATTCTCTCCTGGCCCAGGAATCATCTCTGTGAACTTGGATCTGGTTCTGTGTGACGTTTTCCAGGAAGCGGGTGTAGGCTTGGAGCCGGCGTCACGGGCACGTCTGCCATCTTCCCTCCTTTGTGCCCACCGTGGCTCTGGGAAGCCAGTTTTCTTAGGCTGGACTGCTGCCTGTGGCTGTCAGTCACCTGGCCCTGGTTCTCCCTGCCTTGGTCTCCGCCTCCTCCTGCAGATCACCGCTTGCTCTCAGTCCCTAGTCGTCCGTAGCTGCGTGGGCCTCGTTCTTCACATTCTGATTTCTAACACAACACATCTGAGACAACGGTGCCTTGGGCCAATTATTCCCGGGCCTGTGGCTGCCATTCCCATGTTATTTTCTGGTTTTACAGCCTTGCCTTTGGACGACTCCTTCCATCCATTTCACGGCTCGAAAGCACAAAGCACATGTGGGAAATTCTGTTGCTCAGGGGACGTGCTCTTGGCTTGGACCATTGATCTGTTTTCTGCACGCTCCGCCCTGCCTTTCCTCCTTCCCTGTCCCTCTCCGTCTTTCTCCTTCCTTTCACTTCACCTTGTGTAGCAGTCCGCCTGCATAGTTGCTGATAAATGACCATCAAACAGCTTAAGGGAACAAGGGTTTATTCTCTTACAATTCCTGGTTGCAGTTCTTAGTCCAACTTGATGGTAGAGCACGCACCAACACCAAGGTCAAGGGAACTGGCCACACCATCACTGCATAACAGCTGAGAGATGGACAATCCTTACTTGCCAGACCAGCATGTCTGGCCAAGTATACAAAAGGATGTCAACTCTCTCAACTAGCTCTCTGTGATTTATTCCAGAGCCTAGTCCCACCCACCATGGGCTGGGTCTTCCCCAGCAGCTAGACAATCTCCTTCAGGTTTTCTCTGGGCTTAACTCAACCTTCAACTCTCTACACCTGTGCCCAGAGCTCAAACCCTCAGTCAAGTTGATACCTGTGCTTAACTATGACACCTTGGCTGCATTAGAGTTCCAAATGTTTCTCGAATCCAGGACTTCGGGGCTCATTTTGCATGATGGCAGGAAGGTAGGCATACGTAGACTGAACTGTGGTGAGCTCTAGGGTGAGACCCAAGCACTTGTACTTTCAGTCCCTCTAACCGCCTCCTTCCCCCACCCCGCCTAGGGCAGGCAGGGACAGAAATTGCCTGGATGGAATTATCTAGAAGGGTAAGAGAATAATCACTGCTGTCAGCTCAAGGGACCATGTTCTGAACTGGGGCTTGGACCTGGGGCTTGGCTTGCAGAGGCCTGAAGTCTCCTTCAGCCAAGGGCAAGACCAGCACCACCATAGCCTGGGGCCCTGTGCCCCTGGCAGAGGAGGCATGGCTGCCCTCTCCCTGGCCCATCCCCGGTCCCCAGAGCCTGTCACTGCTTCTACACTGGGTGCAGGAAGAGCTGGCAGCTGGGTTGGCTCCCACGCACCCTGCAGCAGCCCTCCCCACCCTGCAGCAGCCCTCCCCACCCTGCAGCAGCCCTCCCCACCCTGCAGCAGCCCTCCCCACCCTGCAGCAGCCCTCCCCACCCTGCAGCAGCCCTCCCCACCCTGCAGCAGCCCTCCCTCCTGTGACCTCCAGCTCTTCCTCCCCGAGACCTCCACCGCAGTTTCCCCCTCATCTGTCAAAGCTCACGTCAGAACACTACTTGGGGTCCAGGCTGTGAATCACTTCCACCTCACTGACTGCCCAATGGGAGTCCTGGCTGTTTTTGTTGCTTTCTTAAAAATTCACATTTAGCCTGAGGCTGGTGGAAGGAATTTTGAGCAGTCTTTGAAGGCTGCAAAGGAGTGTTGGGGATGAAATGATCTTTCAACTTTAACTAGAGTCAACATTTTTTAAAAAGCACTTTGTTGAGCAGAGGGCGCCCAGTCTTGATGCCCAGTGGTGACTCCGTTCTGTCTGCCCATGACCACCCTATCCTGACCCATGGAGGTCTGTGCTGCCCCCAGCAGTGACCCCATCCTGCCTGACGCATCGCAGCCTCGCCGAGGAATGCTGATTTCGTCAGACGTGACTCTGGATGGAAATGGTGGCCGAGGACACTGACCAAGCCCGCGTCCCTATGGCAGGGACAGCATGACGTTCAGGCCCAGGGCTGGGAGATCCTGCTCTGGAAGAGTGCTCCCTCTGAAGTGCTCTCGCGGGCCCTGAAGGCTGGGGGTATCCGCGTGGAGAGCCAGCATGAGGTCGAGCATTTATTTATTTATTTATTGTGATTAGTGTATGTGTGTGTGCGTGTGTCAATGTATGTGCACATATGTTCATGTGCATGTGTGTGCACGTTTGTGTGTTTGTGTGTATTGTGTGCATGTGTGTGTGAGTGTCTTTGTATGCATATCCACGTGTATATGTATATGTGGGTATGTGCATATGCATGTGTGTGAATGTGTGCATTTGTGTGTATGTGTGAATGTGTATGTATGTGTGTGTACATGTGTGTGCACAGTGTAAAGATGTATCATGTGTGCATACATGCATATGTATGTGCATATGCGTGCATGCTTGTGTGTGTGCGTGTGTGTGCGTGTGCATGCATGTCCATGGTGCATGTGTGGAGGATGTCAGAAGATGACTTTACCTTTCCGCCTTCCCATTGCTTCAGCAGATGGAGCTCCAGCCAGCTCTCCATGAGCCTCAGTTGTATCAGCGAGGGTGTCCCTGCTCAGGCTCACCCCAAATCCACCAGTACAAGCGACAGTTTGCTGAGTTCATCCAGGAGCACGGAGCACATATCTTGCTGTGCTGGTCCAAGCCCTGGCTGC
This sequence comes from Typhlomys cinereus, assembly GCA_023101885.1. Classification (NCBI taxonomy): domain Eukaryota; kingdom Metazoa; phylum Chordata; class Mammalia; order Rodentia; family Platacanthomyidae; genus Typhlomys; species Typhlomys cinereus. Next base: position 211,066 of record JALPQD010000510.1, read on the forward strand.
TCTCAGGTAATTACAAACTGCTCAGGAAATGAGGGGCCCGTGGGAGGAGGAACTGGAGAGGAAGAGCAGCCGTGACGCAGGCAGCACGGCCGTGAACACGTGCTGTTGGCTTGGGTCTCCTGGACATCTTGGGGGACCAGAGCCCCTGAGGTGATGCTGGCTGGGTACTTGGATGTAGGACCCGGGCACAGCACCTTGGTGTGGCATCTGAGTGTGTGACGTTGGGTGTGGCTCTATCGGGCATGGGAACGTGGGCACAGGACACTCTAGCCTGTTCTTGGTGGCAGTGAGCCCTTCTGCCTCAGGGTCTGACCTGTGATAGGAGAAACCCACCCCACCCTGGCCCTGGCTCCTCACCATGTCCCTGGGGACTGAGAGCATGGATCTGCCGGGACTCCCAGGAGCCGGGTTCTGTCCTTTCGGTCTTTGCTGATCTCCTCCTCATGGTCTGCAAACCAGTGGCCATCAGTGGTGGGCTTGTCCTGTGGCCTGTTGCTGTGCCTCTTGTGGTACATGACTGACGTGGTGCTGGCATCTCTGCGAGAACCCCGTGGTCACGGCTGTTGGAATGGAGCAGGTGGAGATGGGAGGTCGGCTGACGCTGAGGCACCTGGTCTTGTTCCCGCCACACGCCTGTCATCGCAGCACGAGGAAGGCGTGAGGCAGTGTTCACCCCGCGAAGCTTGCGAGGGGAGGAAGGGCTCTGTCTGCGGGAACTTGGGTCACAGCCTCCCTTCAGCAGCAAAGCCGCTTCATGCGTGCGCAAGTGAATCTGCTTTGGACCCTGAAGGGAAGCACTGCATCAAGCTCTCCCAAGAGATCCCCGTCTCTCTAGTTCGAAGGCCTCCCCTTGGTTCTCAGTCTGAACATTGCACAATTGTGGACGATTTTTCAGATTCTCGTGTGAGAAGAATGAGAGGTTAAATAACTTGTTTGAGACGCCACAGAAAAAGCAGTTAGAATAAAGCTCAGGAGCCGAGATTTCGGGCTTAAGGAAGGTGCTCTGGGCACTTACTTGGGAAATCCGCTGGCAGTGCCCAGGAGCGTCCCTCGGTGCTCAGCTGTGTCCAAGAGCTGAGGAGCCTCAGGACAAAGCTGGCCGTCCAGTGCAGAGGGACTTGGAGAGCGGGCAGCTCCGTGACCGTGAGTCAGGTGCTTTGTCTTCGGGGTCTGACTTAGAGCGTATAGCTAACAGTGTGATTAGTAGTACATTGGAGATATGTTCGCAAAGGTCTAGACTCTGCACAGGCAAAATGTGTTTCCAGAGATCTGCTCCTCAAGATGGCCTTGCGGGGACCCTGTGGTCTGCCTCTGCAGGGCGGACACACGTCAACCTGGCAGGTGGCTCCCGGGCCCGTGCATGGCCTGACTGGGGTCCCCAGGCTGGCTGATACGCAATGGTGTCACGGGAGCTTCTATAACAAATTCTGACCATCTCCCCTGTCTCATCTGGCCACAGGAGGAGGAAGGGGCCGGGGCGATGTGGGCGGGGCCGGAGGCAGCTGATGGGTGCACGGGGCTGCGCGGATGGGTTCTCCACTTTCATGCCTGTTTGAGCAATTCTGTAAGAAGCAAAGTTGAGAAATATTACCATATAGATGGAGAAATAAAAGTCCTGGCCCAGGGCTAACGAACAGTATTTGCTGGCTTGAAGCAAGCTTGGGCACTTCTCTTTCTGGGGTTCAGCAGGGTAGAGGCTGTCTGGGACTCTGCTGGGAGACAGGAAGAGATGAGCAATATATCTTCAGGGGTCTCTAATGTCCAACTGTGGGTGCTACCCTTGCTCAGCACAGGAGCCAGTATAAATGTGGACCCAGAGATGTCTTAGTAACCAGTCCACAAGCACCTGCTTGCTGCATGTTACACACGTTACATTCACATGCATGTGTGTCTGTGTGCATGTGTGTAAAAACATGTACATGCATGTGCTTCTGCAGCCTGTGTGCATTGTATCTATCTGTATGTGGACATTTGAATTTGTGCTTGCACATAAGTTTGGGTACATGTGCATGTGGTGCATTGGGTGTACACAGATGTGTTCATGTGTACATGCTGGAGAGTGTTGCATGTCCGTGTGTGTGTGTGTGTGTGTGTGTGTGTGTGTGTGTGTGTGTGTGAACAAGCCCAGGCTAGCATGGAATCATGTGCTACAGATAGCAAGGGGAGGGCCTGAGAGTACAGCCTGGGCGTTTTCTTAAGCCCTGTGGCTGGGACTTCAGCAGTCATTACTGTCTCTGTTCCGTACCCTCTGTCCTGTCTTGTCATGAGCACTCGGCCTTAGCCTGCCCTTTGCTCTGCTCTGGGGTGTGTGGTGCATGGCGAATGTCTCTTTGTGCCAGGGCTTTGTGTGTGGCTCGGGGTGCAGCGACCCAGCAGTGCGCACTGACCTCAGAACACGGTCCTGCTGTTGGAAGGGCGACCCGGAGCACCCGGGGTGGGTGTGGGTCAGGGCTCTCTAGAGTCACGGGTTGGCTTATAGGTATGGCTGAGGTAGTCCAATGATAGCTGCCAGTAGCCGGGGTAGTTCCAATGATGGCTGCCAGTAGCTGCTCAGTTTGGTAGTCAAGTGGGTGATGGCTGAAGGCTGGAGAATTCCTAGAATTTTTAGTCTAGTCAAAGGGTAGAGGGTTGAAGAAACCTGGGAGCCGGAAGGAAGAGCAATTCCTAGCACAGCTGCAAGAAGTATCTCTTTCTCTTTGGTGGCTCCTTTTTATATGGTCCAGTACTGGGAAGATCCTGTGAGATCTTTGGAGGTTCTGATAGGATCTAGGGGGAGCATACTCCTTTCAAATAGTCTCAGTTGATCCTTTCAGGTGTGGTCTCAGCCTATCTCAGTTAATACCAGGTGTGTCAAGTTGACGCCCAGGCTTAACTCTCACAGGTGGTGAGGCTGAGTATGTGCCTCTCTGGGTGCCAACCACTCCTGGGAGCCTGGTTTCCTAGGTACTATCTGGGTATATTCTAGGGGGAAGTTGATACTTCTTACATGGTGACCAGGGAGAAGGGAGACCAGATGGACTGGGGCAGACACAGCACGTGGCCACGCTGATGTGGTGGTCTCTCAGCCAGGGGCAGACGCACCCTCGCAATGGCCACACTTTATAGGACCACCGCCAAGGACAGGAGCCGAAGCACTCCGCCTGCCCCCTAGAGCGCGTGGCTGAGGGCGGAGTCTTCCTTCCTCCCAATCAAAGGTCAGCTTGTCCCCTGCCACACCCCATGGGGCACAGTGCTCCCAGCTGGAGAGACGTATGGATGCTTAGGGGACAGGCAGGGCGGGACATGTGTGTCCAGGCTGGACAGGGGGTGCAGCTTCACACTGCTCACCTTAGCTGGTCACCCTCCGACCCGGCGTAGACCAGCGATGGGCCCTGGCGTGGTCCAGCAGAGTAAGATGGACGCATTGCCCAGGGTCAGCCCCCCGGGCTCAGGAAAGCAGCTCCAAACAGGGCTGACCTGACTGTCTGAGACAGCTGGCTGCCCACACTCAAACCACCCCTGGAAGGGGAAGCCAGAGGCAAAGAGAGTGCTCCATCTTGCCTTAGGTGCGGCACAGGGCAGCTGTGGGCTGTCTGTGTCTTCCATCTGCGATTTATTGACACTCTGAATGCGAAGGTCTCACTGTGCAGAATGGCTGCTAACCACTTCCTGGACTTCTCTTCCACCCGACACCCACAGTTTCTGAGACCAGCTTGTTTGGGGTCAGAAGCAGGAGCCCCCGCAGACATGGGCTCACTCACAGGACCACGGGTCAGGATGGATGGACACAGCAGGACCCCTCTGGGCCCATAGGACTGATGGATGCAGCAGGACCCCTCTGGGCCGTAGGATGGATGGACGCAGTGGGACCCCTCTGGGCCGTAGGACGGATAGACGCAGCGGACCCCTCTGGGCCGTAGGACAGATGGATGCAGCAGGACCCTTCTGGGCCGTAGGACAGATGGCCGTAGCAGGACCCTTCTGGGCTGTAGGACGGATGGACGCAGCGGGACCCCTCTGGGCCGTAGGACGGATGGACGCAGCGGGACTCTCTGGGCCGTAGGACAGATGGATGCAGCAGGACCCCTCTGGGCCGTAGGACAGATGGATGCAGCAGGACCCCTCTGGGCCGTAGGACAGATGGACGCAGCAGGACTCTCTGGGCCTTAGGACGGATGGACGTAGCAGTACCCTTCTGGGCTGTAGGACGGATGGACGCAGCAGGACTCTCTGGGCCTTAGGACAGATGTGCACCATCTGTACAATCCCGGGCCCCAGCTCAGCTGGCTGGCAGCTCCCAGCTGAGTCTGCAGACAGTGCTGGCCCCTCTCGTGGTCAGCCTGTGACTAAGGAAGGGAGAGACGGGAAGGACCCTTGGCCAGTTCAGTCGTGTCCAGATGGAGCAGGCGAGTTCCTTCTATGTCACATGTCCCCTCCCGTCACCTCCCAGTGCGCCTGAGCGACACCTCCACCCCCGCGGCCTGGCGCTCTCTAGACTGGGCCAGGATTACAGCAAGCATACCATGTCGTGCAGCGCTTTTTGTGTATTACCGATGGCAGCGTGTGGAAGTAAAGTGCATCATTCCCACAGTCTAGCAGACCCCACTGTCATCTGTTAGCAGTTTGCGGCCGGAGGGGACAGCTGGCTGGCTGTTTGACTGCATGAGCAGTACCGGAGGCGGAGGAGCGTGCTGGAAGTGCAGAAAATTTACCTTTCAATAAACATATTACATCGCTGCCATTTGTTTATGATGCTCGCTCACTTGGACTGGAAGTTATTTTCTTTTCCATTGCCCAGAACGCTTTGCCGTCACCCGCGGATCTCACGGTGTGCCGCGCAGATGGACGGCAGCCCATCCTCCTGGGACCTTGGGCACAGAGCCGAAAGCTTCCTTCCTGTCCACATCGCTGACCCGGGCTTCCTCACCCTGAGAAGTCCGGAGGTCTCCAGAGACGTGTGGGGAGCACGTGGCTTGTCACCACTGCAGGAAGAGCTGCTAGCCTCGCGGGCGCGTCTGGCTGAGGGGGCCGCCTGCGGGCGAGTGTGTGTGTGTGTGTGTGGTGGGGGTGAGTGTGTGTGTGTGTGTGGTGGGGGCGAGTGTGTGTGTGTGGTGGGTGTGTGTGTGTGTGGTGGTGGTGTGTGGTGTGGGGGGTGTGTGTAGTGGGGGTGTGTGTGTGGTGTGTGTGTGTGGTGGGGAGTGAGTGTGTGGTGGGTGTGTGTGGTAAGTGTGTGTGTGTGGTGGGAACGAGTGTGTGTGTGTGTGTGTGGTGTGTGTGTGTGTGGTGTGTGTGTGTGTGGTGTGTGTGTGTCTGGTGTGGTGGTCTGTGTGTGTGTGTGTGTGGTGTGTGTGTGTGTGGGGTGGGTATGTGTGTGTATGGTGTGTGTGGGTGTGGTGGGTATGTGTGTGTGTGGTGTGTGTGTGTGTGTGTGGTGGGTGTGTATGTGTGTGTGGTGGGGGGTGAGTGTGTGTGTGGTGGGGGTGTGTGTGTGTGGTGGGGGCGAGTAGGGGTGTGCGTATGCTGGGGTTGTCCTTGGGACCGTATCTAGTGACCCAGCCTGCAGAGACGCTGTAGGGACAGAAGCTGGGGTGACCTGGTGTTTGGGTTTCTTCAGTGGACCAAGCATAACATCTAGGGGTGCTGCCAGAGTTGAGAGGCTCCGAATGCCCCGAGGGCTCAAGCTTGGCCGCTGTCCCAGCAGCCAGTGGGCATAAAGAGCAGGGGGAGCGCCTGCGCGGGGAAGGACACAGGTCTAGCGACCCAAGGTCCGCCCCGGGCGCTGCGAGAGGCAAGGCCAGGGGGGGGGGGCTGGCGGCGCTCTGAGCGTCTTGGGGGGTTGTGTTAACTGGGGGGCTGCACTCTGGCCCGTGTGGTGCAGTTGGCAAAGCAGCCTTATTGCTTGCTCGCCTGGCTGCTGCGTAGGTGCAGCAGAGTGAACACAGCAAGCGCTGTGCGCCCCAGCGCACCCCTTCCTCCTCAGCAGGTGAGGGCCGCTGCGTGCCGCAGCCTCGCTCCGGCGTGTCAGTCCCAGACGCCGCCCGTGGGCATCCCCCCGCCCCCCGTGGGCGCTCACATGCGTCCCACTGCCCGTGGAGGCAGGCTGCTGTGACCGCGTGCAGTTCAGCGCCTGGCTCTTCAGTTGTAATCCAAAGCGATCAGAGCAAATGGAGAAAACTGCCTCCCGGAAGTCCACTGATGTGGGGCTGCAGCGGCTGGAGCCCCGCCCCCTCCCCCTTGGCGGCAGCCCCGGAATTTCTAGCCCGGGGGAGGATGGCACCTCACTTGGGCCATGACACACTCTCGCTGCTTCTTGCATTAGATGCTTAGACTTCCCGTCGGCCCCCTTCCGCACAGGCTGCGGGGATTCTGCAGTTCAGGTGTGCCAACATTACATGTGACATGACGCCGAAGCTGTCCAGAGGAGTGATTTTTAAAGCTCTAGTAAAGAAATCCTCACAAAAATTTCAGAGTGACTTTTTCTGACCTGGAACTGCTATTTAAGATAGAATCACATGGGTCTTTTTGACAAGGACCAAGTTTTTGTTTTTCAATATTTTGTATGCAGTTAAAAGGCTCATGAGTGCCAAGAAGTTTCCATACAGAGGCCGAGAGCGACTTTGTGACTTCCGTTCTTCAGGGGCCAGGGAGGTGTCGGAATGTGTGATCTCCTGACTTTGAGGACCCTCCCTCCCCAGGGGCAGCGGGATCCTCGGAGGAGCCTTGGACATCACCTTCCTCACTCCAGTGGGTTGCCTTCCCTCCTGCAGAAGCTGAAACGTCAGGGTTATGCTGCATAACTCCTCGGGGTGGTGTTCACAGGAAGTGAGGTGTTCACAGGAAGTGGTGGTGTTCACAGGAAGTGCAAGGGTGGGGTTTTCCCAAGCAACACCTGCAAGGCCGTGCTCACTCATTCGTGGAGGGGCATGGGCTCGCTCAGAAGGGGCTGGCAACGATTCAGTGGATCCGGAGATTGCTGGAAAACATGCAGGCCTGAGTTTGAACCCCCAGCACTCCATAGAGCACCCTGTAGAAGAGTAAGGCACGTGGTATACGTCTGCAATGCCAACGCTGGGGGCAGAGCAGGAGGATATGGAGGCGGGGGTGGAGAATGACTAAGGAAGATACTTGATGTTGGCCTCTGACCTCCACGCTCATGCACATGCACCTGATATGTGTGCATACACATGAGCAACACACATACACACACACACACACACACATACACTCCATCCTAAGAACCTACTAGATAAACCAGTCTGCAAGGGCAAGGGGACTGAACAGCAGTCGACATGCACTTAGGAGGGTCTCCATGAGTGTGGCAGGACAGTTAAAAAACAAAGAAAAAACATAAGGGCCTGGCTCTCCTTCAGACACCATGGCTGAGACTTCTTGAGAAGTCACTGGAAATAAGTTTATCTTATTGAGAGGTGACTGTGAAGGTTTCAGACAATGACTGGACTTAGTATATTTAATATTTCTATTTGGTAGTTGCAAACCTAACCTAAATAAAGAGAGAGAAAGAGAAACACATATATGTGCAGATATAGGTATAGTCTCTCTCTCTCTCTCTTTTGTGGTATGTGTGTGTATGTGTGTGTGCAAATAAAGAACAGGCAAAGAAGGCTAAAGAAGCCCATTGGTTGCTCCCTAGGCTGCAAGTAGTCAGTAAGATTCTTTTCAAAATAGACAGTAAAACTTTATAGGATAAAGTATAAGATCAGGAATAAAAGACCTAAGAGTAGATTCTTGAGTAAAAATATAAATGGCTGCAAAGAAGGAAAGAGCATGCATATGACAAGCCTACGCAGCTACATTGTATCTTCAACACTGATCAGAAAAGATGCTCCGTGAGAACACAAGGCAGCGGTGCTCTGGGACCACAGACAATGCAGGCAGACAGTGCTAAGGAGTGACACCAAATCCTCCCTGTTCAGGGTGAGAAGTTACGAGAGCATGAGTGAAGGGAGTGTGTGAGGCCAAAGTGCAAAAGTCACAAATCATAATGGAGAAGAAAGCGCAGTGTGCAGGAGTGTGCAGCGTGCACAGGGAGGAAAGCGCAGCGTACAAGAGTGTGTGGTGTGCACAGGGAGGAAAGCACAGCGTGCAGGAGTGTGCAGCATGCATAGGAGGAAAGCACAGTGTGCAGGAGTGTGCAGCGTGCACAGGGAGGAAAGCGCAGCGTACAAGAGTGTGTGGCGTGCATGCATAGGGAGGAAAGCACAGCGTACAAGAGTGTGTGGCGTGCATGCGCAGGGAGGAAAGCGCAGCGTACAAGAGTGTGTGGCGTGCATGCACAGGGAGGAAAGCACAGTGTGCAGGAGTGTGTGGCATGCACAGGGAGGAAAGCACAGCGTGCAGGAGTGTGCGGCATGCACAGGAGGAAAGCACAGTGTGCAGGAGTGTGCAGCATGCACAGGAGGAAAGCACAGTGTGCAGGAGTGTGCAGCATGCACAGGAGGAAAGCGCAGTGTGCAGGAGTGTGTGGCATGTGTGCACAGGAGGAAAGCGCAGTGTGCAGGAGTGTGCGGCATGCAGAGGAGGAAAGCACAGCGTGCAGGAGTGTGCAGCGTGCATAGGAGGAAAGCACAGCGTACAGGAGTGTGCAGCGTGCATAGGAGGAAAGCACAGCGTACAGGAGTGTGCAGCGTGCACAGGAGGAAAGCGCAGTGTGCAGGAGTGTGCGGCATGCACAGGAGGAAAGCACAGCGTGCAGGAGTGTGCGGCGTGCACAGGGAGGAAAGCACAGCGTGCAGGAGTGTGCGGCATGCACAGGAGGAAAGCACAGCGTGCAGGAGTGTGCGGCATGCACAGGAGGAAAGCACAGCGTGCAGGAGTGTGCGGCGTGCACAGGGAGGAAAGCGCAGTGTGCAGGAGTGTGGGGCAGACATTCACAAAGAGAAAAGTCCATAGACTTCAATGAGGCAGAGACACCCCAAAGTCTTCTCCCTTCGCCATGGGGCGGGGGCGGGAGGGGGTCCATGCTCACGTCTCCTGTGCTGCATGCAAGTATTCTAATCTTAGGAAATAGATGCAACCCCAAGTTTCACTGCAATGGCATTTCTGGCTTAAGCGATGGGCAAGAACTTTGAAATATCCCCTCCCGCAGGCTGGGGTGTGAGGGGCGCAGATGCTCCTGCTCTGTGGGGTGTCTCCGAAGCTCAGCGGTGGTTAGAAAGGCTGCGTTTTCCCTCTGCTCCTGGCTTAGCGGCTCATTTCATCATTTGCTCTGATGATAGGCTTTCAGATGTAAAAACACATGCTTGGAATTTTCCTGTTACAATACTGTTTGGAATTACAAATCACTGGAATCAACATACACATACAGGGCAGTGTGGTGAGGTGACCAAGACGCTGCGTTTGGAAACAGTATGGGGGACTCTAGGAGGTGGTGGGGCGGATCCCAAGGGTGTATTATTAGGCAGAGAAAAGGCAAAACACGAAGAACATAGCCTGCTATTGTTTGTGTGAGACAGAAAGTGGGAGCTAGATGCACATGCATTTGTCCAGCAGGGGAGAAACCTCCTCAGGAAAACTGCCACGCACACACAAAGACGACAAACGACAGGCCAGGGGTTCGGAGTCTACTCTTCGTTGGAATGGGTGGAACCTGGAAGGATGGGGGAAAGCGGGTGAAAATTCTCCACTCATCATAGATACAGATGTCACCTTGATGGTTGAGGGTTCAAATTCTAGGCACATTAGTGGAGAATTAGTACTTGAGTTAAACCGGAGCAAATCTGCAGGAGATGTCGAGGTTATGGGGAAGGCCCCAGCATCAGGTGTGCAGAGCTACTCTCTGGACAGGTGAGTAAGATGGAGGGAACTGTCTGAGAAAGGGGCATCCTTGTGTACACTTGGCCAGACGTGCTGGTCTGGCAAACAAGAATCATCCCTCTCTCAGCTGCTGTGTGGAGATAGTAGGGGTGGCCAGTTCCCTCCACCCTCAGTGTTGTGTGAGTTCTCCTGCCAAGCCAGACAGGAACTGAACTGGACTATCATAAGGGAGCAGAAACCCCTTGTTCCCTTACGCTGTTTTGTTGTGATTTCATCAGCAGCATGCAGACTAACTGCAATACAACATACAGGCGACCTGTAGCACAGCCATGCAGATGACCTGTGACACAAGCATGCAGGCGACCTGTGACACAACCATGCAGATGACCTGTGACACAACCATGCAGATGACCTGTGACACAACCATGCAGGCGACCTGCGACACAACCATGCAGATGACCTGTGACACAACCATGCAGATGACTTGTGACACAAGCATGCAGGCGACCTGTGACACAACCATGCAGGCGACCTGCGACACAGCCATGACATCCACCTGCGACACAGCCATGACATCCACCTGCGACACAGCCTGCAGGTGTCCTGTGAAGAACAGAATACAGAGCGAAACCCAAAGGGCTTGTTCGCTGGGATGAATCACATGACCCCCAGAGCCAGACCAGGGGCCCTGATCTCTAGGTAGCTCGCAAACTTTGCATTTGGACATCTCCCTGGAAATGTAAATGTATAAAAGGGAAAGCCATTCTGAAACCTTTTCTTTCCTTTTAAAGACATTTAGGGTTGTGGTAGTTGGTTTCAGGCATCAACCTGAAAAAAGAGAACGGAGCCTTTAGGTACACCCGGGAGAAATTACCTAATTGCGGCAAGCCCGCAGGAGATTGTCTAATGAGATCACCGATGCGGGAAGACGGGCCCACAGTGGAGGGGACCAATCCCTGCGGATGATGCGATGAAGAGAGACCTGGTCGACTCTGGCAGACTGGCAAGCTGGGAGGTTCGCCTTGGTCCTTGATCCTCTCTCAGCCCCCTGTGGACATGGTATGACCGGTTCCCTCGGCCCTTGACACTGGCGTTACCCTCCTGCCAGAGGTCAGCTGCACCCTAGAATCCTGAGCTAGAATGAGCCCTAACCGGGCTGGGTCATGTGGTCATCGCAGCAAGAGGAATGTGAAGCTAAGACAAGGGGAAGCAAACCTTTAAATGTGTTATGAGACGTGGCACAGGGAGGGGTGTGGGGAGGAGTTCCCGGTGCTAAATCGGGTGGACCCCACAGCTCTGGGTCCACGGCCATCACTGTCCTTCGAGATCGTGGCTGATTAGTGAGCAGCCGCGGCTGAGCGGCTAGAGGAGGACATGTCGCTGAGCCACATTTCAGCAGACGAGGGCACCAGCCTTTGCCCTCTGTGGTGTGTGGTGATAGACCAGACAGGCGCACAGCACGGCTCCCGCGTCCCTGTCACCGCCGGATCAGTCACACCCTTCCAGTCTTGCTGTGTGTTCTGGGCGTGACCCGGGCCTGCTGTGACGACACACGCGTAACATGCGTGTGAGCACACGGTGTGTCTGGCTCACAGTGAGTCTTCCACACTGACCCTTCTACTGTGTGCACATTTGTTGAACATTAGCAAAGTAAGTGTTGGGGGAGCTGAGGGGGAGAATCCCTTCCGTTCATGTGCGGTTTCCTCAGCGCCCTGCTCCCTTCCACTGAGCAAGCCCTTCCCAGGATCCCAGGAAACTCAGCAGAGATGTTCGTGAGGTCAGGGGTCACGTCTCAGGTTGATTGTGTTTTTGAAGGCAAAGCTCTATTTTCCTCCGAGCCATCAATCTTTCACTGTGCTAAATGAGAAGGTAAATTTCAGCCGAAGCCCGGTGATGGTCCTTCTCAAAGCTGACAGGCCAATCGTGTTCATGTCTGGAGCTTGTCCCAGCGTCGGCCAGATGGATTGGCACCAGGTAGTGATGGCATCTGGGTGTGGAGAAGACACCAAGGTGCGGAGGATACCAGAGCCGGGCAGGGTGTGGCTTCCATGCATCGTCCTGCACCAGCTTCTCCGAGGCCTGTGTTGTGCTTTGAATGTGCACGTCCCCCGCTGGCTTCTGTATTTGGACACCTGGTCCCCAGAGAGCTGCGCCATTCCAGAAGCTGAAGAATCTGCCGGAGATGGAGTCTTGTGGAGGAGGGAGGTGGACGGTCCCTGGAGGTTGATAGACAAACCCTGGTTCTAGTTCTCTCTCTCCCTCCTCCCTCTTTCCTCATTCCCTCCTCCTTTCCCTCTCCCCCTTTCCTTCCCCCTTTCCCTTCTCCCTCTCTCCGTCTCTCCCCTTCTCTCCTTCTCTCCTTCCTCTCATTCCTTCTGAGAGTGGCTGAAATGTGACAGCTGGTCTTGACCTGCCCTGTCCTGCCGCCTGCTTTCCCTGCCATGCTGGATTCTGCAGGCCGCAGCTGCCACTTTGTAAAGTGAAGACCCCTTCCCTGTTTTTCTGTCTCTACCGACCTAACCAAGTCTGTCCCTCTCAGTAACCTCGGTCTTGCCTAAGCTGCTTGGATCAGGCGTTAAGTGGCCTGGGTCAAGCGCGTTTGGCCCCAGCCCCTGGAGGAGTGGCCGCTGTAGCCTGTGGTCCTTGCCCCGGCATAGCCCCAGCACCTTGGCAAAGGTGGACAAACATGTCTCTTCCTTCTGAGAGGTGCCGCTGCAGCCTTGTCTACATTCCAATCGCACTGCATGAACCCCCAAGTTCTGAGGGGCGCGTCCCCCACATTTCCAGATGCTTAAGCTTTACAAAAAATGAACAAGCATAAGCTAGATGAAGCGGCTTTCTTTCTCCTACAGAAAATAACTGAAGTTGACATGCCATTTTGAATGCTGCTCTTGTGACATTTATCATGAGCATTTTACAATGGAATTGAAGAGTTTCCAAAATGATTATTCTCAAAACATTTATTCTCACAGGCATTAGCCATAACACCTATATGGAAGTGGTTGATACAGGACAAACTCACCTATTAAGATGCCCTTGTTGGTGTGTGTGTGTGTGTGTGTGTGTGTGTGTGTGTGACCATGTGTACGCAGACGTGTACAAGAGGGCGCTTGAGGGTGTGTCCCTGTGGAGGCCCACGAGTGACACGGATTGCTCCACCTCTTTATTGCTTTGTTCTGGCGATTTCCAGGCTCTGCCTTCCAGGGTCGGAATTTCTGCCTGGCGTTGTTTTAGGGTGGGATCTGGGAATATGAATTCATGTCCTTTTGCTTGTGAGGCGAAGGCTACACCCCGAGCTGCCTGCCCCGTCCTGTTTTGAGCAGCTTCGACGCAGGTCATGTCTACAAGCTGCAAGCATCACTTCTCCATGTGAGGACGAGCACTCGTCCACCTAAGAACATCCCACGACTGTTTTGCCGGCTCAGTGGCTGAGTTCACCCTCTTTGCCTCCTCTTCTGAAGGCAGAGCTCCTATCACCACTGTCACACAAGTCTGTGTGCGGCTATTGCTTGGAAGAAAAGAGTTTCCTGACGTGTAGAAACACGTCTGAGTGGGTGGAAGGACCCTGTGCTTCGTGTATTTCTAAGAACTTCCCAGTGTTTTCCCCAGTGGTTACAGCGGGTGGGGGTCCCACTTCCACCCTCTCCAGCACCAAGTCTTGTTATAGCCGTGCTGGGGCATGGAATAGTTCCCACCCTGGTTTCCGTTTGGACTTCGTGTGGCTTAGCGTCCTCATACCTGTTAACGCGCCCCCTGTAGACATTCTTCGGAGAAGGGCCTGTGTCCTGTATCTTTTTTTTCCTTGTTGTTGAACTGTGAGAGTCCTTTGCGTATTCTGGATAGGAACGCCGTATCCATTTCAGATGCGTGGCCTGCTGCCATCCCCCGCCCCGTTTGTCTTGCTAGACCCCTGCTCCAAAGTAGAGGCTTTGAATTTCGATGAGCTTCTGCGTTCAGCACCTTCGCGGATCCTGCTTGGGGCGTCGGATCTGATCTCCGTGTAGCCCAAGGGCAAGAGGCTTTATCTGTGCTTCCCTTTAAAGTTTAATAACGTCGGGCTTTATATTTAGGTCTATTACCCATCACATTTGAATCAGTTTCTGCACGAGACGAGGAGCTGAAGACGGTTCCCCCTCTTGGTGGCCCCCTCTCGTTCCGCTGTAGAGTGCTCGAGAATCTCTTGTGAGAAAGGCGTTATGTCTCCCTCACAACTTACTTGTCAACTACACGTTTCCGGGTCCCGTCTGCTCAGCGGCTCTAACTCGAGGTCACCGTCGCATTGTTCTCACCCTTGTCGCCCCAGCTCCTGGCACTCAGACGGGGGCTTCACTTGCGATTCGGTCACCATGCTGTCCAGACTGTCCTTGCCAAAGGGATTGGAAACAGCCTGTCGATGCCTACTGGGGGTCCCCGAGATTCTGAATCACGCCGAGCACATAAGAGGAGAAGAGACTCACGGGGAAGGGTCTCGATGCTCCGGGCGTGCGAGTGTCCGGCACTCGTGTCAAGGCCGACCACCTCTCAGAGTCAGAAGTTTTCCTCCAAACCCTCCCGTGATTTACAGTGCAGCTCTCTTGCCGATTTGTTCACACTTTAGATGCTACTGTAAGTGTACCATTATTTTTAAATTTCAGTTGCTATGGCGTGGTGGTAGTATGTGTCAATTTACTTGAGGCTGAGTTTTGAGAGCACCTCTCTATGATGCTATCTTTTCATTCCTCGTTCCTCAACCTCCCAATTTTTTTTGAGCCCAACTTTGAATATTTATAATGATCCTGTATCTATGCTGAGGCTACTGTCATCTATAAATTCTAGTAGTACTTGCATATCATAATGACCTTTGATTTATGACCCTTTGTCATTATGGAATGAATTTATTTCTGGCAATAGACTGCTCTGAAAAGTATTAATGTATCTCTTCAAATCCCTCTCTTGTGATTTTTATGCATTGCTACATTTGAAATGTGTTTCTTTCTCTCATAATACTATCTTACAGTTTCTGTTAAAGTCCGCTTTCCGATTGGCTATTTGGACCATTTATATTTCGTATTTATTTAACTATGTTTACTATGATTCTCAGACGACTAGACTTAAGTCTCCTGTCTGGCTGTGCTTGTATAGCTCGCCCTTTTGTCTGCACTGACACTCCTTAGTCTAGTTGACATCCTCCATTCGCTCACAGCTAATTAGCTGCAGTCCTTTGGCTTGCTGTGCTTGGTTGCTGTGACAGTTAACTGCAGATGTTGACAATGAAGACTGAGCCTTCAGGAACACCTTGAAAGAATTGCTCAACTAAGGCATGTTCTCAGCAAGCCTGCAGGCGATGATGTAGCTGATGTGGGGAGACCCAGTTCCTGTGGATGATGTCATTCTCTGGGCAGGCGGGTAAGACGGGCAGAGCTGGCGCAGTACTTGGCACACAGACATGCTGGCACAGGGCCCCTCTCTCAGCTCTTTGCGTAGCTCTGGTGTGGCCAGTCCCACGGCCCCTCATGTTGGCGTGAACTCTTCTGCTAGCTGGGGAACGGAGCTGAGAATGCAGGTTGGAGTGAGTAAACTTATTCTCGTAAGTCGCTGGGCTCCAGCATCCGTTCAGCAACAGAGATGACCGTCGTCACCACGATAGCCTGTAGCACAGCGGCGGCTCGGGGTTCAGGGGCGCACGTCACCACCACCACCGCGTGAAGCTGTGTCACTTCGTGGACATTGTAGGAACCACCGTGCGCTTCCGTTTCCTCCCCTTGGCCGTCACGCTATGTCGCCCCATGTTTTGCTCCTGTGCTTTACACCCCACAGAACATTGATTTGTAAAGTTCATTCTGAAAGAGATTCCAGCGACATGGAAGTGCTGTTCACTCGGCACTCGCCATTTCTGCATTCTGTGCTGCTTCTGGGGGCTCCGCACCCCTCTGTTACACTGTTTCCCTTCTGTCCGGAGACCCCCCCGAGCGCTCGTGGTGGGCTGTACTGGGGGTACTGGGGCCCGCTAGATGACGGGGGTCTGCTGGGGGTCAGCTGGGATTGTGGGGGTCTGTTGGGATCAGTGGGGAATCTTCTGAGGACAGTAGGGGTCCACTGTGGGTGTTTGGGGACTTGGGATGGTGGGGTCTACTGTGGATTGTGAGGATTTTCTGTAGGCTTGGGATCTTCTGGAAGCAGTGGGGGTCTTCTGGGAGCAGTTGGGGTTTTCTAGAAGCAGTGGGGGTCTTCTGGGGGCACTTGGGGTCTTCTGGGGGCAGTGGGGCTCCTCTGGGAATGAATGGTCTTCTGTGGATGCTGGGGGTCTTCGGGGGTAGTGGGTCTGCTGCAGGTGTTGGGGGCCCTCTGGGGAGAATGCTTTCATTCCAGAGTTTTCTGCGTGGAAGCGCTGACTGCCTTTGTTACCGAGTGTGAGGATGTTTCCTGAGCATGGAGCGTGGTTGGCAGCTTTGTTTCGGTTCCCGCCCTCGCAGCTGCTCCAGTCTTCCCTCTGAGTCTGCGGCGGCCGAGAAACTTGGATCTTCCGCATGTGCTCCTGGGTCGCCCTGGCTTGGGATTTTCTCTTCGTTCATGTTTCTGAGCATTTGATCATCTTGGGTCTTGACTTGGTTTTTCTTTCTTTCTCACTTTATTTTAATCTTTTGGAATCATAAATGAATATAATGAATTTATGCTGTAATCAGCCTTATTTCTCAATACCATCCCCCTCCTTCTCTGGCTGTAAATCTTCCCAAAGAGTCTCCCTCCTGCTTTCCTGCGTTCTTTGCGTGTGTGGCCCGAGTTTCATCTGGCTGCCTGAGCACTTGCGGGAGCACCGTGGTTTACCTGTGGGTTTACACCGAGGAATGTGCTCACTAGCTTCCCATCCACACTCAGAAGTCTCCGGGAGGCGTGGCTCAGTTTTCTTTATGATCCTTTTGAATGTGGTTCACTGAGCTGCCTGGATATGCAAACTTGCAGCTGTCATCAAATCTGGGAAAGTTTTAGCTGTTGTTTCCTCAATTATTTCTCCAGTTCTCCCGCCTGGGAGGCTCTGAAGTTCTTGCAGCTTGCTGAAGCTGTCTGCTGATTTTCTTTCTTCTTCTTTTTTTAAATCAACATCATTTCTAATAGTTGCACAATATCTCATCTTATGTTTTTCAATTTGGTTAACTGTCTCTTTTCATTGGACACATAATTGGTTTTTATGTTTTATTATTCTATTATCAATATGAAGGAGAAGCATATTTTGGGGAGAACATACTCTGTTTTTCCAAAAGTGTAAATCATGATATGATTTCCTTCAAATCCTCTCCCCATAGCAGTGTGCTAAGGACAGCAGTGGTGCTAAGGACGCTTGCCACTTACGTAAAGGATGCTTGTCTGTGCTCCTGTGGGAGAGTGGACACCCACCACAGGGAGCTGCGCTTAGCATGGGGTGTCAGGAGGTACCTTAATCCAGTAAAATTTCCCCATGCAAATAAGTGTGTGCACACTCAAGTGCTGAGCATTTACTATTCACATATGTGCACATTCAAATGCTGTGCATTTACCTATGAACACATGAACGAATCAAATGCTGTGCACAGTTACTTATGAACATGTGTACACTCGACTGTGTGCACAGTCACTTATACACAAATGTGCACACTCAAGTGCTGCGTATTTACTATTCACATGCGTGCACAGTCAGATGCTGTGCACAGTTACTTATGAGAACACATGCATGCTCAAGTGCTGTGCTCAGTTATGAATACATGTGCATGCTTGAATGCTGTGCACAGTTACTTATGAGCACACATGCACACTTGAGTGTGCGTGTTGTCAAGGCACACAGCTGATTGTGTTGCTTTTCTTTTGAGAATGCAGCTTAGGCCCAAGTAAGTAGCATTTTCTCACATCTTCTAACTTTTGACTCACACTGTTTGGTGACATGATTCAGAGATATAAAATTTGGAATTAGTGTGGGTAATGGTAACATAAATATGAACAAAGTACTTTCAGATATGTGCAAAATGTCATCATGAAATCCCTATTTACTTCAATTGATATACACTAATTTTAACAAAAGGAAATATTAGCAAGTATTAAAATGATAAATCCACTTTGCTGGGTAGCAACACAACTGGGAGTCCACAGCACAAACATATCACAGGAAGTATCTTAATTCAGTTCCCAATTGCATTGAAAATTATTCTAGTATTGAGATGTTGGGGGCGGACATGTGCCTTGCTAGACAGAACTACAACTAAATGACTTATCTTGTTGCCTTGATATATTTATTTGTTTAGGATGCAGAGTTTTGTCATGTATGTAGCCTAGACTCTCTGTGAACTCATGATTCTCCTGCCTCCGCTTCCCGAGTTGCAGGGATTACAAATATGTATTGCCATGCCTAGCCTGACATGTTTATTGATAGATTTTTATGATGCAGTATTTAAAAATCTACATTCCTGGGTATAGCTTACTTGGCTTTCCAAGAAATTTGGCTAATATGCTGTTGATTGTTTGATAATGATCTTTATATGAGCTGCTGAGATTTCTGATATCCTCTGATATTACAGTATTGTCATTTTTGCCCACGTGTTCTGGTTTGGCTTTCAGGCAATTTCCTTCTCTCTGTGCGCACTGATGCCAGTGCTTGCTAGCGGCCTTCCAGATTCTTCCAGGCCACCCTAAGCTTCTGTCACCACAACCGTAAAAGCTCACGGCCGCTGGAAGAACTCAGTGTCCCTTTCCCTCATGTTTATCCGGATGTGGCTGTTGTCTCTTTGGGTTTTCTCCTGTTGATTTGCTGTTGGTTTAACAACAATCCGCTCTCTCTCTTTCTCCTCTCCCAGGCCCAGCTGTGGTCTCCCGAGGGGCCGAGCGTAGAGCTTGCCTCGCACAGTGGCAAGGAAACCCTGTCTCCGCAAGGACCTTGAATGCCGACGAATTTCTGGATGTTGCAGAAACACATTCACGACCAAGTGGCTGAGGGAACGAGGGTCTTATTTGAGCTTACGATTCTGGTTACAGCTCTTGGTCCAGCTTGGCAGGACTGTCCACACTAACATCAGAGCCGAGTCAACTGGCCACAGCATAGCCACAGGAATTGATGGGAGAGGGACAACTTCACTTGCTAGAATGGCTGCATGCCAAGGTGCCAAGCATGCCGGACTGACGAACCAGCTCTCTCCATCAATCCCCCTGGCCAGGGGTGGCCCGCCCACCATGAGCTGGGCGTCCATCATCAATGAGATACCCCCCAGTGCCCAGAGCTCAGCCTTCCATTGTCAGTGACACCTGTGTCTAAGTAGCATGAGCATTCTGAGAACGCTGGGCTTGGGCCTTGGGCAGCTGCACTTTCCAAGAGGAGAAAGTTTGCAAGAAATGTCTCCCCTTGCAATGCAGATCCTGAGAAAGGGCCGGAAGAGAGCGTGAGCCGGAGCCAGATCTTACCAAGCGCTGCTGACCATTCGCCTGTGAGTAAGAAATACACGCTCACCCTGTAACCACTGACATTGCAATAGTTTCTTACGCGGAGCGACAGGGGAGGTGCTGAGAAGGTACTGATTAGGACGTAAATCCACTGACGGCCATAGTTTCTGAGTATCATTCACTTCCCTTTCTTATGGGAAGACCCGGGCTGGGGACGCAGCTCAGTTGGTATGGGGCTGGCCAAGCGTGGCACGAACTGGGTGTGCTGGCGATGACATAACCCCAATACTTCGGGGGTGGAGGCAGGGCGATTGCAAGGTTCAGGTGCTACACAGGAAGTTTGGGACCATCCCAGGTGAGAAAAATGAAATAAACGAAGCTATGCACTTGGCGCTGCGTACTTAGGTCACACGTGGTTGTCTTTGTGTGTGAGAACTTCTCTGCGTTCTGTATAGGGTGCTAGGACCATCACTCTACCACGGAGCTGTGCCCGGCCTTCTGTTTAGTTTCTATTGGATGGGAGGCGTGTCTCTCTAAGTCACCCAGGTTGGCTGCTTACTCCTGCTTAGGCAGGCCTTGAGCTTGTGATTCTCCTGCCTCAGTTTCCCCGCACGCCCCGGCCTGGTGGTGCCTTACTTGGTGCTTTCTTCATTCTGATAATTGTTAATTGTATATTTTCCCTCTGGAACTTAGCGTCATTTTGGTAGCACAGGCTTTAGCGGCTTTGAGTTTTAGTGTTCTGTGGCCAGATAGTGAGGCTGTAGGGTTTTTTGTTAGATCTACTAAGATTTCCTTTGGGATTTGAATGATTTCTATTGCATAAATGGGAGCCCGGGGGGGGGGGGCTTCTGTGTGAATTTGCTCATCAAGCTCTGATGTGCCGCGTTTCTTCTGACTTGCCGTGGAAGGACAGGGACGTTCCGAAGCCCCCGGTTCAAGGGTACTGCTGTCTGTGTATTGCGTGCCAAGGTGCCTACTGTGTGCCGCGGTGTGTGGTTTATTCTATGGTGTACATATGGTGCACGTTGTAGTCTACGTGCGTGTTGTGTGTTGTGGTGCACGTTAACATGTAGCTATGACGCTTGTTACTTCTGTGTTTTCAGGAGTTTGTGTGACTGTATTGTAACTTTGAGCAACATGAAATAATCCTTTTCACGTGAAGAGAGGCCTTCTACCTTACCTGGCTCTAACTTTCAGACTGCCTGACGTTGACTGAACATGTGCCTTGCTCTAGCTATGGGGTCTGCAGTGTTGCTAACTTCCCTTTCAACGCACAACTTACAGTCGGTCGTTCATTTCTGCTCGGTCACGTTTGTCACTGATCTGAATACACAAGGCCTGGGCTGTGCTGCGCAGCCCAGGGAGGCCGCTCACAGACGGGCCTGCAGGCAGAGCACACGGCCTCTCTGTCCACCTAGCTGTCCGCCGTGTCCACCATGGTCTCCAGCAGGCAATTCTGGGACACGTGGAGACTGTGAACTAGTGGCCCCTTCCACAGCAGGCGGGGTTTGCAGGAGGCTGGAGGAGGAGCCAGAATTAAAGTGTCCCCGACCTTCTACTGCAGGAGGTGCACTGGGGCTCCCTGGCCTGCACAGGAGGCACCTCTGCAGGCTTGGGATGGCACCCAGACCTCATGGAATCCAGAGGGGAGCTGGGCCAGCAGGAGGCGCCCCTGGAATGCAGAGGAGGGGGCTGGCCCAGCAGGAGGCGCCCCTGGAATGCAGAGGAGGGGGCTGGCCCAGCAGGAGGCCCCCTACACACATACCTCTGCAGTGTGGAGTCCCTGCCAAGCACCCTGATGTCATCACTTCCCTCTTAGCTCTCCCTCCCCAGGAGACCCCAAGCCACCTCCTGTGCCCTTGTGCTACGGGACCCCAAGTCTGGTGGTTCTCGGAGGCAGAGCGGTCTGGAGGGAGAATCATGTGAGCCCACCACTGTCCAGGTGCTGCTCTTGGCTTTGCAGATGTGCGGGATTCCACTGCAGACTGCCTCTTCCTCTCTGGCTGGACCTCAGGCAGAAGCGCCTGCTTCCTTGCTTTGTCTGTCTCAGTCAAGGAGCCGACACAACCAGCTGGGGCTCGGCCACTACAGCCATGTGTCAGGCGCTCAGGCCGGGATGGTGTCCCTAGATGGTGTCCCATACATGGTGTCCCCTAGATGGCGTCCCCTAGATGGTGTCCCCTAGATGGTGTCCCCTAGATGGTGTCCCCTAGATGGTGTCCTGTAGACGGTGTCCCATACATGGTGTCCCCTAGATGGCGTCCCCTAGATGGCGTCCCTAGATGGTGTCCCCTAGATGGTCTCCCCTAGATGGTGTCCCCTAGATGGTGTCCTGTAGACGGTGTCCCATACATGGTGTCCCCTAGATGGCGTCCCCTAGATGGCGTCCCTAGATGGTGTCCCCTAGATGGTGTCCCCTAGATGGTGTCCCCTAGATGGTGTCCCCTAGATGTGTCCCCTAGATGTGTCCCCTAGATGGTATCCCTAGATGGTGTCCCCTAGATGTGTCCCCTAGATGGTGTCCCCTAGATGGTGTCCCCTAGATGGTATCCCTAGATGTGTCCCCTAGATGGTGTCCCCTAGATGTGTCCCCTAGATGGTGTCCCTAGATAGTGTCCCCTAGATGGTGTCCCTAGATGGTGTCCCCTAGATGGTGTCCCTAGATGGTGTCCCTAGATGGTGTCCCCTAGATGGTGTCCCTAGATGGTGTCCCTAGATGGTGTCCCCTAGATGGTGTCCTGTACATGGTGTCCCCTAGATGGTATCCCCTAGATGGTGTCCCTAGATGATGTCCCTAGTGTGTCCCTAGATGGTGTCTCCTAGATGGTGTCTCCTAGATGGTGTCCTGTAGATGGTGTCCCCTAGATGGTGTCCCCTAGATGGTATCCCCTAGATGGTGTCCCTAGATGGTGTCCCTAGATGGTGTCCCCTAGATGGTGTCCCCTAGATGGTGTCCCTAGATGGTGTCCCTAGATGGTGTCCCTAGATGGTGTTCTCTAGATGTGTCCCCTAGATGTGTCCCCTAGATGGTATCCCTAGATGGTGTCCCTAGATGGTGTCCCTGGATGGTGTCCCCTAGATGGTATCCCTAGATGGTGTCCCTAGATGGTGTCCCCTGGATGATGGCTGGCGTGGTGCACACTAACTCTGCTGTCCACTTGCCTTTTGCATTCACGCATCTGCATGTTCACAGTGCTGGGACCCCATCTCTGCCACGCATCTCCCTGGCCTCCTAGCCCCCCCTGGCTTGGACCGAGGACTCCCCACTGGCACACAAACCCTGGGCCCTTTCCGCCGAGGGCCCCCTGGGTTTTGGGAAGAGGCACATTATGTTCCCTTAATGCGTTTTGATGGTTTTCTGAAGGGAGAACATTTCCATGTCCTTGGATATTCTTCGTAGACTTTAAGCATCATGCTGACCCCAATGTGCAGCACTGTCTGACATCAGATGTGGGCAGAGATGCTCTAGGGCCACGAGCTGTGGGTGTCTCCCCTCACGATGACCTGTGAAGTCACGTACAAGGCTAAGTGTTGATCTGGCTCAGTCTGTGCTCATGTCTACAGGGCCCAACTAATACTCCTGGCGTCAGGGGCCACCTTTGTCGGAGGTGACGGAAGCTCCTCAGCAAAGCCTTCTGGGAACTCCAGTGTCTCTTCATGCTGGGGGTGTGAGTGTGCAGCCTTCTGTGCCCCTTGTCCTCAATGGGGAGAGGGATAGTACCTAGTGGGGCAGTGACTCTGAAAGTTCATGCAGAGAGAGGGCCCCATCCATGCCGTAACACGCCGAGAGAGGGCCCCATCCATGCGGTAACATGCCGAGAGAGGCCCCCATCCATGGGATAACATGCCGAGAGAGGGCCCCATCCATGCGGTAACTAGTGAAAGGGCGCATCATCGAAGGGAGAGCCAGTGAGTGTGCGGATGTCTGAGATATGGTGGCAAGAAGCACAGACAGGAAGACAGCGACGCTTCCCTGGTACTGTCCTCCTCCCAGGCCCCCAGAGTCGGATGCATCTTCCATTTTGTGTGTGCGCGGGTGCATGCGCATGTGCGTGTGTGTATGTGTGTGCATGAGAGGGCACTTGAGTGTGGGTGCTCTGGAGGTCCCGGGGTGACATCAAGAACCATTCTGGGGTGCTTTAGCTTCACATTGCTTTGCTCTGGGGTTTCCCAGGATCTGGCCCTCCGGAACTGAGGGGCAGGCTGCCGCCATGTCTCCCAAACACTTTCATGTGGGGGCCAGAGATTTGAACTTAGATTCTTTTTTCTTGAGAGGCAGAGCCTTCGACCCCTGAGCCATCTCATTCCCATCGCTCTGACCTTCCTTCCTTCCTTCCTTCCTTCCTTCCTTCCTTCCTTCCTTCCTTCCTTCCTTCCTTCCTTCCTTCCTTCCTTCCTCCCTCCCTCCCTCCCTCCCTCCCTCCCTCCCTCCCTCCCTCCCTCCCTGCCTCCCTCCCTGCCTCCCTCCCTCCCTCCCTCCCTTTCTCCCTTTTTTCTTCCCTCCTTCCCAATCTCCCTCTCTCTTTCTTTCACTACCCCCTCTTTGCTTTGCTTTGTTCTGGAGTTTCCCAGGCTCTGCCTTCCAGCGCCAGAAGTGCATGCTGCCCATCATTTCCACCTGGCATTTTTACACGGGATCGCAATCCGAATGCAGGGCTTTCTGTGTGCGAGGCAGAGGCTTACTTAACCCCTGAGCCATCTCTCCAGCGCCCTCATTCTCACTTTTGAGATAAAGACTGCATTTCTGTTACAAAAATTCTGGGACCACAGAAGCATGCTCTTTCTCCAAGCAAACTGGGTGACAACGCACAGCACGAATGGGAAGGAAAGATGTTGCCACAGCGTGAGCGACAACAGCACCGTGACCTTCCCTGTGGCCAGCCTCTTCCTCCTGAGCGCACGTCTCCTCTGCATCCTGTCTGGTGTCATATGTCCTCGCCGTTCTTTCATCTGCAAGTGTCTCTTTCAAAAGGTGTCACTTTGGTTCAGTCATGCACTGCGTCGTAATTCTGAGCAGCCAATCACCTAGAGTTGATGCTAACCCTGGGGGCTTGTCCACACAGCCGGAGTGCCAGCCCCGGGAGCTTGTCCACGCGGCTGCAGTGCTAACCCCGGGAGCTTGTCCACGCAGCTGGAGTGCCAACCCCGGGAGCTTGTCCACGCGGCTGCAGTGCTAACCCTGCTCTGGCAGCTTGTCCACGCAGCTGGGTTCTAAGGCCAGAGACCAGGGGTCCTGGGAGCGCTGACCTCACATCTCCCACTCTTCACAGTGGACACAGCTCCATCGAACCTGAGAGACGCTTAGTTGGTACTGAAGTCCATCTTCAGGACAGGCTGCCAGGTGTCCTCAGGGGGTCCACATGCTGGTATGAACTCCGACTCCCCCTGTGCAGAAATGGACTCTGACATGGGAGCCCACATGTGGCAGCCCTGGGCTCCACTGCAGGACGCCGGAGAGCCGCTCCCCGAGGCTGAGGGTGCACCGTGGGAAAACGCGGGCTCCGTGTGGTGCTTCATCAAGGCCGTTAAGTAATTGCTGCTATCGAGGTCAAATGAGGTCTCACTTAGATTAATTACGGCTGCGGGAGGAGGCTTGCTGTGAAAAGCGTCTTCTCACCTCGGTTCTCTGTAGGCCGGGAGACTCCAATTAGAACTTCAGGAGGGGACGGATTCCTGTCTGTTGAAATTAAGCTTGCATAGGACCGGACAGAACATCTGCTAAATTGTGATTAGCCAAATTCCCCAAATTTCATTTGGACTGGTGCTAAAAGGCTACATTTGCCAAATAATGATCAAGACAGATGCTCCAATTACACGATCATATTTGCAAGAGCAGTTCACTGGAAGTCGATGCCGTTAGGTGGATGAAAGCTAGGAGCCACACGGTTCCGTTTCTCTGCGCAGCGCCCAGAATGGCCCTAACGGGCATAAATGCCATGAAGCCCGCTGGCTTCTCTGGTCTGAATATGATGTTTTCAGTAGGAGTCACGTTTTGACCAACATCTCCCCAGGAAACACTGCAAATATGACCAGTAATGTGAATTATATGTGCCGAAACAGCCATGAATGTTCTAGCATTGGACTCCCAGGCTCCAGGATCAAGTCCAGGCAATTGGCATCGAGTTCATAGCTCACGCCATGATTTTTGTGTGTGTGTGACATGCAAACATGTATGCATGTTCACATATGTATGACCATGCGTATAGAGGTTCAATATTAATGTTGAGTGTCTCGTTTGCACATGGCCTCCTCCAGTGTGACCCTCCCTAGAGAGAGGACCCTGCAGTCGAGTGTCTGCAGAGAAAGCCCCTCATCCCAGGTTGGGTTGAGGGCCCCGTGCAAGGCAGGTCCGTGCTTGGTGTCTGGGTGACACTTGGCCACTGCTCTCGGTCTATGTAGGAGGCCATTTGATGCAGAGGCAGGACCAAGTGGTTCTGCCCCGCACACGCCCACTGAGCCAGCGTGGCCCTGACTAAGTCCCATGGTTCCTGCTGGGGAGCCCCCTTCCCTTCTTGTCACCAGTCTGCACGGCCAGTTCTTGGGGGCCCAGACATCGGAAATCTACATGCCACCGCGACTGTTGTCTGGCAGTCTCAGCAAAGTGGGGTGGCAGATGCGTCCCTTAAATCTCAAAAACTGCTCCCAGGAGCTTGTTTATGCCAAGGGGCAGTGTCCTCTCCGCAGGGCAGGTCCCTGAAGGCAAAGTGTGACAGATGGAGGGACGGCGACCGGAGGAACAGGGGGCTTCCGGGAGAGCGGCTTGAGCAAGGGCTTACCTGTGGCTGCCGTTCCGGAGCTTTGTAGCCCTCAGGGGCTGAAGCCATGTCTTCCCTCTGGGAGGTCAGAAGTAGATTCTGACACATTTGATTTTTTTAAAAATCATTTATTTTAAAATGACTTGGAGGGATATGTATTCATGAAAGACTTTCGATGACTTTTGAGGAAATGAGAATTAAAATCAATTTTCCATCTGGAGTTGGCTTGGCTGAGCGAACTGCTGTGGATTTCACACATCTTTCCTTAATATGCTTAAATTACCACCCGGCCGGGCTGGGCTGGGCTGAGGGGCCTGAGCCCCAGTGTTAATAGATGGAGTCACTGGACCATAGTAATTAGACGGAGAGCAATGGCTCAGGCTACTTTGGTGTTGGTCAAATATTTTGAACGTGCTAAATGGCAATAATGAACTTTATCTTAATTGCTTCTCCATTAAGTTAGCAGGTGATTAATATTACAAACATACAATTTCTCTCTGTGAAAGAGTCTAACAAGGGTGTAGGGTTGCAAGTCAGGCTGGGGGAGTGCCATCAGCCCTTCTGGAAGCGTGTCTGGGCTGCGGTACCAGTTACTCTGCTCTGTTGCTGTGAGACACCGCTTGACTCGGGCAACTCAAGGGAGAAAGGGAGATGCGTTCAGCTCTCAGTTCCAGAGGGGAGAAGCCGGAGGCGGCCAAGGTCACGTCCATCAAGGACCAAGCTGCAAAGCTGCCAACTGCAAGAGCAGACCTTTCCCAGAGTGGGTGAGGCTAATCAGCCTCAAGTCCCACCCTGCGATTAACTTCCTCCAGCGAGGCTTCACCTCTTAAAGGTGCCACGACCTTCCCAGACAGGTGAGGAGTGGCCCACAGGAGCCTGTGGGGACAAGTCACATTTTAAACCCCGACACCTGCTGTGGCCGTGCCACCTCTGCCATGTCTTTATTGTGTGTCTCAGCTCTGAGGGGCCCCTCATACCTGTACTGGGGCTCTGGTGACACCTCGCCCAAGTGCCCTTCCTTCCTCTCTCCAACCAGCCAGTGTTGGTGCTCTGAGGCTGTTCTGCCTTCTCAGCCCCACCAGAGCGCCCCCACCCCACATCCCCTGGAATTCCCAGCTATCCCTTCACGATGCTCACACAAAAATTGCACCTTGCATTTGAGCCCTGTTCAGGGGATCTCCTGCTTCCTGCATTTGGCCCCAGGGTCAGTAGAGAGTCATTTCTTCATCTGCAGAATGACTTGGGAATGCAGCATGGAGACTGTGGCTAAAAAAGACTGAGAGCACATGCGCAAGGCACACACACATGCATGCATGCACACATGCACAAGGCACACACACATGCATGCATGCACACATGCACAAGGCACACACACATGCATGCATGCACACATGCACAAGGCACATGCGTGCACACATGCGCACATGCACAAAGCACACATGCATGCACGCAGGCACATGCACACATGCACATACATACATGCGCATGGTGCAGCTGCTAACAGAAACATGTGGGCCTGTGTCAAAGCCTCTTCCCAGCACAGATAAAGGGGCCGACGGTCGAGGGGGACATAGCTGGGCTGGACAACTGACAAGGAGTGGGCATCTAAAATAAAGGCAGGAGCGACGCGCTGCTTTGCAGGGGAAAGCCCACGTGTTCTCAGCAACACTGGTCGAAGGTTCGAGGAGACATTTTGTCAGGCGGAGAAGGAAATAAGCAGATGCCCGACAACCTGAGCCATCAGGAAACACAGGCCAAAGCACCCCAGACGGCTCACGGCATCTGGGACCCCGTCTGTCATCGAAAAGACAGGAGACGGTGAGGTGGGAGGGCGCGAACAGGCACCTTGCGGGCTGTTGACGCCATTATAGGCAACAGACCGGATGGTCCTTGTCAGATGAGAAAGATCGGCATGGGATCCCCTTGCAGGGTGCATGTCAGAAGAACGGAATCGGCGCCTCGTTGAAATACCTGGGCTCGAGGTTCATTGACGCTATGAAACAGCCTGGGCACGGATGCCAAGTGCCCGTCGGCAGTGGAAGAACTGCTCACGCGCGCAGGGAGCTTTGCGGGCTCCTCCGGCCCCAGGAAAGGTGCTGCTGTTCGTGACCGTGTGGATGAGCCTGGAGGAGCAGGTAAGCCAGGGGCGGAAGAAGTGTGCGCGTTCTGGGTCACACGTGGGACTGAGAGGACGATCGGAGACTCTGCAGGATGGTGGCTCCGCGCGGAGGACGACGATGAGGAGCAGACGGAGGGTGCTCGAGCTGCACGCGATGGATGGACAACGGCCGGCACGTGGGCTTAGACACGTGCTTGGAGAGTGGGTCCCACGGACGACACTGGAAGGTGACGAGTGTGCAATGAGCTTCACCGTAGAGACCGTGCCACCCGTGGACACGTGTGCCACTGTGGACACGTGTGCTGGTCAGCTTTCCACACTGCGACAAGGCACCTGAGGTGATCAGCTGAAGACACAGTAAGGTTCACTTTGGCTCATGGTTTCAGTCACGGCCACCGGTTACATCACTGCGTTGCTTCCGGTCTGCGGGAGGCGGAGCATCATGGCGGAGCCTGCGGCACAGCAAAGCAGCTCCGCGCATGGGGGCCCCAAAGGCGAGGGGAAAGGCTGGCAGCTCCCGTACCCCTGGGAGTCACCTTCCCGTGACCTACTTCCTCAAGGCTCCACTTCTTTCCGGCCGCTCTAGAATCCAGAACCGAGGTTTTGACTCATGACCTTGTGGGAACATTTAGGATCAAACCCTAAGAAGCGGCCCACTTCAAATTACAGGGCTTACCCAAATGACTCCATTCCTATGAGGCAAGTCGCTATTTCTGATTCCACAGTTTCTTTGTATTTTCTGTTTCCTCCCATCTGTGGAGGATAGGATAGACCTGTCCAGGTCTGTGGAAGGGACCCATCCCGGAGTGACCACTCGTGGGGTTCTTTGTGCGTGGTGGGTTAGCCTGTGGTGACCAAGCCTGATCAATCTCAGGTGCTTTCAGGGAGGCTGGGTAAGGGACGTCTTCACTGGTCACTGCTTGACAGCTACTGGTCACAGCTGGAAGCCGATCACCAGGCTCTGAGGTGCGCAGATACCAGGGGTTTCTCAAAGAAATGGAACTGGTAGAGCTCACAAGATGAGTACGTGGAGGGTGCCGGCTATGGAGGCCGAAAGGAGCCACCACGTGCCACCCACAGGCTGCGGACCCAGCAGAAGCAGAGTCCAGTTCAGCCAGACCAAAGCCTGGGAGCAAGGGGGCCGGCGCCTCTCACTCCCGGCCCGGAGAGCACAGGGCTGGGCTGCCAGCAGACGCAAGGACAAGTCGCTTTTCCCAGGCCGACACTGTCTAGACCTCAGGTGCGGGCTGGCGTCCGCCCACCGTGGCGAGGGCTGATCTTAGGGACCCAATCAGATTCCAATGTTGTTCTCTTCCAGAGACACCCCCACAGATGCCCTCAGACACCCCCTCTGCTAACTGGCTGGGCCGCGTGTCAATTTCACACAAAATGTGGATGGGAGGGAGGCGGCTACTGCCCACCAGAGTCAGGAGGCGCCTCCTGTCCACACTTCCGGGGGGACCGGGGGGCTTCAGATCATGTCAGCGCATCCTGGGCTGCGCGGTCCTGACAGGGCCATGCTCTAGCGAGGTCCTCATGTGCTGTGGGGCTCGACTGTTAGAACGAATGTCGGGACTGGGAAGAGATCCAGTTGGCAAAGTCGCTGCAGTATAAGCACGAAGACTTGAGCTTATATCTGCAGATGTACAGCCCGGTGCTGGGCATGCGTCTGTAAGACCAGGACTGGGGTGGGAGTCAGCAAGAGACAGGACGATCCATGGAGCTCATTGGTCAACCGCTTCGCTAAGTCAGTGGGCGAGAGACCGTGTCTTAAAAGAAAAAAGAAAGTAGGTGCCTTTTGAGCAAAAGACTGCAACCGAAGCCCTTGTGTCTTGCAGCACCTGAGCAGGGAGCCCAGCTCTCCTGGTACCCGTGGTTCCTGACGCTGTCCATATCCAGTAGCCATTTGTCTAGAAGTCTTGCTGGGATGGTTTCTCCCTTCTGCCCCAATTACGGGCAGCCTCAGAGTGGAGTGTTCTGTGGATTAATTCGCCCCGTGAGATGCTTGGTATGCACGTGGTATCCGTAACTGTCATCTTTTATTTGCCGGTGTGCGAGCCTTTGTTTGTTTTTATTGCAACCAAATCCCTGAAACTATGAGTCCTTAATATTTGAAATTTCAATTATCCATCCCGATCGTATCTCTGTCTGCACTCCCCATTTGCATGCGGGGAGAGCGGACCCCAGACAAAAGTGCCTTTTGAAGAAAGGAGAGTTACCGCAGTTTGCAGCAGGGGCACGTTGTGGCTGCGTGGGAAGTCATTTCCAGAAGCCCGAGCCCTCCTGCCGAGATGCGAAGGCCCTTGATGATTCTGCCCTGGTTCTCTAGGCAAGTGTTCTGCCGTGATGTGACCTCGTGGGGGTCTTGGTATTCTGAGCACCCCAAAGTCCCGTGTGGGCTCTCTGGAGATGACATACCTGTGAACTTTGAGCTTGGTGACTTCGGGGCAACAGCACAATAACTCCTGTTCTTTGTATCCATCTAGACCACACAGCCAGACGCACACGCAGTCAGATAGTGTTTCCAGAAGGACCTGGGGAAGGGAAGGGCGTGGTCTTCATCCTCCCTGCCCTTCTCAGCACACACCCCTGTGAGCCAGCCCCTCCTCCCTGGTAACTGAGACAGGGTGGGAAGTGGATTAGTGCTCATGTCTGAGGTGGCTGTGGGAGCCTCCTAAGGACGTGTCCATGGGAAGCAGGATTGATGTCCACAGTGGGCAGCAGCCTACGAGGGGTCCATGAAGCCAGGCTTCTTGCCCAGCTGTGTCCAGTTGCAGGCTCTGTGCTGCCCGGCTGGCTCATGCAATGGCATGGCCAGCCTAACGTCACTGGGCCGTGAGACAAAGAGTTCATGGAGATGGCATGGGAGAGGTGTCTCTGGGGGCTTCCCATCTGGACAGCATCTGTTCCAGGCTCCTTCCAGAGCGTCTAGTGCAAGTCACGCCATTGGCTTCAGTCCTGTGTGTGCACACCTGTCCACGTATGAAACTACAGAGCCTATAGCGTGTCTAAGCACATGTGTCTCAGGAGATGCCGGCATGAAGTCTATCTGGTCAGTGCGCACAGCTCCTTGCGACCAGCATGTCACTCCTCAGCATCAAAACCAACCCTCACTCCTCACACGCACGTTGACTTCTGCTTCTCTGGCTTAGAATGCTCTCCACATCTCAGCCTGTCTCCTCCTGCAGAGCCAGCCCCAACTTACTCAAGGGGGGAACCCCAGAGAGTCAGCTGCGAGAGGTCATAGCAGTCCAGCAATGCGATGAGCATGGGAGGCAGCAGGTGCTAGGCTGATGTGCACCTGCAGGCTGGTGTGTAACTGCAGGCTGGTGTGCGCATGCAGGCTGGTGTGCACCTGCAGGCTGGCGTGCACATGCAGGCTGATGTGCACCTGCAGGCTGGTGTATAACTGCAGGTTGGGTGCATGTGCAGGCTGGTGTGTAATGCAGGCTGGCATACATCTGCCGGCTGGTGTGTAACTGCAGGCTGGCGTGTAACTGCAGGCTGGCGTGTAACTGCAGGCTGGCGTGTGCATGCAGGCTGGCGTACACATGCAGGCTGGTGTGCACATGCAGGCTAATGTATAACTGTAGGCTGGTGTGCACCTGGAGGCTGATGTGCATCTGCAGGCTGGTGTGTAACTGCAGGCTGGTGTGTAACTGCAGGCTGGTGTGCACATGCAGGCTGGTGTGCACTGCAGGCTAGTATATAATTGTAGGCTGATGTGCATCTGCAGGCTGGTGTGCACTGCAGGCTAGTATATAATTGTAGGCTGATGTGCATCTGCAGGCTGGTGTGTACCTGCAGGCTAGTATATAATTGTAGGCTGATGTGCATCTGCAGGCTGGTGTGCACTGCAGGCTAGTATATAATTGTAGGCTGATGTGCATCTGCAGGCTGGTGTGCACCTGCAGGCTAGTATATAATTGTAGGCTGATGTGCACCTGCAGGCTGGTGTGCACCTGCAGGCTAGTATATAATTGTAGGCTGATGTGCATCTGCAGGCTGGTGTGTACTGCAGGCTAGTATATAATTGTAGGCTGATGTGCACCTGCAGGCTGGTGTGTACATGCAGGCTAGTATATAATTGTAGGCTGATGTGCATCTGCAGGCTGGTGTGCACTGCAGGCTAGTATATAATTGTAGGCTGATGTGCATCTGCAGGCTGGTGTGTACATGCAGGCTAGTATATAATTGTAGGCTGGTGTGCATCTGCAGGCTGGTGTGCACCTGCAGGCTAGTATATAATTGTAGGCTGATGTGCACCTGCAGGCTGGTGTGCACCTGCAGGCTAGTATATAATTGTAGGCTGATGTGCATCTGCAGGCTGGTGTGTACCTGCAGGCTAGTATATAATTGTAGGCTGGTGTGCATCTGCAGGCTGGTGTGCACCTGCAGGCTAGTATATAATTGTAGGCTGATGTGCATCTGCAGGCTGGTGTGCACCTGCAGGCTAGTATATAATTGTAGGCTGATGTGCATCTGCAGGCTGGTGTGCACCTGCAGGCTAGTATATAATTGTAGGCTGGTGTGCACCTGCAGGCTAGTATATAATTGTAGGCTGGTATGCATCTGCAGGCTGGTGTGTACATGCAGGCTGGTGTGCATCTACAGGCTGGCGCGCACCTGCAGGCTGGGTTGGGGCTGTGCCGGCAGGGGGCAGACTGAGAGATAAGGCAAGTCATGAGCTTCATATGTGACTCTGGTGGGCTCACCATAGAAGAGCAAGCAGAGTGCTGGGGTGATGGCTCAGGGGTTGGGGTCCTCAGATCCCATGTAAAAATGTCAGGTGGATGTGGCAGCCTGCTTGCAATTTTAGCTCTGGAAGGTGGAGTCTGGAAACCCCCAGAGCAAGCTGGCTAGCAGAATAGCCCTAATGGTGTGCTCTGGGTTTCATAGAGACTCGGGCTCACAGCAAGACGGAAGAGCAACCGAGGATGATTCCTGATGCCACTCTTGTGCTGCGTAGGCGCACACACTCAGGTGCACTTGCGTACGTTCACCTCCTATATGTGCCCATCCACATGCAAGCACACACCCATGTGGACTGCACACATCCTAAATACACATGTATAAAGCCCAAATCAGAAATGCGCACACCCCATACACATGCGCACACCCCACTTGCACATACACATGCACACGACTCATACACATGAAGCAAATGAGCAGAGCAGAGGATTTTCAAGTCCTGCCAAGCTGCTTGGAAGCCGGATCCCAGGTATGAGAGGAACACGCAGCCTTGCAAGCTCTGACTTGTGATCGGAGCCTTCATGCCCCCGTGACTGTGGTGAGAGGGGTGGGCAGGGCGAGAGGAGGAGAGCAGATCAACAAGGGGGCAGGGCTGGCGGGCTGGAGAACCAGGCCCCTCTTTTGCTGACCGGGGTTGGGGGCACCCCCAAGCCCTGAGCACCGCGCAGCCCACCCTTGTTCTTGTTGGTGGAAGGGATGGAGAAGATGTGGGGCAGAGGGCTGCGGAGGGGTGCAGGGCTCCCCTCACCCTGTCACCACAGGTGCGTCTCTTAGCCGCAGCCCCACGTGGGTCTTGCCCTGTGTGGAGGCAGCAGCGGGCTGCCTGGGTGGACGCGGGTGGCCTGTGATGACCCAGAGCGCACTGGACAGTCATTCTTCCTCATCTGCTGCCTCCTCATCGCGTAATTGCTTTTTGGCTGAGCTTGTGGCCATATCGCTTGGCCTTTCAGAAGGATCGTGGCTCTGTAGACTCATCCTGTGAGCCTGTTTTTGTCCTGCGAATTAGGTAACAGGTGACCCGGAGCAGTGTGGCTTCAGGACTGTGGCCTGCAGGCTGTGGTTCTTCCACTTTTCCTTTTCTTTATTCTTGAGTGTGTCAGTGTGGGGTGTGCACACGTGTGTGGGTCCTTGTGGGCGTAGAAGAGGGCACTGCGTGTTCCTGTGGAGGCCCGAGGGTGACTTTGGGAATCACCCAGGCTCCACCTTCCAGGGCGGGAGATGCAGGTTGCAGTCATTTCCCCAGTGTTTTTATGTGAGGTCTGGGATCTGAACTCAGATCCTTTTGCTTGTAAGGCAAAGGCTTAACCCCTGAGCCACCTGCAGATGTGACTTTTCCATTCACAGTAATTATCCATGTTTGTCGCTGAGTGAGGGACACCACCCCACTGTCTGAGTGGGAACGCTGACCGGCCTTTTCTGAGTGGGGGACACTGACCTGCTGTCTCTGAGTTGAACACCGACCTCATGTCTCTGAGTGGGGGTGCAGAGGTGCTGGGTTTGCACCTGCGCAGACACATAGCAGGAGGCACGTGGGCCTGGTTGCGTCTCTGCTTCTGCAGAGCCGGCTGGACTTGAGCTGCATCACGGTCCCGACCCCCTGTGCCTGGTCCCGGCCCCTCTTCAGACCCTTCTTCCGTCAGGACCGTCAGGTCTCGAGTGTTCTCAAACTGGCTGTCCACTTCCTCTCACAGGCACTGTCCAGACCTCGAGGACACAGACGAGCAGGTGGCTTGTGCTCTGGCCACTCGGCCCCCCACGAGCATTCTAGTCCAGACGGTGACCCCAGCTGCCGGAGCAAACACCACAAAGCTTCAACCAATAAGTTATCCCTCACCTCTGCCCCACTTAGACCTGCCGCTGTGACCACCCCACACTCCAGGCCCTGTCCATTTGGAGGTTACCCAGAACAACTGTACGTTGCAGAGAGTGGGAGGTGTGCAGGAATGGGGGGAACCCTTGGGTGGGGCTTGCGTTTGACAGACAGGTGAAGCCATCCGGTCGCTCCTCTATCCAGACGAGGTCTCAAGGGTAGAGAGGGCACAAAGGCGGCAACTCCAGGTGTTGCGGCGCAGGTGAGAGGGGTCGGGCACACGGGTGTTCTGTGACTGTCATGGGTCGCGTCGCAAGGGGGCAGAGGAACGCCATGCCCAGTGGTCGGCAAAAGCAGAGCTGTGAGAGTGAAGCAGCCATTCCACAGACACTGGTGCTGAGGCCACCAGGCATGCGCCCCGCCCACCTGGGCAGAGCAGAGGACGGGAAGAGGGAGCCAAGCATGTCCCCGAAGAGCAATCTTTGTTCTGTCGATGGAATGTCTTTCTTGCTTTGTTTGTTTCGTTATTTGAATTTTTTCTTTAGCAATTTGCCAGGCCTGGTGTATTTCTTTGTTTTGCTGTTTTTCATCTGCGCATAGATTACATGTTTCCAGCAGCATCTGCTGCGAGTTTTAATTACGATGCTCAGCTCAAAGGGGGTCTCACAAGCAGCCCGCGTCGTTAGCAGTCCAGGGCCATGTTTACGGCACAGACGGAGGTTGGGCTGTGTGTCAGGAGACTTGGAAGCCAGACAAAGGAAATATAACCCAACAGTTCTCTCCGTGTTGTGCCGCCCCTTTTTAAGAGACCTCTGTAGCAAGGGACCGCTATGCATAAAATTACTTTTGGTTTTGTGTTTTGCCAATAATTGTCCTTTGGTTCTTTGAAGCAGCATCACAAAGCCTCCGTAGCTTCTAAAGTAGCTGTTAAGGGATTTGTAGCCGGACCGATGGAGGATACAAGTCTGTGTTTGGCTGCTTCAAATTGCAAAAATAAGCTTATAAAATGCCATAAAAATTGGGCTGCGATTACTTATTAGTCCAGGAAGGTTTTCTGGGATACACAGAATCCAGGCATGCAGGTCCCCTGGGATGCTCTTGCTGCCGTTTGCTTCTGGGTAGTTCAGCAAGGAAAGCTGGGGAGTCCTGCTCCTGTGGGCGTGCCAGGCTGGGCTGCTGGTACCAGGGACCCACTCTTCTGTTGGACAGGGTGGCAGAGCACTCTGCTGCCAGCGAGCACATTGCTAACAGGACAGCATGTGCTTCTGTCCTGGTCAGGGCACGCCACAAGTGCAGTTATGCCAGCAAAGTCTTTAGTGGAAGCCAGTAGTTACGTGGGAGAGACTGGCAGCCAGCGTGAGTGGAGGAGGCCTGAGAGGGGGAGGGGGGAGCGCTTCCCTCCTGGGCCCAGGTGGACCCCAGGGGCTGCCGGAGAAGCAGCTCCACCCTCGAGCCCCTCCTCCCGTGTCTGCTCAGAGGTGGGGCACTGTGGCTGCTCCTGGCCTGGGGGTGCTGTGTAACATTTCCTGGGGATGTGACCAGCTGTCTACTCACCCCAAGTAGGTCCCCCAAACATGATTTCACTTGGGTCTAGCTTGGCGATCTATGAGCTTGAGACTTGCTCACAGGATCATGGTTAAGAGGTTATTTAGAGGGGTGTGGGTGACCCCAAAACAGTGTCATCGCCGAGAAGTCCCAGCCGGTGAGATGATGATTTTCTCCTACATCCTTGTTGCTGTGTAAATGTCCTTATATTCTCAGCAACTCTGGAGACCACAGCAGCTGGAGCGGAATTACCTGTATGGGGGGGCGTAAAAGAGAGATTGGTCTCTGGGGTGTGCACAGGAGGTTGACATGTGGGGGAACAAGGGGAAGTTGGCTTCTGGGGGGTGCAAGAGAGATTGACTTCTAGGGGTATAGGAGTAGTTGGCATCTGGGGGTGTAGGGGAGGTTGGCATCTAGGGTATAGGCGTTGGCATCTCATGCGAGGCTGTAATATCCCACCACATACTCTTCTGTGACTGTCAGTAAGCTCGATGTTGCAGAGTGATGCTTAATTACAGACCCTTGGATTAAGGTGGTTTCATAGTTTGAAATGTGAGGTGTCCTCCACACGCTCATATGTTTGAATCTACTTGTTTGGGAAAGGTGTGGCATCTTGAGGAGTGGAGCCTTGCTGGAGGAAGGCGGTCATGGGGTTGGCCTTGAGGTTGCTTGGCCCCACCCCGCTTCAGTTAGTCTGCTCTTGCAGTGTGCAGCTCTCAGCCTCCATGATGGTTACATGACCTAGGCTCCTTCAGCTTCTGCCAGCCAGCCATGCATCTTCCACCATAATGGAACCATAAGCTGAATAAATCTCCCCCTTTCCCCTTAAATTGTGTTTAAGTCTTGTCTCACAGCAACAGAGAGCGGCTGCTACAGACAGTAACAAATCATTATGCTTGGAGGGCAGCTAGACCCTGAGCATTGACCTCTGGGGTCTGTGATAGTGCCCAGGGCTTTGGCAAGCTCAACCAGGAGCTGGCATTGGGGAATATTTGCCAATCTGCTTTCTCCTGAGAACTTCTTAACCAGATTGTCAGACTGAAGCTAGCAGCACTGCCCCCCATCAGAGCATATAGCCCAGGGCAGGTCTGACCTTGTCTGTCTACACACCTCAGGGCTCACCCCACTGTGCATCTCAGGGCTCACCCCACTGTGCACCTCAAGGCTCGCCCCACTATGCACCTCAGGGCTCACCCCACTGTGCACCTCAAGGCTCAACCCCCTGTGCAGTTCAGGGCTCATCCCACTGTGCACCTCAGGGCTCACCCCACTGTGCAGTTCAGGGCTCATCCCACTGTGCACCTCAAGGCTCACCCCACTATGCACCTCAGGGCTCATCTCACTGTGCACCTCAAGGCTCAACCCCCTGTGCAGTTCAGGGCTCATCCCACTGTGCACCTCAGGGCTCACCCCACTGTGCAGTTCAGGGCTCATCCCACTGTGCACCTCAGGGCTCACCCCACTGTGCGCCTCAGGGCTCACCCCACTGTGCACCTCAGGGTTCATCCCACCCCACTGATGCCATGGAGAAGCACTCACCAGTCTTGGCATCTTGGCATGGCAGCTTCCTGCTGACCTGAGACTCCAACAGCTCAGGGAAAAAAATGAATGAAGCTTCATCTGACTGTCAGGTCGATGGAAAATTCCATCTCTTCATGAACTGACAGGTCGCTGTGTTCCACGGAGAAACATCCAAATACACAGTGTTTGGAGCCGCCGCCAGGCACTACCTCGCTCTACACAGTGAGCGCGTCCTCAGTTCACACAGCTGAAAACCACATACCACCCCTTGACCCCATAGCACAAGTCATTGTGTCATCTTAGGAGAACAAAGCCTGCAGAAGACCTAGCGCCATCCATTTCACGAGATCCAGCAAGCGCTCTTACCCAGCGAGCCATGTCTCGCCCTGCAATCAGATCCAATGTGAGCTTTACAGCGATGAACATCCAAAGCATAGAGGGCGACTGTAAATCTCACGGCTCACTGAGCTTCTAAAGCCTCGAGGCAGAAAAGACCATGAGGTCGGTAGGAACACAGGGCTGGGCAGACACAGACCTTCTAAGACGACTCGATGTGGCAAACTTGACATGCTGGATTTCAATGCTTCGCTTTAACGCACTTTGGAGATTTTAGCACAGCTCTGTATTTACAGGGAGGTTCCTGAGATCAGCGGCTGCCATGGGGTGTTTCTGACGCCGGGCCTGAGCTTTAACCTTTCTATGTCCCAGCCAGCTCCATTTCCTCCAGCTGCTGTGTCCTCTTCGGCTCTTTCTGGTGGTGACTGTCTCTCACACACCCTGGATTCTGATGACTTCTACTCTTGTGAACACATCAAGTGTGGAGGGAACACATGTCGTGTAGGATTTGTCTCACCGTCTCTTAATGAGGCCGGGCTGTGGATTTCAGGATGCAGGCTGAGATGTGGCACGCCATTGCTAAGGCTTCCCCTGTCTTCGTTTCTTGTCAGCCGCTGTGAAGGAACTTAAGGAGGAGAGGGTTTCTCCTAGCGGTCAGTAATGCATCATGGCAGAGACGGCGTGGTGGCAGGAGCATGAGCCGTCACAACAGCAAGGAAGCAGACAGACCATGACCCTTCACGGCCTGGTACCAATGACATACTTCCTCAGCAAGACTCCGCCTCCTGCAGGGTCCACAGCCCCCCTCCTATGCTGCCATCCAGGAGTTAAGTCTTTAAAGATGTGGCCTGTAGAAGACATGTTACACCCATGCCACACGGCCATTTATGCAACTGGCGGCTCGCTGATGTCGTTGGCCACCTGATTCAGGTAGTGATTTGGGGTTTCTCTGCCTGGTGGCCATTTGTGACTGGGCACCTGAGAGGACAGAGGTGCCATGTGCGGGGGGAGGGGCTCTGGGCTCACAGGGGGCCAGCTGTACAGCGCTATCAGCGAGGCCATGCCTGGCTTTGCCAGCAGCTTAGGAACTGCTGTAAACCCAGAAGGGTTTGCTTGCTGGCACATTTGCTTGGCATTAAAGAACAACCTTTAGGCTTCCGTTGGCTGTAGACAGCTGATTGACATACAGGGTCTCTCGGGCTGCCTGGGGCCCATCGGTACCTCTGCTCTTGAGAGTGGTGACGTCCAATAGAGTGAGCAGAGCCAAGTGAGTAACTTTCCCAATAAAGTTACCACAATTGTTTTTTGCCCCATGTACTTTGAGACTCTCCCAGGGGAACATTTCAATTTTGAATTAGAGTGTATGTTCATGTGTTCATGTGTGTATGTGTATGCATGTGTATGTGTGCATGTGAGCGAGAGCGAGTGTGTATGTGTGTGTGCGTGCACATGCGTGTGTGTGTGTGTGTGTGTGTGTGTGTGTGTGTGTGTGTGTGTAGACGATGTGCAGAGAAGCCCTCCTAGCCGAGGCCTAAGCGAGACGGTTTCCCATGCTGGGGCCCTGACAGCAAGAGTCTGAAGGCAGCAACTCGTTCTCTGGGGACTTGCCAACCAGCAGGCTCAGTGACACACCTCTGCGTGGTGCTGACCGAGTGCAGCTTTCAGCTCTGCTCCATCCTGCGCCAAGCCACGCTCAAGAGGCCGGCAGCCACCACGGGGAAGGTGGCCCACAGCTCCTCAGGAGACCCAGCAAAAGCAGTGGTGTTGATATGGGAGAGAAAGTTCTGGAAGGATTGTTAAACATTAGTATTTCATGCCAGTTTTCATTATTTTCTGCAAAGACTTGGTGCTAGGGGCTAGCATTGAGCAGCTTTGTTACTGATGAAAGGAAAACCCCACACTCTCAGCCACCTGCATATTGGGGTGCAGTGGTGAGTGCTGCGGGTCCCTAGGGAGCAGCTCGAGCCCTTCCAGGCTGCTGAGAGCCCCGAGGACCCAGAAGTAGTGGTCAGTTAACAAGTCCATCTGGGGCTCACAGCTGCCATCTGCTCACTTGGCCTGTTTCGCATCTACATTCTGCTTATGCTGTAGCCCCGCCCATTTGCAGGACTCCCCATGCCCCACAGTTGGGGCTGCAGCATATGCCCCTCCCATGTGGGCCTCCAAGTCTCCCCCCACCCTGCTTCTTCCAGAACCAGGTTACTCGTGAACAGCTGTGACTGTTCGCTGGTGTCCCCAGGAAGGGGGCCTGGCGCCTCTGCTGTTAGTTACTAAGCCCCAGTGTCACTGAGCTCGGCGCTGTGGTCCTTGGGGAATGGCAGTGGTGATCTTGCTGAGGACGTGTTTTCCCTCTGTGTGTCTCATGAAGGCTCATGTCCGAGCAGCTGGCGCGGCAAGTGGCCTCGGGGCCTCTGTGAGCTGCTGAGGGGAGTCCTACTGCTATAATGTGGGCGCTCAGACCACCAGCCACCACTCTCAGCTCTGGAGACCCGTCCCTGAGAGCAGTGAGGACCCTTTAGAGCATGGGGAGGACACAAGTGGGGGTCCAAGCTGAGTGCGGGAGCACGCGTGCTCTGTGCACTTCTCAGGGGAGCAAAGGTCTGCCCACCCAGGGCACCCAGGCCAGACCAAAGAAACGATTCCACCAAAGTCCAACGTGGTGAATCAATGAGAAGCTGCTTATAGCCATATGGGGGATCCCAAAATAGTTACATCACTAAAGAATCTCCCTCTGGCATGGAGGGCAGCTTCTCCATTGCCATGTGGCTAGAGACCTCCACGTCAGCTACCCTCCCCGACTGCAGCAAGCGCAGCGCCTTCCAGTCCGCGCAGGTCGCTGCCAGCCTTTACCTGGGGCTTCTGGCCTCCATTAACCCAATCTACAAACTCCTTCACAGACGTCTCCAGTGGTTTGTCTTCTAGACGATTTCAGATCCACTTAAATTGACAATATTGCTCTCACAGGCTGTAAGAAGAATTTATTATTTATTCTGACATAAATGAATGTGTGTGTGTGTGTGTGTGTGTGAGAGAGAGAGAGAGAGAGAGAGAGAGAGAGAGAGAGAGTTTTCAGTTCTTTCTGATGACACCAGCAAGAGTTCTCCATGTCTACATCAGTTGTTTAGTTGATAAGTTGTTGTTGGAAAGATGGTCGATCGGTGGATTGTTGGTCAATTGGCTGTAGGGTTGGTTGGTTAGATGGTTGGATTTAAGGTAGATAAATGGCTGGTGGTTGGTTGGTTGGATGTTTGGTTGGATGGATGGCTGATTCATTCTCCAGACATTCAGTAAGTGCCTCCGCAGGGCCTAAAGGTCGGCCACTGTGTTCACACAAGGGTGAGAGGCAGGCGTGGTCCCTCCCACATGCACACTTTGTCCAGTGAGAGAAGACAGACATTCAACTCATGGTGAGCCAGGTTTAATTGTGGTCAGCGTGAGCTTCATGAGGAAATGCCAAGAAGAAGTCCTGGACCACGAATTTGCTTCTCCAGGTATTTAAAGTGGAGCCCAGAGCCTGGCGCCCGCATGTCTGAGGAGCAGCTGAGCCACACCCGCGTGTCAGAGGTGCAGGCTGGCCAGGTCGTCCTGGTGCCAGAGAGCAGTCCGATCCAGAGGGCGCTCTTATCATGGCTGAGACACAGGGGCCTCCAGTCGGCGGGGTGGGGTGGGCTATGTCTTTCTCTGGACTCTGCGGCTGGGCCTCTTG
Source organism: Typhlomys cinereus (assembly GCA_023101885.1). Taxonomy (NCBI): domain Eukaryota; kingdom Metazoa; phylum Chordata; class Mammalia; order Rodentia; family Platacanthomyidae; genus Typhlomys; species Typhlomys cinereus. The sequence goes on from JALPQD010000510.1 coordinate 252,741, forward strand.
GTCCTGCGCTCACCGACACTCCACTGCGGGGATTTCCTGAGGGAGCGGCATGTCAAATTTTGTTGGTTTCCAATTTCCAATCAAACTAATTAGGAGAGGTGACTCCTGTAGGCAAATCATATCAGACCATATCCACACCAAGCCTTTCCTTGGGGACAGCCAAGCACTTGGGAAACGCCATCAAGTCCAAGTTGTTTTCTAAAAATAAACATGCACTGATTGCCACCTGCTTCAGTCAGCGTTGAGGGATTATGGCAGAAACCGTGCTGATTTCTACACTAATTTCTTAAGAAAAATAATTTGAGACGTTTCTGATTCTACAACTCTTCATAGAAACCAGGCTCCACGTGAATACTTTGGACCCATAAGAGGAAAATCTGAGGGCCTTTCAGCTCAGTGGGGTGCAGGGCCAGGGGTCACTCGCCCGGCATCATACAGAAAGCCAGACGTTCTGTTGGGACGGTAGGTGGCCCCGGCTACAGGCCAGCTGTAAAATGACAACTGAGAGTGTGACTCGTCCTTGGGAACCCTGTGGATTTTTGCTGTCCAACAGCTGAGTGGGATTTCCAATGCATGGAACAGTGCGGTTGGGAATTTTTAAAAGTGTTTTCGAATAGTTGTGTATAATCCTTTCTTATACGAGTGAGTAAGAAATTAGGCTTGGGAAGAGGTTTCAATGTAGGACAGTGTGCTCAAGTGTTTTTGTCACTTCTGTTGAAAACCCCCTTCTTTCTCTATGTGTGTGTGTGTGTGTGTGTGTGTGTGTGTGTGTGTGTGTGTACAGAGGACCAAAGTTAACATCAGGTATCTCCCTCCAACTGAGGCTGGGGCCCTTCTTCGAGCCCAGAGGTCAATGATCAGCTAGCCCAGCCAGCCGACTGGCCACAGGGATCTCCTGTCTCTGCCTTCTGAGGGTGGGGTTAGAGCTGGCAGCCGTGCTTCCCGGCCTTGGGGAAGTGGGATCTGGGGATCTGAACTCAGGTCCTCATGCTTGCCCCAGCTCCTTCCTGCTGTTTTTCATGGAGTTCGACAGGATTTCTATCCCCAGCTTATCTGCTGCTCTCGATGTCCTTGCTGGATGCTGCCTGTGCTGCTCTGGCACCAGGAGTTCAGGGCGCCCGAGCCTTGGAAGCCATCTCTAGGCTGATTCTGGAGATGCTTCTAGAACTGTGGCACCTTGGAAGGAGCATGGGAGGTCGGGATGCAGGTCGTGGGGGGCACCTTGTCCTGTTCCCCTGCTTCTGGCAAGTGCTTCATGTTCTGTCTCTTGGTGACTCACCCAAGAGGGGTCCAGACTGTTTAGGGGGAGTCCTTGCTTGCTGATGTCTCCACATCTCTTGGCCCTTCCTTATGTGAATGACTGTGCAAGGGGGGTAGCTTGTCTTTCTTGGGAGGGGGTGGTTGTGTGCCACAGGGCACTTGAGTGTGCGCCCATGGACGAGGGCACTCATATGTGCCTGCGGAGGTCCAAAGCTGGCTTTGGAAACCATCCTGCATTGCTCTGCCTCCTTATTGCTTGGCTTTGGGTTTTCCAAGCTTTACCTTCTAGGGTCAGAAGTTCAGGCTACTACCATTTTTGCCTGGCACTTTTATGTAGGATCTGAGGATCTGAGCTCGGTTCTTTTGCTTCAGGCTTTAACCCCCCTGAGCCACTTCCCCAGCTAGAGATGTCTTGTGCATTTAACAGGTCGATCCTCCTAAATTCTGGCCTTACTAAAGCTCTGAGAGGACATGTCTCCCTAGACTTCTGCCGTCCCATCTGAGGCTGGAGAGGCCCCAGGTGTGGACTCGAAGGGAAGGCATCTCCACTGCTGCTCATTCGTGAACAGAGTCCAACAGAGCTGTGTGCAGTTCATCCGTAGCTTGCACTCTTGTGCTTCGTGGAGTCTGCAGCAGGTTCCCCTGGGCAGCCCCTTCCTGGGACCACGGGGCCTTCCTGCCACGTCGGGGCCTCCCTGTGCTACAAGCTCTTCTCTGTTAAATCCGTAATGGGAACATGAGGTCAGCTTTGAAGTCCACGTTGCGTTCCTGCGGCTCTTCAGGTTCAGCACCGAATTGTAATTGTGTGGATTGTGACCTCAGGTAAGACTTGCGAGGGGGCTTAAGTACTCCCAGCAAGCAGAAGGTCAAAATACACACTTGATTCTGGGCATAGAAGTGGTCTCCTGCTAGGAAGAGGATTCTGAGCTTGATGGTTGGTGAACTCAATTGAATGAAGTTGCCGAAATGGAGCTATGAAGGATTGTCTTATAAAAGTCCTTAGCCGCAGGATGGTGATTCGAGGCTGTTCTCTTGTCTGCTCATCTACCCGTGTTTCATTCATCCCCTGCCTTTGTATCTATCCAGCCATGCATCCACTCGTCCATTCATCCACTTGTCTATTGAAAGCTCCTACCTTAGAACTCTTTACACTGGGAGCCAGAGGTCATGACCCCCTTTCTCTTGTCAAAGCTGAATCTTACATCTTAGACATGCTTCCTGTCCCTTTACTCATAGTGAGTTTCTATATATGCAGCCTCCCTGCCATGTCTTCTGCGATGCTCAAAGCAGAGGCAGATGGGAACATTCTTTGGGCCTCTCAGAGAGCAGACGCCATGCGTTCATGCCTTCACCCTTTACTTCTACCCTTCTTGTACTCTAGACATGTCGCTTCTGTCCTGCTTCACTTGGGAGGAGGGTTTAAAGTTGACCACTTCCTGTTCTATCCTGCAAGTCACAGAATGCGAAATAGGATGGCGAGTTGCTGAGACTAATTTATCAAAGGCTCGCATTCTTCTGGAAGCTTCGGGAGCTGATGCACAGGGCCTCCTCCCAGCCGCGTCACCTGCCCCTGGCTCGGCCTCTTCTTCCTCAGCTGTCCGCAGTGAGAAGTCTGCGTTGGGCCGGCCAACGCTGATGCCAAGCAGGTGGGTGATGGCCCTACTCCTGGCTGCTGCTTCTGTCCTCACTCCCAGGAGACGCCTCCAGCATCTCTGTTACTAACCTACTAACCTGTTTGACATCATGGTTGTCAAATTAGAGGACTCAACCTGCAACCCTTTGAATTGGTGCCCCTGGTATTGAACTAGCATTGTATTAAAAACACACTATCATGGTTTGAAATATGAGAGGTCCCGACAGGCTCATGGGATGGATCTTTAGTTTGAGAACGTCATGGCATGTTTAGGAGGCGGAGCCTTGCTGGAGGAAGGCCGTCACGGGGCGTGGCTTTGAGGCTGTTAGCTCAGTCCTGCTTGAGGGAGTGCGTCTGCTCTTGAGCTCGCCGCAGCTCTCGGCCTCCATGGTGCCTGCCGTGACTTAGGCCGCCTCCAGCTTCTTCCACCAGCCCTTTCCACCTTGAAGGACTGTATCCATCCTCTGGAACCGTAAGCTCAGTAAATCGCCCTTTTGCCCCTGAAGTTGTTTGGGCCTTGGTGGAGTCTCATAGCAGCAGGGAAGCATAGCCGGCCCAGGAATCCCTTTTCTCCTCTTAAGTCGTCTTTGAGTATCGTCTCAGCAACACGAAAGAGTCACTAGCACTCACACGAATACTCTCTCATCAAAGCTTGAGAGCTGCTTGGATAACTGCGTATTTTTTTTTTTTTTGCTGGTTTTAGAGAAACCCTCAGGTTAGAGAGGCTGGTGGCTTTGGCCCAAGGATGATTCCGTGTCCTGAGTCTTGATTTCTCTCCGAAGGGAAGCACTTTCCTTTAAACTTGCAAGGGTAGGAAAGGGTTAATTAAGCTGCCGGAGATTCGTGATTCCCCTGCACACTGGGTCCTTCCAGAAAGGAGCAAGTTAGAGCACTGCAGGAAACCGGGGACCTCTGGGGGACCTCTGCATACACAAAGACCTCCTCGCGAGACCTCACATCTCCCCGACCCCACCTCCACTTCCGCGTGGGAGCCCATACTGTTACTTCCTTATTACTGTGACACAATGCCCGACTCAGCAACTTAAGGAAGAACTGATTTAATTTGGACTGCAAAGGTGGGGTCCACAGGCCCAGAAGGCGTGGGGCAGACGGGCCCTGTGGTGGCGGGGTGGGGGTGGCTGATCTGCTGCATCTGCGTCAGGAAGCAGCGAGAGAGGAATCTAGTGCTGAGTCGCTTTCTTCATTGCAGCCAGACACCCCCTCCCCACCTGCCCCCCCAGCCCAGGGTTGGCGCCACTCACGGTCAGGCGGCTCTGGGTCTTCTTTCAGTGCAACCTCTCTGGAGACACCTGAAAGACAGGCCAGGAGGCGTGTCTCCCAGGTGCCTCGAAATCGGCACAGCAGCTGGTTAGTGCACATTAACCTTCAGGTGCCAGCGCTACCCAAGTCCTCAGGGTTAGCTCAGGGCTTCAGACCAACATGAGTAAGAAGACGTCAGCACCAGCGCCTCAGCACCCAGCACCTCAGCACCTACCACCTATAGCACCCAGCGCCTCAGCACCCAGCGCTTCAGCGTCCAGTGCCTCAGCACCAGAGCCTCAGCACCCAGCGCCTCAGCACCAGCGCCTCAGCACCCAGCACCTCAGCACCTACCACCTATAGCACCCAGCACCTCAGCACCTAGCGCCTCAGCACCCAGCGCCTCAGCACCCAGCGCCTCAGCACCAGAGCCTCAGCACCCAGCGCTTCAGCACCAGCGCCTCAGCACCAGCACCTCAGCACCCAGTGCCTCAGTATCAGAGCCTCAGCACCCAGCGCCTCAGCACCCAGCACCTCAGCACCAGCGCCTCAGCACCAGAGCCTCAGCATCTAGTGCCTCAGAACCCAGCGCCTCAGCACCAGCGCCTCAGCACCCAGCGCCTCAGCACCCAGCACCTCAGCACCAGAGCCTCAGCACCCAGCACCTCAGCACTCAGCGCCTCAGCACCAGCACCTACCACCTACAGCACCCAGCGCTTCAGCACCAGCACCTCAGCACCCAGCGCTTCAGCACCAGCACCTCAGCACCCAGCACCTCAGCACTCAGCACCTCAGCACCAGCACCTCAGCACCTACCACCTACAGCACCCAGCGCCTCAGTACCAGAGCCTCAGCATCTAGTGCCTCAGCACCAGAGCCTCAGCACCCAGCGCTTCAGCACCAGCACCTCAGCACCCAGCACCTCAGCACTCAGCGCCTCAGCACCAGCACCTCAGCACCCAGCACCTCAGCACTCAGCACCTCAGCACCAGCACCTCAGCACCTACCACCTACAGCACCCAGCGCCTCAGTACCAGAGCCTCAGCATCTAGTGCCTCAGCACCAGTGCCTTAGCACCCAGCACCCAGCACCCACAGCACCCAGAACCTCAGCATCCAGCACCCACAGCACCTAGCACCTCAGCACCCAGCGCCTCAGCACCTCAGCACCCAGCACCCACACTTTCCCAGCTTCTCCACCCCTGAGATCAGAACCTGCTGTCGGAGAAGTTGTTGTCATGCGTGGCTGGCTGCTGCGGTCCACATGCGTGGCTGGCTGCTGCGGTCCACATGCGTGGCTGGCTGCTGTGGTCCACATGACCACCTTGTCTGCATGTTGCTTTCAGCATTTTCCCTGAGGGCCAGTGAGTGACAGTGCGGCTCAGGAAGTCAGTCACGACCGGGGTCAAGCTCCACCCCGAGGCCTCCGGGACCTGTCTAACTAGAACAGCTCCAGGGTTCAGAGAAACATGGTGGGATCAGAGTCACACCAGGGAACGCCCTTCGTGCTCCTCAATTTGCATGCACTACTAGGGGCGTGGCAGAGGGAGCGCCACGTGCCCCCCCATGAGGATTTGCCTTTGATAATGGTGTAAGACCAGCATATCAATCAAGTGGTGGCTGCAGATCCAACACAGCTGCCTCAGAAGCCCCCAGACCACAGGAGGGAGGCCATGGTGGACTTTAAACACGGGGCAAAGTGAGGCGAAGTCTCAGGAGGAAGAGGAGGAAGCCAGCCACCATCCCGTCTTCCTGGCTCGCTGGCTCGACCAGGGTGAGGATGCCTGGCTGATGCCCGCATGTCTGGGTGCAGCTGTGAGGTTCGGGCCCTCGTGGTGTGATCAGCGGTCATGAGCCGTCCAGTTCCTTCTCCTCCGGCGCCCATTGGCCGAGAGCTTTCTTTTCAAGGTTTATGGCCCCAGTGCTCCGCAGGCAGCTCCCGTGCCCTGAACAGCTGCTGCCGCTGCCACGGTGGCTCAGAAATGAAGCTGAGCCCCAGCCTAATGGAAATTGTCCCCGGAAAGGTTTGAATTTGGAACACTGATTCTCCATTAATTCAAAGTAGACTCGAGGCTGAGCCAAACAGTCCCATCTCTGCTCTTGGTTGCGGGTTTTTGCTGACAAATGGGAGCCGAGGCTGCCTGGTTTGGTTGCTGTCCTGGCATGTGTGGTTTCAGCAGATGCGCCTGTTTTTCTGACTCGCATCATCTAGCTGTAGTCTGGGAATCTACCTCAGTGCCAGGAGCAGAGGGCATCAAGAAGCCAGGCTACGAAGGCAGCAACACATCCGCCTCACGACAGGTCCACGGTGCGACCAGATCCCCGATGGAGGAAGAAGGGGTTATTTCGGCTCATAGCTGGGGGCACAGGGGTTGCAGTGGGAAGGCAAGGCGCGGGAGCGAGGGGCCTCATGGTGGGAGCGAGGGGCCTCATGGTGGGAGCGAGGGGCCTCATGGTGGGAGCGAGGGGCCTCATGGTGGGGAGTGTGGGGTGTCGCGGTGGGGACATTGTGGAACATTGCAGTGGGGAGTGTGAGGTGTTGTGATGGAGAGGTTGGGGCAGGAGAATGGGGTGCTATAGTGGGGAGGGTGGGACAGGAAGGTGGGGTGCTGTGGTGGGGAGGGTGGGGCAGGAGTGTGGGGTGTCATGGGGGAGGCACAGGGCAGGAGTGTGGGGTGTCATGGGGGGAGGCACAGGGCAGGAGTGTGGGGTGTCATGGGGGGAGGCACAGGGCAGGAGTGTGGGGTGTCATGGGGGAGGCACAGGGCAAGAGTGTGGGGTGTCATGGGGGGAGGCACAGGGCAGGAGTGTGGGGTGTCATGGGGGGAGGCACAGGGCAAGAGTGTGGGGTGTCATGGGGGGAGGCACAGGGCAGGAGTGTCAGGCTGGTCACTTGCATCCACGTCAAGAGGTGGAGAGAGATGAACAAGAGAGATGAACGCTGGGATTCGGCCGCTTGCTCTTTTTGACTCAGTCCTGGACCCCAGCGCATAGATGGTGCTGTCTACATTCAGGGAGGATCTTTCTGGCCCAGTTAAGCGTTTCTGGAGGTACCTACATGGACACACCCACAAGCATGATCTCTTGGAGATACTGTATCTCATTATGTGGACAATGCAGATGAAGCCACCACCACATTTACTGACATGAGAGACACCAAGAGACCCCGGGGACGGCCGGGGAGATGCCAGAAGGTTCTGCTGTGAATAGAGACCTGTGCTTTCCTGAGTCTCAAGCGCCCTGCTGGGACCGGGTGGGAGGGTCACATGAAAGGGACAGGAGTCCCTCAGGCATGTGGTGGCCCCCAGAGACCTTCCTGGTTTTGTGGCATGGCAAGAGGCCTGTGCGGCCACTTTTGTCTTACTCCTGTGAGAAAAAACTCACGCAGGACCAGCACAGGGGAGGAGGGAGACTTGCTTGGCCTATCCTTCCAGAAGCGAGATGAGGCGCATCACCCCAGGAAAGGTGTGGCGGGGGTGGACGCTGGAGGGTCAGTTCAGGCCACAGGCTTCATCACAGATGCAGAGAGCAAAGGGAAATGGCAGAGGATGCAGGACCATCAAAGACTCAAGCTCCCCCCCCGACCCCCAGGGCCTGCCTTCTTCCAGCAAAGCCCTGACTTCAAAGGTGCCAGGAGCTTCCCAAACTTTGACTTTGGCTAAGGACGCAGACACGTGAGGCTGGGGTGGGGGTGGGGGTGGGGGGCGGTCGCATTTAGATCGTGACGAGGCTCTGCTACAGCACAGGTCAGGAGCACATTGGGACGGGGCAGAGGCGTCCCACAGGCTTTCTGACCGGTCATGACGCAGCCTGGGACGATGGCCTCCTGGGCAGGTACCAGCCGTGCCCACCCCTAACATGTGCTGTGCCCGCCCCAACGTGTGCCGTGCCCACCCCTAACGTGTGCCGTGCCCACCCCGACGTGTGCCGTGCCCACTCCTAATGTGTGCTGTGCCCACCCCGACGTGTGCCGTGCCCACCCCGACGTGTGCCGTGCCCACCCCTAATGTGTGCTGTGCCCACCCCGACGTGTGCCATGCCCACTCCTAACATGTGCTGTGCCACCCCAATGTGTGCTGTGCCCACCCTGATGTGTGCCGTGCCCACCCCTAACGTGTGCCGTGCCCACCCCGTGTGCCGTGCCCACCCCGACGTGTGCCGTGCCCACCCCGACGTGTGCCGTGCCCACCCCGACGTGTGCCGTGCCCACCCCTAACGTGTGCCGTGCCCACCCCGACGTGTGCCGTGCCCACCCCCGTGTGCTGTGCCCACCTCTAATGTGTGCCGTGCCCACCCCGACGTGTGCCGTGCCCACCCCCGTGTGCCGTGCCCACCCCCGTGTGCTGTGCCCACCCCTAACGTGTGCCGTGCCCACCCCGACGTGTGCCGTGCCCACCCCCGTGTGCTGTGCCCACCCCTAACGTGTGCTGTGCCCACCCCGACGTGTGCCGTGCCCACCCCCGTGTGCTGTGCCCACCTCTAATGTGTGCCGTGCCCACCCCGACGTGTGCCGTGCCCACTCCTAACGTGTGCTGTGCCACCCCAATGTGTGCCGTGCCCACCCCGACGTGTGCCGTGCCCACCCCTAACGTGTGCCGTGCCCACCCCGACGTGTGCCGTGCCCACCCCGACGTGTGCCGTGCCCACCCCGACGTGTGCCGTGCCCACCCCGACGTGTGCCGTGCCCACCCCCGTGTGCTGTGCCCACCCCGACGTGTGCTGAGGTTCCTGCTTGAGTCTGTCCTCACCGCTGGTCACAGTGGCTGGGCGTGAGCTAAGATGGCTTTGCCGCACCAGCCCAGGTCCCATGACCACGGCTCTGATTGGCGCTCAGCTTCTTCCCGTGAGAGCCCCGCAATCGGAGATTTCTCACAGCACTGACTCGGTGCTGTCTGAATATGTGTTTTTTCCCAAAACGCTGCTCCCAAGGCCATAGTCGGAGCTCTTTAGCTGCTTTTGCAGTTTCTGAATTCGGACTGATGCACAGCCACTGTTCTGACTCCTCCACCTCACGCCCTCTCCATGGTGCAACCCCATAGGGCCGTGGGTCGGTGGTCTGTGCCTCCGTCACTCACCTCCCCAGGGTCTCTCTGGGCTCGCTTCTCTGTACTGGCCGACTGCAGCTCCCGTCCCCTGATGGTCCCTGACGTTTGCTGGCATCCCCTCGCTCTGCCAGGGGGCCATTGTCCTCCCGACCACCATCTTCTCCCGACACCATTCAAAGGGCAGGAGGCTGTGCCGCGACTCCCTCTTGTTCCGGGTTTCCCGATTCCCTTTCCAGTCCCAGGCCACATTTAACCTGCGTGAGGAGGGAAAGCCCCATGCTGACAGAGGACGAACCTCTGAAGCCTGACCCCTCCCACCGCCGCTCCTGCTGCCCGCCGGCCTGGGTGGGCTGAGGGAGGAAAGGCAGTAGCGGGTGAAGTGGTCTTCAACCCTGAACCAAACGATGCTGCCCGCGTCTCTATCCACCTCTTCCTTGCTCCAGCTGAAAGAAAACTTCCTGCCTTCTGCCAGGGTGACACCAAATGTCCTCCTGCCTCCTCCCACCGGTGCTCTACCCGTGCTCCCCACTGGTGCTCCCCCAGCTGATGCTTCACATGCTCCACCTGTGCTCCCCACTCGTGCTCCCCCAGCCGAGGCCTCACGTGCTCCTCATGTGCTCCACCCATGCTCCCCATTGGTGCTCCCCCAGCTGATTCCTTGGGTCCTCCACCCGTGCTCCCCACTGGTGCTACCTTACCTGAGGCCTCACGTCCTCCACTTGTGCTCCTCCAGCCTCCTCCCTTCTGTGTCCTCGCCATGATCTGCTAGGCTGCGAGGAGTCTCCTCAGTGACTAGACAGTTGTGAGGATTTCCCAGTTCTGGGCAAGTCTCTGCACCTCCGCAGCTGATGGTGCAGGACAGAATGCAGACTTTGGTAAGAGGTTGGTGGCAGCTCTGACCTGAAGGTTTATCATGGTAGCTGCTGTTTGATTTTTCTTTTCATTTGGGTCCAGCTTTGTTCTCCTGAATCCTAATCAGAATCCCTCTGGCCCTTTGATTGCACAGCCCAGGGCTCTGTGATTGCACTGCATTGGGCTCTGATCACACTGCACTGGGCTCTCTGATCACACTGCACTGGGCTCTGATCACACTGCACTGGGCTCTCTGATCACACTGCACTGGGCTCTGATCACACTGCACTGGGCTCTCTGATCACACTGCACTGAGCTCTCTGATCACACTGCACTGAGCTCTCTGATCACACTGCACTGGGCTCTCTGATCACACTGCACTGGGCTCTCTGATCACACTGCACTGGGCTCTGATCACACTGCACTGAGCTCTCTGATCACACTGCACTGAGCTCTCTGATCACACTGCACTGGGCTCTGATCACACTGCACTGGGCTCTCTGATCACACTGCACTAAGCTCTCTGATCACACTGCACTGGGCTCTGATCACACTGCATTGAGCTCTCTGATCACACTGCACTGGGCTCTCTGATCACACTGCACTAAGCTCTCTGATCACACTGCACTGGGCTCTCTGATCACACTGCACTGGGCTCTGATCACACTGCACTGGGCTCTCTGATCACACTGCACTGGGCTCTCTGATCACACTGCACTGGGCTCTGATCACACTGCACTGGGCTCTCTGATCACACTGCACTGGGCTCTCTGATCACACTGCACTGAGCTCTCTGATCACACTGCACTGGGCTCTGATCACACCGCATTGAGCTCTCTGATCACACTGCACTGAGCTCTGATCACACTGCACTGGGCTCTGATCACACTGCACTGGGCTCTGATCACACTGTACTGGGCTCTCCCCAAATGTAATCCAAGAAGCTACATGTGCAATGATGCAGGTACAAGAGGAAAGAACACTCTTTGGCCTGGTGCATTATTATTATTATTATTATTATTATTAATTACTATTACGTATGTGTGTGTGATTGTGTGTGTATGTGATTGTGTATGTCTGTGTCTATGAGGATAACTTCTGGAGTCACCCTGGATTGCTTCTACCTCCTCTTTGCTTTGCTCTGGAGTTTCCCAAACTCTGCCTTAAAGGGCTGGATGTGCAGGCTGCTGTCGTTTACACCCAGTGTTTTTATGTGGGATCTGACATTCGAACTCGGGACCTTCTGTTTGCAAGGCTTAATCCCTGAGTCACCTCTTGGGCTCCATGCTCCAATACTTAGAACAAGAGACCCGCAGACCTGCTAGAAAACAAACTTGCCACCTTTACGTATTTCAAATATGGATGAATTAACATGATTACAAGTCAGACACACTTCAAGAGCACTGCTCCATCAGGAAAGTGCTTAAGTGAGAAATGAATTATTGCAATTTCCAGGTTGAGCAATATGTGTGGATAATTGTGGGGGATCATGTATGCGTCTAATGAAGCGTATCTGTTTCCCTTCAGGATCTCACCAATTGACATGTGATGAAGTGATGCAATAAAGAAGCTAGCACTATTCTAGAAGCTTCTGAAGCCCTAGGCTTCTCTCCATGTTTTGTGCTAATCAGCATACAGTTAGTGCCATCTGTTTGCCCACTCCTTGCTAAGTGCCCAGGGGCCATTAATCAGTTGGGGAAGAAGACACTACCCAGAGCAAGGATTAGGATGTGGGGCTCTGGAGTCAGACACTCCTGGATTTGAGTTTCAGCTTTTTAAAAATTTTATTTTGCATGCATGTGTGTGTGTGTGTGTGTGAGCATTACTGTATGTCCCTGTGGAGGAATAAGGGTGACTTTGGGAGTCATCCTGGATTGCTTCTGCCTCCTTTTTGCTTCACTCTGGGATTTCCCAGGCTCTGCCCACCAGGGCCAGAAGTGCAGGTCTTTGCTGTTTCTGCCTGGCTTTCTTATATGGGACCTGAGATCTGAACTCAGAACTTTCTGCTTGTAAGTTAGAGTCTTAACCCCTGAACCATCTCTCCAGCCCAAGTTTCAGCTTTCTAAACATCACTGGCAGATGTGGGGAATTTCCTGAATCTTCCGAGCTTTGTCCGGCACGTTACATGGACGGATAGCCACAGCTGTCATATCTGCTGGGCAGACCACCCATCTGATTCTGAGGCTTGGGATGGTGGTGGTGAGGTGATTTCAGCCACTTACCTGTCATTCAGCACCCGTGGCCAGTGGGAGGGGAAGGCAAGGGACCCTCGAGGGTGTCTCTGGATGTAGGTCCTGCTTCGGGGCCCTTTGCTCTGTCTGTCTGTCAGTGTCTTTCCTTTTCTGTCTGCGTCACCTCCCCCGCCCCGGGCTTCCCTGTCTCCTCTGATCTGAGCCTGTGCTGCTGCCCACGTCTGCTGCCTTCCTCTTTCTCTCCCTCTCTCTGTCAATTCCTTCAGATCATTCTTTTCTTTCCATGGTATCTCTTCTAACTCCCCCCAAACCACAAACCTTCCCAGTGTTAACACTGACTTTACTTCCGCCTGGCGGCTGGGCACGTGGACAGTCTTTGAGTCTGTCCCCATGAGGCACTACTGCGCTCCTCGGGCTCAGAGACTTCCAGCCAGGCGAGGTCCTCTGCGTGCCCTGTGGGCGGGGAGTCCATCGGGACTTCACTGTGACATCAGCCTTTTGACACCAGCCCTGGGACAGGCTGACAGATAATCCAAGGCATTATCCAAGCAGCTAAGGGATCATTCTCTGTGCCCAGTGTTGCTATTCGCCAGGTGAGAGTCAGACCACATCGAATGACACCAGGTGACATGAGCAGACACATTCTCAGTGCGCGCGGCGCCATGCAGCACGCACGACATTTCTACTGTCAGTTTAGCACCGTGATGGCAGCAGCCACCTGGAGGTCTGTGGGGCTCTGAACATCCAGACGGAGCCAGAGAATCGGGGGCGACCCGAGAGCTGAGGGCACCCTGTTGGCAGAGGTTCCCCATGGGAAGAAGAGGACAGCGGACAGAGGGAGAAAAATCAGAGCACGAGATGTCACACAGATCTGGATGTCGCATGAAACAGTGCATTGGGGGACAAATTATATGTAACACATATAACAGTCTTCTGTATGGTAATGAATCAAACCTTATGCATAGCATTCAATTCAGAAGGAGAATTCCTTTCTGAAGCCCACCCTGGCCTGCCCCTCACAGCATCATCCTCCCACCCTGAGGTCAGCACTGAAGTAAGTTTTGTACTTAGCAACGGGTGCTTTTGTTTTGCGTGTGTGTGCAGATATGCCGATCTTTGAACGATACTGCAGCTGTGCAGCTGCAGCTCTGCAGCTCTGCAGACATTCTGGCTTCATGTGGTTCTCACTGCAGTGCATGCATCTTCTCGGCTGCCTTGCTGCTGAACAGCGAGCTGCAAGATTCGTCCACAGTGATGCGTGTTGTGTGTGTGTGTGTGTGTGTGTGTGTGTGTGTGTGTGTGTGTGTTAGGGGGCCTGTGCATAGTGTTCTGCTAAATGGGGATGGCATTTTATATCCATTTATCTATCAATAGACTATGTTCATAAATATCCTCAAACTTTCCTTCTCGTATATGAAAGCAAACATTTCTTTCATATATGTATGCATTTTTCAAATATATTAAGATCCTTCATAAGTATATACATATATACCAATATATATGCAATTTTCACATATCTTTCAAATATATGCAAATAGATACATATGCAGTTTTCACTTATATATATCTTGTAGACACAGACAGAGGTGCAATTACGGGGTCATGTGATATGTAAATCTTTCAATATAATGAGCTAATGCCCGTTTCTCTTCTAAAGAGCTCCACTATTTTACATTTCTACCAACAACCCATTGGCTCTTCCTACCTGCCTGCTGGAGTTTTATTGTAGGTCTGCCTTACCTGGTGATATGAAGAGACACCTCACCATGGCCCCCCATGCTCGAGGTGAACAGAAGCTCTGTGCCTTATCGCCGTGCTATTTGGGCTTCTCTCGTGGAAGCTATTTACGGCTTTTGTCTTTTTCTATTGTGGTTTTCTCTTAGCTGCTCAGAGGAATCGTTTCTGTAGTGTGGATGCCGTATGTGACTCTAAGACAATCAGTGCAACTCCAGCACATGCATGATAGTGGATTGATGCAAACACAGTCCCAAGCTTCACCACAGCCAACGCAGGGGCGGTCGCATGCTCCACCATGAGCCGGTGCAGCTGCAGCTTCGCAGTGGTTGATGCAGCTGCAGTTGTGAGTTTCGTGGTAGGTTTGGTCAGCAGATATTTTTTATTAATATTCTTAGATGTTTGTGCTTCTGCTTATAAATTCATGGATTTTCACATCTGAGTTTTCGTCATTGTAGAATATGGATATAGTAAATTAAAATTATATCAGGCCCCTTGAAATTATTGCAACCCACAGGTGAGAACACTTTTCCCGACGTCTTCTCAAGACGTTGTGGCGTTGCTCTCTGTTTGCGGCAGTGAGCAGAGTCTGGCTGTGGTCACGGACAGCGGCGCTGGAGGGTAGAGCGCTGCTGTGCTGGTTCCCACGGTCGCGCTCTGTGGTGCTGATCAGTCCTGGTTCATACATCCCTTGTTCTGCCTTGGGACTCAGCTGTAGCTTGGGGCCACGCTGCGGGACCCTTGCGGCTCCCTTCCAGTGCGGGGCCCTGTGGCCGCTGCCTGGCCGTGTCTGGCACTGAGATCCTCAGCCGTTCACTTGACTTCGCTCGTTGACGCTGAAGACTTAAACAGTAAAGCCACGATCTCAAGCAGGGCTCTGATGGCTGTCGGCTTATCATCATGGAGTGTGTGGCTGAAGAATGCAAACAACTCTCCGACCGTCAGGAAAGCAGTCCATGACACGAATTCACTGCATCCACATACGAAATCTAAAGGAAGGAAAATAAATTTTAAAAGAAGAAAAAGACACACCTACACGGATGATGAGACAGTTCCCTCCGGGGCCTGTGGAGAGATCACAGCCCAGGACACAAGCTCAGGTGCCCATAGTCCACGTTCCATCGTGCTGAGCGCCATCAAGTACTAGCTGCACAGAAACAGTGTCAATCAAAGCGCCTGTCGATTGCATGGCGGGAGTGGGCTTCACATACCAGGCAAGTGGGGCGTGTCTGCTGTAGTCCACTCTCAGATGGCATCTTAACTTTTGGTGAAGCCAGGCAGCTGTACATTCTAGATGTTTCACCTCAAGGTCACAGGGTGTGGTTCATACACAGATGTGGGCAGTAAATGGGTGTTTAGACGTGGAGACGCTCTACAGTGTTTGGCTCAGGACCTGCAACATCCCGACTTGACTCAGCCACTCACTTTCGAGCCTCAGTCAGCCTCCCAGGTGCGGCTTTGGTCCAGAGCTTCAGTCCTTAATTCAGCGCTGGTCCTGCATGCTGGTGCCCCCGTCAACCCCACCAGAACTCAGAGCCAAGTGCGAATTCCCATTTCTGGATGCAGTGGGACCCTTGGCCTCTCCCCTCCCCTGGGATTCCCAGTCCTTGTGACCTCTGTGGAGTGAGCTTGACCCGCGGGGTGTCATGGGGTCTGTCTCACCGTGACTCGAGGTGACCATGAGGATAAGCACAGGCAGCAGCCAGGAGACCCTGGCACCACCCCGAGTTACAGGAGCCCTATGTATTCTCAGTGGTTCTGCAGTGGACGGCGATCCTGTCTTCTTCGGTCCAGCGGAATGTGGGTCCTTATGTGATTGTTCAACCCTGCACCCCAGCCAGCTGTGGGTAGAGCTGGCCACCCCTGTCCCTTTGCATAGCCTCCTGTCTCTTACATATTCTGGGTTTTGACTTCTTTCCTTTTAAAATTTTAGACTGTTTGTACATTCAAGGGAAGATTGGGATTTGAGTCAATTTGTTAAAAAATTGACATTTTGTAATATCGTCTTCAATCAAATGAGCATGATTGATTTCTCCAATTACTTGGGGTTTCCTTGATGTCTTTCGGTAATGTTTTTTATTTTCCTGTGCAGAAGTCTTGATCATTGTTTGTTAGATTGGTTCTGAAGTATCTGATATATTGGGCCCTATGGTAAATGGTGTCTTTGTAAACTGTATTTTAAATCTTTGTGTCTGAAAATTCACTTGATTCACACTTTATATTTGTCCACAGCAACTTTGATTTTTTTTCAATTAATTATTTCTTTTTTGTGTGTAGGCGTGTGTATGGATATGTGTGTGCATTTCTCTGTGTGCGTGTGTGCGTGTGTGTGTGTGTGTGTGTGTGTGTGTGTGTGTGTGTGTGTATCAGAAAGCACCGTGTGTGCCTGTGGAGACCCAAGGGTGACTTTGGGAATCTTCCTGGGTTATCCATCCTCCTTACTGCTTTTCTTGGGTTTTCCAGGCTCTATCTTCTAGGGAGGGAAGTACAGGCCATCATTGTTTCTGCCTGACATTTTTATGTGGGATCTGGGATCTGAACTCAGGTCCTTTTGCTTGTAAGGCAAAGACTTAACCCCTGAGCCATCTCTCCAGCCTCCAGCCCCTGCAGCAACTTTGAAAGTCTCTCCCACTTACTCTGCTGATTTGCTCGTGCATCCTTTTGACTTTACGTGTTCATTTATTTTCGTAGTGCCACCCGTCAAGCCCAAGCCTATATGTGTCATGTACGTGGTCTCCTATCACGCTATCATTAAGCCATGAAATTTAATGTCTCAATTTTCAGTTATCTTCATCCATAATTTCTATCAAATGGAAGGTTTGTTAAGGCTGCTTTCCAGTCTCTGTGGTTTGGTGGGGCTTATGGTTTTTTTTTTTTTTTTTTGGCCACAGTCCTTCGTGCTGCTTGTTAGAAATGAATGTAGATTCACAGAAAGGAACCGACGTGCATCATCCTTCGGAAATCGCTGTTGGAAGAGAGGGCCCCATGACTCTAGCCAGCTGCGGTGGGACCCAGGAGTCACGAGCTTTGGAAAAGACAGCTCCACGTGTGGCATGACGGAGTTCCCGAGAGAGGGGCCGACTCTTCCATTCCTGAGAAAGAGAGGGTTTCTGGTTCTTAGAGGTTTTCTGGGGTGGGAAGGCCCACCACCTGACCTGGCTGCATTGGAGTCCCATGGCCGAAAACGCTGGTAAGGAATGTGATGGCATTTCAAAGCTGCTGTGCTGGGGAGCTGCGCTGCTTGTAGAATGAAGATGAGAGAATATTTGCTGGATGTTGCAAAGCAGGGTTGAGGCCCGGGGTGTTGGGCGGCTTTGTGTCTTCAGGCTGCTGATCTGGAAGCAGAAAGTCTCTACCTACCATGGCGGCCTTTCCGTTTGTGTGAAAAGACCTTCCCAGGACAGGACCTGTGGGTGCTTAGTGGATGCTCTTCATCCTAGCCTCCTCCTCCTCAGGACGACAGCTCCCGCCCCCAGCCCGTGCGCGTCCCTGGCCATGCCCTCCTGGGCACTGCAGCCCAGCGTCTGCAGTGACTCCAGGTACCTTCTGGTGGTCCTCTCCGCCATCTTGTGAACCCTGATCCCCCTTTTCTGGAAGTGGAGCCCATGAGTCAGCTATTACCTCCTCATGAGTCCGTCAGCATCATCGCTGCTCCAGAACAGCTGATCTTCTCTGTGGCTGCCTTCTCCATGGGGTCTTGTCCTTCAGCTCCCACGCGCATCCGTTAGACGAGCCCTCAGGAGGATCCGAGGTCGGCATGGTCAGCGTCACGGTCTGAATGCGTTGTCCCCCCAGGCTCGCACGTTCGCATCCACAGCTGACGCTAATGTTAGGGAAGGTCTTGGCACCTTCAGGGTTGGAGCCTTCCTGGAGGAAGACAAGTCTCGAGGGGGCGGGCTTGAGTTTGGGCAGCCCCACCCTCCTCCCACGGGAGTCTTGCTCTCAGCTTCTGTGATGGCCGCGGTAACCTGAGCCGCCTCTGGTTTCTGCCGCCTGCCAGGCCTCGTTCGCCGTCATGGAGTGTGTCTGCTCTGGAGCCGGAGTGAAGAAATCTCTCCTTCCTCCCTTAACTGGAGCCCCAGCAGCAGAAAGAGGGGAGCCGTCTGGGGCTTGTCTGCTCGTTCCCTCGGGTCTGGCGCTCTAGCGTCAGGGGCCTTTGCTGACGTCTTAGACGGAGGTTCACTTTGCAGACATGCACCCCGTCTCCTGCTGCAGATGTCACCTGTCTTTCTGGTCCTTTCCGGTCCTTCTCCACTGACTGTGGCGTTATGCGGTTTCTCTGTGATGCACTGAGCTCTGATCACCATGTCCCTTGGGATGCCTGGGCTCGTCCCTGTGAGATTTTATGCCTTTCAGATGTACAAAGCGTGTTCACCCGCATCCTGCTGCCCGCCAGCCTTTGTGTCCTTTCTAAACTTCCACTCTGTGTGGACAGACGCCTTTGTCTGTCTTCAGTCACGTGGTCACTACATGACTCAGATAATTTAAGGAGCAAAGCATTTTATTCACACGCATGATCTCAGGTCTGTTGGGGCAGGAGAGTTGCTAGCAGGCGCTGAGAACTAGTCACGCCGTATCCATAGGAACCTCTGGCAGAATTCAGGACCAGTGGACCCCTCCTAGCTTGTCGGCCTGCCGAGGCAATTAGCTCTTGCTCCATCTTCTCCACCTGTCCAGGGAATGATCACACCACTGTGGCTGGCTCTTCCCATGTCAGTTAGATGTTCGGAGACTTGTCTCAACAATTCTTCAAAGGTGGCCTAAAGGTTCAGTTATGATTTGTCGAATTGACATCTAAGACTAACTGCCACACTGGGTTTTTCGTCTCAAATGTCTCTCATTTCCTCTCTGTGCTCACTGCCGATTACATCAGGCCTTTCCCCATTATATCTTAAATCTTTTTGTGGGGCTTTCTCTTTGCTCCTGTGTTGTTTTGAGTTAGGGTCTTGCTCTATGTCTCTGGCTGGCCTGGAGTCACTATGTGGACTAGAGTGGCCTCAAATTCTGTCCTCAGCCTCCCAAGTGTGGATTAAATCTGTACAGCACAGCTGACTCTTCAAAGGGTTTTCTATTTATTTTAAATATTTACGTTATCTTTTTCTTTAATATTGTGTGTCTCTATTTGCTCAGAGTAGATAGATATGTATTTTGAACACAATACTATATTATCTTTGATTAATTTTAGTTTAATCAGTTAGTTAGTTGTTCATTATGTATTTTAGGACTGTTGGGAACTTTTTGAATTCTTGAATTCTTTTATAAAAACAAAAAAGTCCCAAATAAAGAGATCAGAACCCTCTTCTGTCTAAGAGGCAAGCTCTAAGTTTGGAGCCTGGCCCTGTGGTTTGTATGGACATTTGGAGCAAGGCTCTGGCACTCACTGCGGGACAGAGGGGCTTGTAAGATTTGTGACCTCAGGATAGCAGGGGTCCTCTCTTGATCCCTCCTCAGAAGCTCACGCTCAGGCGGGCCAGAAAGAAGGCCGTCCCTCGGCGAGGTCACCTCTGGGCCTGCCAAGTCTGCATCCACAGAGCTGGTTCTTATTAAATATTGACATCAGTTCCCATCGGGACAATTGACCCGGCCGTGGGTCCATCTTGCCCGGCTTATTCCCGTTCTCTCCACTTCCTGGTGGGCGGGTTTCTTGCCTTTAGGATGGTTGAGGAAGTGCACAGATGGCTTCTGCCAGGAGCCAAGCTCCTCCCACTGGGACCACGCGTGTCTTCATCCTGTGTTGCTTGTCCTGGAGCAGTGAGTTCGTGGCTCCCAGCGGTGTGTGTGATGGGGTTTCGGGGAGATGCCCTCTCCAGCAGCACGGTGGGGCTGAGGGCTCAGGTCCCCACGTGGAACCTGCTCAGCAGCACTGACCGGTGTCTCAGGACCCAGCGGCCTCCCGGCCTGACGTCCCACAGTCCTGCAGGGCCGCTGCCCTGGCCCAGCAATCCTCGGCGCGTCGCAGTCCCTGTCCTTTGTCTTAAGGAGGAGGTTGCTGGGCACGTGGGTGACTTCTCCCAGGCTGCTGCGCCCAGAGGACTGGCTGGCCCCGGGCCAAGGGCACGTTTCTGATTGTACTGCCTACGCTCCATGACCCTGCCGTGCTTATGACTTGACTTAGCAGCTTTTGCATGCTGCATTTGACGTAACAAACTGGACGAATTTAGAGGGTGTGGTTCAGTGAGTTAAACACGGGCTTCCACCTGTCAAATCACCAGTGCATTGAAGAGAGCAAGCTTGTTCACCTTTCTACGCTGTGGCATCCCGTCAGAGTGACCCCCCCTCCATCCCTTGGCTCACTCTTCCAGGTTCGTTCATGTTAGTACACGCACCGATACCGCACCCCTTTAGCGCTTCTGTGGACTGGTCTGTTGCACCCATGGGCCTTTGGACGCCTACCATCTCCTCTCTTGGGAGGAACCCAGCCCTCCCCCCATTTTCGGCCATCATGATTCTGTGCGTCAGTGCCTGGAAGAGAAGCGACAAGGTCATATGGCAAATGTCGGGAACTCTTCTGAAAAGCGACCATGCTGTTTGATATCCTGGAGAAGTCCATTTCCCCACCCCCTCAACAGCGCTTGCAATGATCAACAGATCGAGTGAATTTTGAGTTCTCATGGGATTGCCGTGGGGCTCAGTTGGCATTCATTTGCATTTGCTTGATGACCAAAGCTATTAAGGTTTATTCTAGTCTGAGATACTCTATATTCACTATCTGTACTTCCCCTTTGGTGAATGCTATAGTTAGGCACCGGTGTCAATTTGATGGTTGAAGGTTTGAGTTCTGGGCACATTTGTAGAGAATTAGTAATTGAGTTAAGCCCAGAGCAGACCTGCAGGAGATATTCTAGCTGATGGGGAAGGCCCAGCCTGTGGTGGGTGGGACTAGTCCCTGGGCAGGTGATTAAGATGGAGGGAACTGTCTGAGAAAGGGGCACCCTGTGTACACTTGGCCAGACGTGCTGGTCTGGCAGGTAAGGATTGTCCTCTCTCAGTTGCTATTTGGAGATGGTCTGCTTCCTGGAAGAGGCAGTTAGAAGGTCTGTGCCCTAACTGTGGATTTCACAATTAGGTCTGTGCAACATTTTGAATGACTCTGTGTGTGATGGGATCTGTACTGACGTTTCCATGTGAAAATTGTTGGTTCCAGCGCCTGGCGGGAGAGGAGTTTACCTCGCCCCGGGTGACTTTGCTTCTTTGCTGTGAGCCAGGGTGGTGCTTGCATGGGCACCGCATCGGGGTTTGGGGGTGTCTCTGCTTTGCTTTTTGGATGCGTGTGTCTATTTGGAACATTGTAGCGTGTTATTATCCTAGCTGTTTTTGTGGCATGAGTGCATTGTGTATGTGTGTAGAAGAGAGCACCAGGGTGTGTGTGCTGTGGAGGCCACGGGAAGCATCAGGAATCATCCTGGGTTGCTCTTCCCCCTCATTGCTTTGCTCTGGGGTTTTCCAGGCTCTGCCTTCCAAGGCAGGAATTCCAGGCTTCCTGACTTTAAGACAGCACTGGGGGTAGAGACCGTGCCCAGGCAGTTCTTCCTCCACGTTATCTCTCATCATTCTAAGTCTTTCTGCAGTTCCAAATGCCTTTCCGAATTGGCCCTGGTGGGATTTTGATTGGCAAGTGTTAGATTTCTAAGTCACTCCGAGAGAAGAGTGGTAATGCTAACAACAGCGGGTCTTTCAACCTGTGAACAAAGCCTGTGTCAACATGTATTTAAATCTTCCGTGTCTCTCAACAATATTTTCGCAGCTTTGGTTCATACACATCCTTTGTTGCCTCTCTTTCCACGTTGTACATTGCATTGTCCTTAAGTTTCTGGTCATTATTTTGTCAGAGAACAGAAACGCGTTTGATTTCTGAATACCGATGCAGAACGCCACGTCCCCGCTAAACTCACCTGTTTTTCCAATAGCTGTTCTGTGTCTCACTGAAATTTTGTCAATGGTGATTATGCCAGTGAATGAAAGGGCCACCTCCTTGGCCGGTCTGCTTGCTGTCCTCCTCCCCCTAGTCTTGTAGCCCAAGCACAGCAGAAGGATGCGGCAGAGCGCCTCGCCTTGCTCCTGGCTCAGGGACGAACCTTGTCTTCAGCCACTGTGCGCGCGCCTCTGCCAGGAGTTCTCAGGGACACACGCTTGAGTCATGACCGGGAGCTTCTTGCTCGCGAGGTCTTTGAAGGGGTGCACGTACTTGATTTGATAAAGCACCTTTTGCTCTCAATTGATAGGATCAGACTGAATTATTTTCAGTTTGGTAACAAGGCGGTCACGTACAGAATTCTCCTGCAATGTTGAGCAAACTCAGTATGTCTGAGGTAAACTGAAGTTGTTCGTGATCTTATGATACAAGATAACTTGCTGCAGTCGTCTTCAGCCGCCTTTGTGTCTTCATGTCTCTGAGTGATGCTGTTTCTAGAGTTTTCTTCTCCAATGATGTATTTTGAAGTTAGGGGGCAAGCAGTGAACTAGGGATTGCTCACCCCCCAATCATGAGCCTGACATGTTTCTTCCTTGATTGTGGATGTAACTCACTAGTAAACCATCAGGCTCCAGAGTAACCTAGGTGCGTGTTTATGTGAGGAATAGTCAATGGTTTAACAGTATTTTAGCAGGTTTTCATAATTTTTTGGCTCTTTCAAGGCATCTTTCACCACTGTGTGTTTGTCATGGATGTACTCAGTCTCAACATTACCTTGTCTTTTTTTAATACCTAGTGATGTGAGTCTAGTTTCTCTGTAAATTTATTGGTTTCTATTGAAGAGGTACTTTTGGTCATATTCTGTTTTCTTTCTCACTAGTTCCTTCATCCACGTATGTCAGAGTCCTTTGCTCTTCTGTCTCTAGTTTCTTAATAAAGTTGTGTCTGTGGCTTGAGACTGTTCATATCTCCCAATACAGAGATGTAGGCCCCACACTGCTAAGTTCTTTGCTGTGTCTCATATGTTCTGATATGGCGCATTTCCAGCATAAAATATTTTCTGACTCCCAGTATGGTTTCTTAAAAAAATACATAGCTTTGGTTCCAAATATCTGGAGAGTTTCCAGATATCTTTCTGTAATTAATTTCTCATTTGGTTCTACTTGTCAGAACGCACAATTTCATTACTACATCCACTGAGGTTTGTTTAGGATTGTAGTGCGGCTTAGGACAGTGTGACAGCTGCACTTGGGCCCGGCCTCTGCTGCTGCTGTGGGGTCCACGCTGACAGGGCCACACCCGGGGTCCACGCTGACAGGACCACACCCGGGGTCCATGCTGACAGGACCACACTCGGAGTCCATGCTGACAGGACCACACCCGGGGTCCACGCTGACAGGACCACACTCGGGGTCCACGCTGACAGGGCCACACCCGGGGTCCATGCTGACAGGGCCACACCCAGGGTCCACGCTGACCAGGGTCATACCTGGGGTCCATGCTGACAGGGTCACACTCGGGGTCCACACTGACAGGGTCACACTTGGGGTTCATGCTGAGAGGGCCACACCCGGGGTCCACACTGACAGGACCACACCGGGGTCCACGCTGACAGGACCACACTCAGGGTCCACACTGACAGGGCCACACCCGGGGTCCATGCTGACAGGGTCACACTCAGGGTCCATGCTGACAGGGTCACACTTGGGGTCCAAGCTGACCAGGGTCACACTGGGGTCCATGCTGACAGGGCCACACCCGAAGTCCACACTGACAGGGCCACACTTGGGGTCCACGCTGACAGGGCCACACTTGGGCCTGGTCTCTGGGGCTGCCGTGGGGTCCCGTCCACACTGACCGTCCTCACTGATCCTTTTCCATCAGTTTTTAAGGGAAAGGCACAGGGGTGTCTGACCTTAACTGTCCGGTTGTTCTGTGCTGAGGTACGGTAGCAGGACATTTGCCTGACCTCTGTGAGGCTTTCACACATATGCACACGCATACGCACGCACACATTTACAGATATTCACAAAAAAGAAACACACACTCATCCACACACATACACCACATACAGACATACATTCATATATATTTAATACACCCACACCCAAAGACACATACACCACAGACATAAGTACAACACATACACAGATATTCACATATACACAGAAAGAGATACACACACACATACACAGGCAGGCACAGACACATACAGAAAGAACCACATATACTCTCACAAATACAAATAGACACTCACAGAAACATAGACAGACATATAGACACAAATGGAACACATACAGACACACCCTCACATATATTCACATGCACACCCCCCCACATCTTTCCCCTGAAGACTTTTCAACTAAAATCGACACCCACAGTAGTTTCTTCAGCTCGCTCAGGTGTGGAGTATATTTTCCCATGGCTGCTGTTTTACTTGATCTTTATAGTGACAAAGTGTGCTTCTTATAGGAAACAGACATCTGGACTTCACTAGTGTTTTGTAGGGCTTGACCATCTCTGTGTTTTCAGGGCACCGCTCCGTCAAAGGCGACCTTCTGTATCTCAGCGGGTTGAACCCAGCACCTGCACATGCCAAGCGAGCGCCCCCAGCTCTGTCCCCGGGGGCTGTGGATTGGTGTAAATCTGTGGGTTTCCTCCTATGTTATCTCCTTTGCTCCTGTGTCCTGTTTAAAGCTTGCTTATGGTTGTGTTTTATCTCATCTGTTGGCTTCGCTGGCTGACATGATGTTGTTGAAATCCGGAGATTGCTTTAGGGTTTAAGACGGTGTCTAAGATTGCTTTAGGGTTTAAGACGGTGTCTAACCCGCCAGGGAAAGAGCGTCACGCGCCCTCTCTCCCCTGAGCCCACAAGCTATCCTCCTCACGTTTTGCTTGCACATGTATTTATTGCCGCTCCACAATACATTCTGCTATTGTTGTTTGCACATTCAATTGACTTTTAATCATATTTGGAGAGCGCAGCCACGTTGTGTACTTAGGCGGCGGGGATTCTTCCAGGGCCGCCTCCTCTCTGCAGCCTGGTTTCCACCCGCGCGGCTTCTGTGTTCCTTCAGGGCTGCTCGTCACGAACCTCTGGCTCAGCGATCCTCAAGTGTCTTATTTTGCTTTGCTTTGGACATGGACTCCAGCCGAATGGCCCCCTCCATCTTCACGGCGCGCTCCCTCATGGCCGTGTGCAGTCCCTGGGTCCTTGTCTCTCTGCTTGGAAAGGCTCCGAGCCCTTTCCGAAGTAAGCTTTTCATTACAGATTTCTCTGCCTTATCCATGCTGTGCCTTGAGATTTAGACTGTCTTATGAAACTGAAAGCTTTCCTCTCCTTGCCCCTCCTCCACAGACTCAGCGCGCCTCTACATGCTTGACTGATAGCCCAGTGCACTTGACTGACAGCCCAGCGTGTCTCCACATGCTTGACTGACAGGCCCAGTGCATTTGACTGACAGGCCCAGCACGCCTCCACATGCTCAACTGACAGCCCAACATGTCTCCACATGCTTGACTAACTAGGCCCAGTGCACTTGACTGACAGGCCCAGGGTACTTGACTGACAGGCCCAGTGTGTCTGTGCACTCTAGACTGACAAGCCCAGTGTGCCTCCACAGGTTTGACTGACAGATCCAGTGTGTCTCCACATGCTTGACTGACAAGCCCAGTGCACCTGACTGACAGGCCCAGTATGTCTCCACACACTTGACTGACAAGCCCAGTGTGCCTCCACAGGTTTGACTGACAGGCCCAGTGCACTTGACTGACAGGCCCAGTGTGTCTCCACACGCTTGACTGACAGGCCCAGTGCACCTGACTGACAGGCCCAGTATGTCTCCACACACTTGACTGACAGGCTCAGTATGTCTCCACACACTTGACTGACAGGCCCAGTGTGCCTCCACACTCTTGACTGTCAGGACTTATGCATCTCCATACACTCCATTGCCAGGTTTAGTGTATCTCTACACATTTGATTGACAAGTTCTGATGTATCTCCGCATAGTTTGTTGACAGATCTAGTGTTTCTACACTCTTGATCGAAAGGTATAGTGTGTCTATACACTGGATTGAAGGTCTAGTGTGTCTTTACACACTTGATTGACAGGTTTAGTGTATCTCTTCACACACTTGATTCACAGGCATAGTAAGTCTCCACACATTTGATTGATAGGTCTAGTGTGTCTCTTCACACACTTGATTGACAGGTCTAATGTACCTCTTCACACACTTGATTGAAGACAGGTCTAGCGTGTCTCCACACATTCGGTTGTCAAGTCTAGTATCTCTGCAAACTCTTGATTCTTGGCATAAGGTCTCTGCACACACGGGGAGGTCATGGAGGGACCTTGGTCTGGCTAGTAGGGGATGGTAATCCAGGGTGGTCTTGTTAACAAGTAATGATGATCCAGGGGGGGTCCCAGTGTGGTTCACAGGTGACCAGGGTGGGGTCACACATAATCTTAGTGCCAGTGGCCGTGGCCTTGAGCAGCTGACTTGGGCCACAGAGCAGGTGCTGTCCACAGAATGAGGGGAGTCAAGGGCTCCAGCCATAGTGATCCCACTCGCACAGGTGTGAGCAGGGGGAGGCAGGACCGTCCTGGGGCTGAGTTTGTTCCGAGGGCAGCACGGAGCTTCCTGACCCGGCAGCAGGGCTGAGATGCCGTGGTCATGGGAGAAGATCGCCGGCCTCGTCCATGAGACAGGCGGCCAGAAGTGGGGTGGTCACCACGGGGATTAGAACATGGGATTGCTGGGAGTCGGCGCCGGCCTGGCTGAGTGTCCTGGACCAGACTAATATGAGAGGACGAACAGCTTGGGGAGGTAGTCCGCTCCTCCTCGCCTCTCTCCCAGATCCTTTGTGGCTCCAGTTGCTCCACTTTCTCCACTTCATAGTTTCCCACTTAGCCCTGAAGTTGTTTGACCTTCTCTGGAATTCAGAGTTTGGTTGTTCACATGCCTCTGCCTGTGGTTGCCATGGGGAGTCGAGTGCGGGCCGCGCGCATCTCAGCGTGGATGTCGTCCTCGGAACAATGCCTCTCTCAGCACGCGATCAGCGGTTGATTGATGACGTGGATGAGCGCGCCCCGCTCTGTGCCCTGATATCTGCAGGACGGAGCTCCTTTGTCACAAAATGCCGCGTCCTTTGCGCATCCGCAGGGCTTTTCAGGTGTGCAGTTTAATCTGTGTCAACGGGGCAGGATCAGACAAGAAACTCAACTTGTAACTTTTCACTGTCGGAGCCCAGAGTGACTTCCTCAACACAGTGAGAAATGGACAGGAGCTGCCGCCCGGGGCGTGCCTCCAGCCAGGGGCCACAGGCTGTGCCCCCCAAAGGAAGGAAATGAACAGCCTGCCCCCATCCAGGGACCAGACTCAGCCACTAAACCCCCCCCCAATCTCTCAGTCTGGGGCCAGGCCTGCGAGGTGACGTCGGTTAGCCGGCGTGTGTGTGCAGCTTATTACCTTCTCGGAGGTTGTGCCCGGTGAGGTCTGGTTGACCCGCGTGCCAGGAGCCAGCATGGAAGGCCCGGCCTCAGGAGGCACTGTCTTAGTGCTCAGAGGGGCCCAGAAAATCGATGGTTCTGGTGCGAGGGCAGGTCTGGGCTGCTGCTGTGAATGAGGTGAGCTGGACTCGCCAACACTTCAGACCTCACAAACAATATTTATCTTTAAAGAAGTGGATCTGAAGCACAGTGCAGCTTTGAAAAATACAAGCTGAAGGACTTGCCTCTCTCTTGTCTTGCGTTGCTGGACTTCGGGAGCTGGTCTGCGTCTCTGGTTCCTTCACCAGCCCTCATTCAATTAACAGGAATTCAAAAGTGCAGAGCAGAAAAAGGAATGTATTCGCTGTTCGCTATGGTTGTGTCAGCAAGAGGTTTATTTTACTCCGAGGGTTTCCTCTTCAGAGACCAAGCACAGGGGGGCAGTTTCAACAGCAGAGAAAGGCAGGAGCTAGACGTAACTAAGCAGTTCTGCTCCGGGCGTGGTTCTGCCCACTATCCTGCCAAATGCTCAGATGTGTGCGCATCTGTTTCTGAAGGCAGACTCCTTTTCTGGGTGCTCCAAGATTCTGGGGGAGTTTCAATCTCAGCCACCCCTCCTTTGATAGGACAGACAGCAGAATGTTGGGGTACGTGTCGTGTCATTTCCCTGCTTTCTGCATTATTGTCTGGTTACAGGGACCATTGCTAAGCCCAAGAGCTGTGCCCCCCAATGGGCTGTGATGGTTTCTCTTCCTGGACAGTATCTATGGCACCTGGGAGACCCCAAGGTGGACCTATGTGTGCTCCTCTATCGTGGGCATGTGCTGCAGTTTGGGTGCTAATGTCCCCTAAAGACCCACATCTTGGAGGCCTGGTCCCCGCACAGAGCTGTTGGAGGTGGGAACCTTCCAGAATGAGGCCCAGTGGAATGTTCTCACTTCACGTGGGTGTCTGTGTCTATGTGTGCTTACATATTCATGTGTGTGCCTGTGGCCAAAGGCTGGGGTCATGCATCTCCCTCGATTACTTATTAAAACCTTTTCTCTCCTCTTTTTACACTTTTTTATTCTTTTAGTGTTTCATACACGGATGTAGCAGATTTATGATATTTTCACAGCTTAATCTCCAATCTCATCCTTCTTCCTATTACAACCATTCTTCTTCCCTGCCGCATCTCTCCTAATTTCATGTCTTTTCACATGAGTGAGCCACTGACTGTCTGGGCTGCCAATGGCAGGTGCCTGAGTACTTGCTGGAGGATGAGTGAATCACGTATCAGCTGGTCCCCTCATCAACCTCTCGGGGAGGCGTGGGGCCTGGTGCGCTTTCCCCTTCCCTAGCGAAATGTTGATCAGACGCTTGTGCGAGTCTTGTAGAAATGCACATAGCTGCAGCGCGTCATGTCTGCAGCAGCCCTGTCGTGTCCAGAAGATGATGTCTGGCCATCCCCCCATGATGTCTGACTGTTCCCCCCATGATGTCTGGCTGTCCCCGCATGATGTCTGGCCGTGTCCCCCCTATGATGTCTGGCTGTCCCCCCATGATGTCTGGCTGTCCCCCCCATGATGTTTGACTGTTCCCCCCATGATGTCTGGCTGTCCCCCCATGATGTCTGGCTGTCCCCCCCATGATGTCTGACTGTTCCCCCCATGATGTCTGACTGTTCCCCCCATGATGTCTGGCTGTCCCCCCATAATGTCTGGCTGTCCCCCCATAATGTCTGGCTGTGTCCCCGCATGATGTCTGGCTGTGTCCCCCCCATGTCTGGCTGTCCCCCCATGATGTCTGGCTGTGTCCCCCCCATGATGTCTGGCTGTCCCCCCATGATGTCTGGCTGTGTCCCCCCCATGATGTCTGGCTGCTCCCCATGATGTCTGGCTGTGTTCCCCCCCCCATGATGTCTGGCTGTGTCCCCCCATGATGTCTGGCTGTGTCCCCCAATGATGTCTGACTGTCCCCCCCATGATGTCTGGCTGCTCCCCATGATGTCTGGCTGTGTCCCCATGATGTCTGACTGTCCCCCCATGATGTCTGACTGTGTCCCCATGATGTCTGGCTGTCCCCCCATGATGTCTGGCTGTGTCCCCATGATGTCTGACTGTCCCCCCATGATGTCTGACTGTGTCCCCATGATGTCTGACTGTCCCCCCATGATGTCTGACTGTGTCCCCATGATGTCTGACTGTCCCCCCATGATGTCTGACTGTGTCCCCATGATGTCTGGCTGCTCCCCATGATGTCTGACTGTCCCCCCATGATGTCTGGCTGTCCCCCCATGATGTCTGGCTGTCCCCCCATGATGTCTGGCTGTCCCCCATGATGTCTGGCTGTCCCCCCATGATGTCTGACTGTCCCCCCATGATGTCTGGCTGTGTCCCCATGATGTCTGACTGTCCCCCCCATGATGTCTGGCTGCTCCCCATGATGTCTGACTGTCCCCCCATGATGTCTGACTGTGTCCCCATGATGTCTGGCTGTCCCCCCATGATGTCTGGCTGTCCCCCCATGATGTCTGGCTGTGTCCCCCCCATGATGTCTGGCTGCTCCCCATGATGTCTGGCTGTGTCCCCCCCCATGATGTCTGGCTATGTCCCCCAATGATGTCTGACTGTCCCCCCATGATGTCTGGCTGTGTCCCCATGATGTCTGACTGTCCCCCCATGATGTCTGACTGTGTCCCCATGATGTCTGGCTGTCCCCCCATGATGTCTGGCTGTCCCCCCATGATGTCTGGCTGTCCCCCATGATGTCTGGCTGTCCCCCATGATGTCTGGCTGTCCCCCCACAAGCTTTTATAAGCTTGTCGTTCATTCTCCTGCAATGCTTCCTGAGCCTTGGGGCAGGAGGACGTGGCTTACCTGTCCATTTAAGGCTGGGAGTCTTTCATAACTTGCTTTCTGCACTGTTTAGAGCTGTGATTTCCTGCAATAAATGCCTTGCGTTACAAAGGAAGCTTCTAGTAGAGTGCTGTGTGCTCCTTCAATCTACTGGTATAATGAAAAATGTTCGAAATGTCTTTATAACTAAACCTCAGGAGCTCGCATCTCCCCTGGGGTCTACGTCCTCCCCTTTCACAAGTTCTTTTTCTGGTGCCGGGATTTGATTCCTGCTGGGACGCGGGCCTTGACTCCAGTCGGTGAGCTGTGGGTTGCCCACTGCCGCGCTGCCGCTACCACATGGACGCGCCTCTTGTCCGCGTCCTGCGTGGCCTGATGCTGCTGCCTGTTGCTCTTCTCCCTCAGACGCCTGCACAGCACTTCCTGGTGCTACAAAAGCTGACCTACTAGAGGACGCTTCCAAACCAGTTCCAGCTGGATTTTTTCTGAAATCTGTGTCCTGTGATCTGCGTATGTTGCGCTTCAGTAATGGAGTCTCACTCTCAACCAAGAGCGACGGCAAAGGCCTGCGCTGTCTTGAGGCTGAACCTTATATTTTGAGGGGTCCTCGCGGGACTCACCCATTCGGCCACACTGGCTGTCAGCAAGCCGCAGGCTCCTCCCGTGTCCACTGCAGCACTGGGGTTGCTCCTGGCTTCCCACTGGGTTCTGGGGCTGCAGAGTCCAGTCCTCAGCTGAGGGAAACCTGACCTCTGACCCTCCCCTACCACTGTGTCTCGCTTCTTTCCGCTGCGATAAAGAACACGTGAATGCTTCTTGGTCCTGGTGGGGCGCCTCAGAGGGGGCCGTGGGATCTCGGCCCCTTGCTTCTGACCACGGAGCTCCAGCCCGACGTGCTGTCTCACCAGAGGGCCAAGCAGCGAGGCCTGTCGGTGGGCTGACGTCACTGTCGCCATGACTCTGCATGTCGTCAACGAATTCCCCACCAAACAGCGTAAAGGGGAACAAGGAGATTGTATTTGGCTTACGACTCTCCAGTTGCAGTTCTTTCTCCAGCGTGGCAGGAGAGCCTAGATCCATACAGGGGCTGGGGAGCCGGCAACACCGTATTCATAGGATGACTGATAGAAGAACAAACCTCACCTGCTAGACCAGCTTGTCTGGCAAGAGTGCAGGATGATGCCAACTTACTAGCCGGCTTCTCTGTAGAGGACACTACAGAGTCCACCAGGGGCTGATCCCACCCACCATGGGCTGGGCCTTCCCCGACGGGCAATCTCCTGCAGATTTGCTCAGGGCTTAACTCAGCCACTGACTCTTTACAAATGTTCCCTGAGTGCCAGCCTTCATTGCCAAGGTGACACCAGTAGAGATCTACCACACCCTCAAGCTCTGGGGGAGCCACAGGCCTTCTCTCTTCATAGCCCTTGTGTCAATTGGCTGATACCAGAATGAATAGCTGGCAGACACCCTGCTTCCAAATCTGGGGGAGAGCAGACATTCTCTTGCCCTCTGACCTTTCGTTATCTCCACCCCATAGCCGAGGAGAGATACTGAGATGTTTTGAGCTTTAAGGCCAGGGGGCAAGAACCCTTCTGCACTGAGCTTCGTGTTAGTTTAGTGGCTTGGGGGCACGTGCCCACGTGGCCACTTAGCATTTGCATTCCTCTGCTCACGGCCTGTGTTCACTTTCTCCTTCTTTCTCCACTGGTTTGTGCTGCGCGTCACCGATTTAGTGGACTCAGCTCTGGTGTCTCGGTTGATGGTCCCGGAAGTTAGCTCACTTAGTCTTCCTCAGTCCGCCGAGTCGAGTCGGTTGATGGTCCCGGAAGTTAGCTCACGCAGTCTTCCTCAGTCCCGCCGAGTCGGCTTCTTTATCATCTCCATTTTGAAAGCAGGAGGAGTTGGCTGTTTGATGCTTTTAAAATTTCAGTTCATACCTTATTATTTTTCCACTTTGAAGAATCAGGCACGCCTCTGGTCTCACGAGCACGAGGGCAGGGAGGCGGAGCGGCCGCCACAGTGCTGGGCGAACATCACATTCATCCCGTGGTCAGGGTAGGGCGCACCTTGAAGACATCCTGGGATAGACGTTGGTGGGGGCGGAGCCGCGAGGGCATTGCTGAGCCTCTTGGGGGGCAGCACAGCACAGCTAGTGCGTGAGGCTCGCACTCCCAACGCTCTCTATAGACTCCTGGGCACACAGCCGTGCTCATTGGCTGCTGGGCAGTGGGGACACATGGGAACAATTTAAACAGCGAGCGCAGAGATAACGCACTGTGGTGGGTGTGTAAACTAGGTGACCGCATGGTGGTGATGTGGTTTAAGCCAGAGGGAGAGCAGGTCGCCTTGAGAGTTGGCACAAGAGAACGGGTGAAGGAGCGGGACTCTGTGGAAGGAGAGCCAGGCGCTTGGCCCGCGTGTTTTATGAAACACATAGGTCCACTCTGCTGTCGGATGTGGTCATGTGATGACGTCGGAGCACAAGTAAGCCCAGAAGACGTGCACAAGCCTCATCGGCCACTGCCTGTGCAGACAGGGGTGTGCGCGGCACGGACCATCTCAGGTCCATAATTCTGTGGCTGCCATAAGTACCTGACACGTACGTCTTAGGAGAAAAGAGAGTGTGCTCAGCTCATAAGTCCTGGTTACAGTCCGTCCTGGCGGAGAGCCATAGCAGAAGCCGAGAACAGTCAGGTCTTAGCCAAAGGTGAGACGGAGAGGCAAGGATCAGTGCTGGACGTTAGCTTCCAGCTTGTCTGCTTGCTGAAAGCCAAATTCGTTTTCCCTCTATGTTTAGTCGCCAGGGAATGGTCCAGCTCATCCCAGACTAGTTCTGCCCACATCAGTCATGCAAGTAAGACAGTCTCCTTGGTTGCCCAGACATCTGCTTAAACTAATTCCTCGTGGGTGTGCTTGGGAAGTTAAAAGAGGGGAGGGCCTCAAATTATGTGTGATGTTTGTATTTCAAACTGGAATTTGTAGGACAGCAGGAAATCAGACACACATACCTGCACACTCACACTTGTGACACACATGCACACACGCGTGTGCGTGCACACGCACACACATGCACACACCTCCATATGACTTGGATGTAAATCGTCCCCTTGGGCTCATGTGTTTGAATCCTGGGTCCTCACGTCGGTGGTGGTGCTGTTTTGGGACCTGAAATTTTGAATAATTTTGGAACTATTGAGAGTTTGGGATGCTTAAGGATGAACTGAACATGCTCTCCATCATGAGGCAGCTCGGGCCCTTTGGGAGGCAGATACGGCGTTATGGTCCTGTCAGAAATGCCAAACCCCCAGTCCTCCCTACACCTCACACCCCCACCTCCCCCAAAGGCTTTGTTTCCTGATGGAAGCTATTTGAGGGTCTGGAAGCTTGGGCAGCTGGCTGAGTGGGTCTCTGGTGTGCGTCACCCCTTCTGCCTGTCTTGCTCTGCATCCTGGTCTGCTGTGGCGGCTTGAACTCAGAGGCTCAAGTTATCAGCTTTAGGAGGTGGGGTCTTTCTGGAGGAAGGCAGGTCACCGGGCTGGAGGCTGGTTAGCCCCGCCCTGCTTCTGTGGCAGCCTGCTGCTTGCTCTCTCAGCCTCCAGGTATCTGCAGTGACCTAAGACTGCCCAGCTTCTGCTGCCCTCCAGGCCTCTCCTACCGTGAGGGACCGCATCTCCCCTCTGAAACTGTGAACCACGTAAATCTCCCTTTGCTCCCTTAAGCTGCTTGAGCCTGCAAGTGGTCTCCAGGCAGCAGAGTAACCGTGACATCGCTGCAGCGTAAACAGCCTCCGCCCGCACTCCCGACACTGAAGTGTGCTCTTCCACTACGACTTCTTGCCATGAGTCCAAATAAATCTTTATCCCTTTGTTGTCTCCCTCGGGGTGGCCGCAGCCACAGAAATGAATCAGGGTCCCCCACGGCCTTGGGTGCTCAATCCTCTGTCGTGGCCTCCTGAGGGCTGGGGTATCGGTGGGCTGCTGCACGGGGCTGACCTCAGCTGAGGCAGAAGGAGGCCTTGACCTGCGAGGCCGGGGACCACTTAGCCAGGATGGCCTCAGAGACTCTACGCTGACCAGCTGCAGCCCAGCACGCCGGCAAGGACACTAGCTTTGCCTTACGTTACCTATGATTCCAGAGCCCCAGCATTGCCGATGTGACGTTACCCATGAGTCGAGCTTCCCACGGGCCCCGTCATCACCGAGGCAGGCACCCACACACGGAAGCTCATTCCAGGCTGTTGCCTGAGCGGTGGACTCCTGAGGTGCTTCTAAGCCAATAGCGCCTGTGGGTTCATCTGGGACGACCTGGGTTACAAATGGCCCAGGAGCTCAGTCATGGAAGGACAAAGCAGCACATTGGACTCCTCGGGGGTGCAACCAAGAATGCAGTGTGTTGGACACAACGGGGGTGCAGTCAAGAATGCAGCACTATTGGTACTGACTTGGGATGCAGTCGCGTGAGTGAAGAATCACTGGCACCTAGCAGAGGTGTGCTCATGTCACCCTAACATTAGCACTGAGCAGAGGTGTCGAGAATGGACGTAGTGGGGGTGCAATGGGGAGCACTACATCCTGCATTTTGCATTTCCCCCAGTTATGATGAAGTCGTCGTTGGCGTAGCTGGGTGCGTGCTCCTGACCCCGCCGAGCTGCAGCTCCACAGATCCCTAGACCCTTCGTGCAGCTTCTCCATTGCTTCCCTGCTGCGCCGTCGCTGTCACTCAACCTGAGACGTCAGAGCTGGCAGAGTAAACAGGTAACCTCGGCTTTCAGCCCGTGCTGGGGGGATCTGAGTGGCGCTCGCCCCATCCCTGTCTGGGACCCTTCGCTGTGACACTCAGTCCTGCTCCCCCTCGGGAGGAACCGATTTCTACCCATCACCTGTGTGTCGGGCTGTGTCGGCTGCTGGCGCCTGGGGCATTGCAGGCAGCACCGCGGGCCGTGTGAACCTGGCACCTGTGCTCACAGCCCTCAATTATGACTTCTTCTTTGGTGTGAGATTTGGTTTCTGAAGGCGCTGAAGAAACTTGGGATACCTAATTAAAGAGACATTTCTTTTCATGCAAACTCACGCATGTACCCTCGGGGGTAGAGCAGAATTTCAGGGGGGAGGGGCACAGACTCAGGCCCCGCTGCCTCCACCCCCTACTGTCCTAAAGTCAGTGACCTCCTCCCCGAGACTTCTTGGCTGTTGTGAAGTCGCCCAGCCCTGAGACATCAGAGCTGATACAACAAGCCCCGTAACGTCAGCAGCATGCTAACCCTGAAGTCCTATTTATTTTGGGGGGTTCGGGGAGACAAGTAAACCTTCATCCACCTGACTTCAACTCTGCGTGAACTCCTGAGGGGGATGTAAGATCACGCCATCCCCTGAAGCAGCCCACCAGGACGCTTCAAAGTGCCACGGCTGTTCCCTGCAGCTAAACATCTTGCACACGTGAGCCAGCCGCGTTCAGAATGGCGCAGCGGACGAGCCACGGTTCTCTCAGGGTGAAGAGCCGATTGCAAATGATGGCTCGTTTCTGTGGGCGCCGTCCCAGCCTGCCCTTCCCGCAGGCTGCTGCCCACGGTCCGGCCTTGCTCCTGGGTGTCACGGCAGTGGCCCGGGGCACCTGCTGGGTCTGGAGCAAGCCGCACTTGGTCCCCTCTCACCCTCTGGCTTAGCTGGCGCCTCCTTTACCCCGTTGGCAAAGACCAGGCCATTGTTCTGGCAGCTCTGCTCGGACCCCTCACGCCTGCTTCTCCTTTGGGGTGGTGGATCCTAACGGTCACCATGGCTGGATCAAGAGACCCCGGCAGCTGGTAAAGAACCCACGGCATCTGCAGCCATTTCAGGGATGCTTCACTGTCCATGGACACAGCTTCTCTGGAGACTGTTAGAAAGAGGTGGGACTGTCGGAGGCGGGGCCGAGCCAGGGGCTGGTGGGAGTGTCCACAAAGGGCGTGAGACCCAGCCAGGGGCTGGTGGGAGTGTCCACGAAGGGTGTGAGACCCAGCCAAGGGCTGGTGGGAGTGTCCACGAAGGGTGTGAGACCCAGCCAGGGGCTGGTGGGAGTGCCCACGAAGGGCGTGAGACCCAGCCAGGGGCTGGTGGGAGTGCCCTCGAAGGGTGTGAGACCCAGCCAGGGGCTGGTGGGAGTGCCCACGAAGGTGTATCTGACCCTATCCACTTTCTCTCTTGGCTTCCTGGACTCCCTGAGGTGAGCGGCTTCCCTCCACCCACATTTCTATCTTATGATTCTAAAAGCAACTGAGCCGGCCGACCCTGGACTGAAACTGTGAGTCAAATGAAATCTTTCCTCCTTTAGTTTTTCCTCTGAGACAGTCGGGCAGTAGAGGGCACTGGCCTCATCCTTTGGGTCTGCGTGCGATGTCTCGGGCTCTGGACTCATGGGGCATCTGACATGCCCTTTGCTCGCAGGACTGGGCCTTACCTGAGAGCTGTGCTTGCCGGGGGCCTCAGTTGATGTCCTCATCTGTGCACAACACAGTGCTACAGGGCTCAGTGAAGGAAGCTTCGCTGGGTTCACCCTGAGGGCTACTGTGACGCTTGCAATCTGACCTTTATACAGTGTATTTCATTTATTTTTGAGTGCGTACTTGCATGCACGCACATGCACATGTGTGTATGCATATGTGTGTATCTATCAGAAGGCACCGTGTGTGTCTGTGGAGGCGCGAGGGTGACTTTGAGAATCATCCTGGATTACTCCATCACTTTTTTGCTTTGCTCTGGGGTTTCTCAGGCTCGCCTTCCAGGGATGGAAGTACAGGCTGCTGCCATTTCTGTCCTGCATTTTTACACCGGATCTGAGATCTGAACTCGGGTCCTTCTGCTTGGGAGGCACAGGCTTAACCCCTGAGCCATTTCTCTAGCCCCTTCAGTGTGTTTTAGAACTAACAGGAAGGTACCTCTTTGATAGCACTTTATGGTTGTGTTTTTCCAACTTTTCATTTCATGTTTTCCAGGGCTGTGTTGGAGGCTGATTGCATGTGGTGCTATGAGAGCTGAGGGCAGGCCGTACCCACGGCAGGCGGCCTGGTGCGGGAGGTGCCCACAGGGCGGGTGGCCTGGTGTGGGCCGTACCCACAAGGCGGGTGGCCTGGTGTGGGCCGTACCCACAGGGCGGGTGGCCTGGTGTGGGCCGTACCCACAGGGCGGGTGGCCTGGTGCAGGGGTGACACGCTCTGTTCTTCACCCCAGATGTATGGGAGCTGCTGAAGGGGCCAAGGTCACGGGCTGCCGAGAACCCTCTGCCTTTGTGTCTTGTCTGTATCTGGCCGCCACGAGATGGCAAAGACGCTTTTCTGGGTCTCCCCAGAGTGCCGCGCTGCCAACTTTGATCCCCTTGGTCTGTACGGTTTTTCATGCTGATTGGTGCGTGGCGCTATCATTTTCCCCGTATCGACGGGCGCTTGCAGGACCGCCTGTGGTGATGCGTTCCTGTCTTCATCGACTGGCCCAGGCGCCTTTGTCAGAAATCAATGGGAGCCTCACAGGCCGCTGCGTCTGGAGCCTGCGGTTTGCTCCGTTGCCCTGCAGCCGTCTGTGCTCTGCAGCTCTCACTGCCCCCGTACTGCGGCTTCAGAGTAAGCCCTGAAATTGTGGGTGGCATAGTGGCCTGGAATCACTCCCTGTCACTGAGACCCCCTTCCCCTGGGCAGGGGGTACCCCTGCAGCCGAGGACCCCTTTGCTCAGAGCCCAGCCTCCGCGGGCAGCTCCCTGCCCCTTGGCTCCCCTTGGATTTGCTTGTTTCTCCTGTGGGCCTCTGGGCTGTGCCTGGCGTCAGCTTTGACAATCTGTGTTGCAGACTCTGGCGCCAAGTTCATTGACAGGATATTACTTTAAATGTGGCCTCACTCTCGGCTCAGCCACGAAATCTGTGGTGACGCCTGGTACTCCTGGTATTTGTAACTCCGGCCTCTCCCCCTCCCTCCACCTCTTCCCCTCCCTCCTGCCTCTCCCTCTCTCTCCCACCTTTCCCCTCCCTCCTGCCTTTTCTCCTTCCTTTTTTCCCTGTGCAGACTTTCAACTTGATGTATCTTTTTAAAGAACCCATTTCCCCTTTTTCCTGGTATTATTTTTTTCCACTTTCACTTCCTCCTTACTTTTTCTTTGTGTACATTTGGATTTAGTTGTTGTTTTTCTACTGATCAGAGGCATGGAGTGATGTTATGAAATTTAAATTTTTTTCTTCTTTTCTAGTCCTGACGTTTAGAACTTTTAAGTTTTCTG
This sequence comes from Typhlomys cinereus, assembly GCA_023101885.1. Classification (NCBI taxonomy): domain Eukaryota; kingdom Metazoa; phylum Chordata; class Mammalia; order Rodentia; family Platacanthomyidae; genus Typhlomys; species Typhlomys cinereus. The sequence goes on from JALPQD010000510.1 coordinate 291,195, forward strand.
TGAGCCCTTGTGGCCACCTCTTAACATGTGGAAATGTCTTTTTATTTTCATTGATCTCAAAGGGAATTTTTAAAAAGTTATGTCACAGTAATTTATTTATGAATTATTTATTCATGGATTTATCATGTATTCATGAATTATTTGGAGCCAAGTTGTTTAATCTGGAGCTATCTGGGCTTTAAAGATGTCTCGCTCTGGTAGAATTTTCTTCAGGATTTTGGTCTTTCAAAGTTGGGGAAGACTTGCTTTATCGCCGGCTTATTGACTGTTTTGGTGACCAGGACATTCAAAGCAAGGCATGTGCTGTGTGTCCATCTTCTCTTGTGTTTCACAAATGCCTGTCAACTTACGTTGCTCGACGGGTCAGTACTTCACATGGCCTATGTCTACTCACCCTTAGTTCTTCTACTAAGCCAAGAAAGGACAGTTTGGCCTCCAGGTTGATCAAGAACTCATTCCTCCCAGCAGTTCGGCGCAGTCCCTAACTGCTTTGAGGTGTTTACTGTAACCAGACTTCCCACGTGCTGGCTTTTGTCTCCCTGCAAAGTGTCAGATGCTTGCTTGGATACCCACCCTCCTGTGGCGCCGACTTCTCCTTTCACTTTCAGTCTTTAGGGTTCTGCGTTGGAAGCACAACTCTTGTAGTTCTCCATTAGTTGGTCTTGGTTTTTGTCTTTCTCTGGCCAATCCTGCCTTTTGACCGGAATATTTAATCCACTTACATTGTCATCTGACTTGTTTGTTTGGATCTGCCATGACGCTCTTTCTGATGGTCTCACCTGAGATTCTCATGCGCATCTTGAGTGCATGTCATTCTGCTGAGATGGGGGCCCAGCTGTTTCTGAGTGAAATGGAGACCGCGTACCCCGTGGGCTCTGGCTCCGAGTCAGGTGCCAGACACCCAGAGACTCACGGAACTTCTGCTGGGTGAGCGAGCTCTGGGCTCACCTTGGAAATCAGAGAAATGGAGTCCACAGACCACAGAAGGGTGGAACTTGAAGGAAGCTGTAGGGTAGCGGTCAGAGGGTGTTAGAGAGGGAGGTCAAGGCAGAGCTCCTACAGAGGGTCCTGGGAACGGGGGGGGGGCGAGGGTAGGAAGGCTGTGTGTTCAAGCCAGCCTGGGCTCTGTGAAGATCTTGTGTCCAAACAAGAACCAGCTGTGGGCAGACTGAGAACCTAAACGCAGAATGAGCTGTGGCCACAGTGGAAGAAGCTGTCGAAGGGGAAGGACGGAATGGAGAAAGTCACTGCACCCCAAGACACCCCATAAATGAAAAACAGAATTCTAACAGACGGGTGCATGGGAGGAGGAGGGGAGCCCCACAGAGGGGAGCAGGGGAGGAGGAGGGGGGAGGGGAGCCCCACAGAGGGGAGCAGGGGAGGAGGAGTTGGGGACATGTCAGCCACAAGCGGCAGACTAATTGTACTCCTGATCCATAAAAAGTCTGACAAGTGTCTTAAAAAGCTGTCATGGAATGCAGACACAGCAAGGGTTGGGTCACAGGAGGGAAATTTTTAAAAATCTATATTTTTTATCTGTGTGTGTGTGTGTGTGTGTGTGTGTGTGTGTGTGTGTGTGTCAGAGGGCACTGTGTGTGCCTGTGGAGGTCCACGGGTGACTTTGGGAATCACCCTAGATTGCCCTACCTCCTTTTTGCTTTGTCTTGGAGTTTCCCAGGCTCCATCTTCCAGGACCAGAAGTGCAGGCCTGGTACGTTCTGCCTGACATTTTTACATGGGAGCCAGGATCTGAACTCAGGACCTTCTGCTGGCGAGGCAGAGTCTTACCCCCTGAGCCATCTCTCCAGCCCACAGAAGGGAAATTCTGAACAGCCTGTGAATGTAGGAAAAACAAGAACAGTCAATGCTTGGGAGCTCCAGCAGCTCACAGGATCAGGCGCAAAGCATGTCAGCCTCTTTCTTAATACACGATAAAAACAGTGATGCCAGCCAGAAGACACCTGTGCAAATTAAAACCAACATTCGTGGCACATCTGATGCAACTGGCGGCTTCTGATTTACAACCAGAAGAACTTGTAGTGCTTGATGCAGCCAGGGCTGGGGTTAGAGGCACGTGACACCACGCCCTGCGTTTTGACATTAGCTGTAAATAAAGGAGATAATGTTCTTCCCGTGGCTTTACATTTTTCATACACCGTTTGGTGAACAATTCATCTTATTTTACTTCTTTGAAATTCCCTCATTCTGTTTCAAATCATTCCATGTACCCAGGATGGTTTCATATCACTTTTTGATAACCGCATGCCGTCCCTCCACCTACCTGCTGTGTGTGGCATGGTATTTCACGGACAAGTACTTTTTAAATTTTATCTTTTCTCTAATAGTGTTATGTAGTTTCTGCTTCAAATATTTTTTAAAAATGTTGTTACAAGGTCTGAGAAGATGGCTCAGGGGCTAAAGCGTTTGCCTCACAAGCAAAAGGACCTGAGTTTGATCCTGAGGCCCCATGTAAAAATGCTGGGGAGATAGGGCAGCAGCCCTACGCTTCCAACCCTGGAAGGTGGCGCCTAGGAGACCCCAGTGCAAAGCAGTGAGGAGGACCCTTGGACTTCTGTAGGCACACACACTAAAGTAGTCCCTTGTACACACACACACACACGCACACAGTTGTCACTTTCAACTATTTGTATCTCCACTGAAGCTGCACAGTCTCTGGAGGTAACTGGCAACCCACAGTCTCTCACGTGCCATCTATGGGGTGGTCTCCATGTCTCCCCTGTGCAGTCGAGGTTTGTTCTCAGGACCCTCACTCCTGGTAGGAGTCAAAAAAGGCTCTTTGCATCCTACATGGAGTTTGGTGTCACAGGGTGACTGTGAAGTTATCAGGTTTAATGTCTACTAAAATGGTGACATTGAAACGATTGCTCCTAGTGCATTTTTATTTGATCTCCAAAGTAAAATGTCATATTACCCATAAAAATTGCAACAGAATTTTTTTTATTTAAAAGTTACACTAGCTTTAGAAAAGATGGTGATTGTGAGAACCTTTCCTGGCTGCGTGTTTTATATCATTTTTCTTGTGATATTGGAATCAGACCCAGGACCTTGCACGAGCTAGACAGGTGTCTGTCACTGAAGTAAAGCCCCAGTCACCAGTGACACTGTGATGCAGGGTAAGACTATGTGCTTTGGTCTCTGTTCCCCTTTCCTGGCACAGGGCTTCTAAAACCCTTGGGTCACCCTGAGCCCCAGAGGTCTTTGCCCTCGAGTCCGGCTCAGTGCTGCTGCAGACCTTGGCGTCCACTGACGCAAACATCAAGCTGAGTCTCAATGGGTCTCAGATGCAGCTGTTCCCCCGAAGCATGAAGACAGGATTGGAAGGCTGGACTTCAGTGCCACCTCGACTTCTGAGTGCTACGTGATCCGTCCACGTGACAATCCGTCCACGTGACGAGGCTCTGTAAGAAGCCTGGGAGCTTCCAGGCAGTGGCCACGAGCCAGTCTGGGGGTGTCCATCGGAAGCACGCTCCGTGTCCCTGTCCCGTCCCGTGCCCTGCCCAGTCCCCTACTGCGTCTCTCCTCTCAGGCTGGTCAGCGGCATCCATGGTGATAAGCCAACAAATGTGTTTCTGTAAAATCTGGACACAAGAAAGGGGAGGTGAGAACCACCACAGAATGTTATGGCCCCGGCTTGCAACAGGCGTCAATGAGGAAGACAGGTGGGCTGAGCCCTCCTGAGCCCTTCTGAGCTTGGCCGGGGCCAGGACCGAATGGTGGACACACAGGTGTACCCCACTGGGCTGATGTCGCATTGCAAAACTCCACGCTTGGGTCACGGTATGTTTCGTGTTGAGCTTTATGTCCCTGAGGAAAATGGCTGGCTTATTCCTGCCCAGTACAAATAGCAGGAGCTAATTGGTTGAGGTAAATCTATCTTTATCTACTTAGAAATAATGAGCAATGTTTTCCTGTCTTTATTTTATGAACAATCTATGAAAATAAGGAATCAATGCAAAATTTGGCCAAATGGCTTTTAGGCAGTTATCACAATAACCATATGGTTGTTTTTGTTAGACTTACTATGTTAAATTATGCTAATGAATTTATTTTTTCTAGAATAAAACATTTTGATCATTTTCTGTTATTTTAGGTATTTGATAGAGTGTGTAAAATATGTCGCATAATATTCAGCTGGAATTTTAAAATATTTATTCACGGCTCATAGTATTATATAGTTTTATTTTTGTGTTTCTGTACTTTTTCTAGTTGTCAAGGTTATGCAGTGAGCTGGGAAGTTTTCCAAATTTCTATGTGCTGAACTAATTTAAATAGCAGAAGAATGATCGCTTTTTGAATTTTGAAATTACCTGTTCGTAAAAATGCCTGGGTCTGGCATATCTTACGAGATTAGTTCTGGGGCAATTTTAAACATTCCATCTTTTAAATTAATTTTTAGCTGCAAGCTATGCATGATACACTTTTGTTATGTTAATTTTTAAAAATATAGAGCAAGTTCTCTCTTGGTCATTTTTATGCTCCCCCGCCCACCCTCTCTCTGCAAGCGTCACTCACTGGGTATGGAATCTTCCAGATACTTTTCTGTGCTCTTCAAAGTGTGATCACACTGGGACAAGCGTAAGCTTTTTCTCTGCCTTATTTTTAGAAAGATTTGATCATTCCAAGTTAATATTTGAAAACACACCCTGTCTTTGACTCATAAGCTGTAATTTTCATGTGACTGCACGTGACTCTAATTCTGCCGTTTGCTTGGAGGGAGGCACATGCACCGAATGCGCATGCTCTTTCACTAGGGGTTTTGCTTCATTCAGAGTTTCTAGTTTATAGAGACAAGTCTGCAAGTATTTGCTGTTCTGAGACGTCTTTGGCTCCTCCTTCCCTCCTTCCCCCCTCCCCTTCTTCCCTCCTTCTCTCCACAGATTTTGCTCAAACTTTTCTTGAGCATCGGTGCGTGTCTAGGACAGACTCAGGCCCCCGAGCGCATCCTGCTGATACCTGTGTATGTTTAAAGTGACAGGTGTGCAGCGCTTACTAGAATCCTTGAGACAAGTGCTTCTGTCCTCAGTCTGGGGCATGTTCTCACGATTCTTTGAGTCCGTTTTGCTCCTTGTCCGTGATTACATCCATCTCGTTCCTGGCACCGTGACTGTCTCTTGTTCTACTTGATTGCAATCCTTCCTTTTTCTAATTCACTTCTGTTCCTTTATGAACAGCTTTTTAACACAATCAGATGCCCACGAGCCGTGAGTTCTGCACAGTGAAGGTTCACTTCTTTATTTCCCTCCTTTGGTTGGGCTGTTTTGCTTTTCTCTTTAATTTTATTTTATTATTCCTTCCTGGATTGTCCGATTAGGTGCTGATTGTCTGATACACAAGTGTTTCGGGCCTGCGTGTAGCTGTGAAAAGCAGTGGTGTTTACCATGTTTGCCCAGCCAACAGCCAGTGGCTTCCTCCAGTTTCTAGGGGTTTCTAGCACACACCCACCTGTTTTTGTCCTGCTTGGGAACCCCAAGATTTGGGGGAGTCTTGGGAACATGCTCCATGCTGGTCTGAGGCCCAGGAAGCGACAGCAGAACAGTGGAGAGTGTCACATGTGGGACGCAGGTGGACCACGGGGACCCCTTGACTTCACAGAGGAAGGAGCCTCGGAAGGACGGGCGGATATGTTCAGCGCACCAGACAAAGGGGGGACACGGAGCCCATCCATGCGCCTTCCTGCTCTGCGTGGCAGGAGCGTGGACGGCACCTCGCGTGCCGGAGATCTCACCTGCTGGCTCACGCGCATCTCCCCCGTTTCCCATGGTAACTTGATGTTTATGAGATTAATAAAAGCTATTGTTTGCTACTTGCTGGCTACCTGCTGGGCAGTGTTCTGAGGACTCCATCACTGCCTTCAGTCCTCAGAACAACATAGCAAGGGGCTCCGTATGTCAAGTGAGAAAGGGAAGGCTGGAAGGTGGGAGTCGCCGCCCACCTGGTGGGATCGTGCTGTGCACAGAGCAGGTGTTGCATCTCGGCTCGCGGGGTGCACAGGCGTTCTGCCGCCTGGCTTCGTGTTTGGCTGTTATCAACCTCTGCATCCTCCTGTGGCGTGTGGAGAGACCCTCCCACCAGTCATCTGATTCCCACGGCTCCTCCCTCCGAATCTCCGCACACTCGCTTTGCCGCCATGGCAACGTTCATAGATTGTCTCCTTCCACTGCGTTCTGACCTCACGGCGCTCCGGCCAACAGGGCGAGTTGGCAGATCCTCTTCACGGAGACGAGAAACCAAACATCTGGAGCTTTCAGAGAGGAGAGATGGTGGTGTTGGCTCCCCAGCCAGGCGGGTCACCGCACGCCTCGGGCAGCCTGTTCTCCCTTTCTTGGGCTAACTCAATGGGCAGGTGGTGAGCTCTGAACGGGAGGAGGTGTTCCTATTCAAACCAGAGATCTGCCTTAGAACTCCTCAACTGCATTTTTCTTCCCAAGGAACTTGTCATGTGATGGGTTCACACACACACACACACACACACACACACACACACACACACACAGGAAGTGCTAAACCTCCGCGTCTGCCTCCTGACCCTCAGAATGGCTGCAGGAGGGTCTCAGAGTCCAGCTTTGGTTACTGGAACGTGGCCTCGTGCTCAATCCTTCAGAGAATCCACTCAGAACTTGTCCGTGGAATCTGTAGGTCCAAACCCAACTTCCAGGGCCTTATCCCCCCCTTTAATCCTGGACTTCTGGAGAGTCTTGGCCTGCCCAGGGAGGAGCAGGGCCCCCTGCCTGCATCCGAGCAGTCCAGTGTTCCGCAGTGTCACGGAGCCCCTCCCTGTCCCCAGTGCCGCCACAGTGGTAATGGCCCGGAACAGGAGGAGGGTTTACCAAAGGCTCGCACTCTGCTGACAAGACCAGCTCTCACCAGCGGACGCAAGCCTGCCCGCCTCTTCGTCTATCGGGTACAAAGACAGGACAACCAGGAAATTCTACTCTTTAAGGGGGAAAATCTGTGCTTAGAACCAGAGCACAGTAGGTGAGGGAAAGTTCTCTATCTTCATAAGGGCCGAGAAAACTGAAACCAACCACACAACAACACTAAAGGAAGAGAAGATTCCAGGCCGTGGTCTTGTGCAATGAGATATGAAAGTTCTTAGTAATGAGTCAACAAGCAAAAAAATCCAGAGTCACACCTATGTGTATACGCACGCACAAATACACATTGTAAGAGACACCGTACTATATGCACACATATGAACAGACACACGTTGCAAAAACCCAGCATCGCACCCGTGTGTACACACATACACAAACATATTACAAAAAGACAGCATCACACATACATACATGCACAGGTAAACATTGCAAAAAGCTAGAATCATACCCATGTGTATACACAGGTACAAACACATGCCACATGCATATGCTCTGCATATCACATCATCCATGTTACATGTGTGTACACGCCTACACGCACACACCACAGCTGAGAGGAAAGTGTCTGAAATGCTCCAGACTCGAGAGAGAGGAAGGAAGATCAGCCAAGGAACCAGCCAAGGATCCTTCTGGACCTGTGTGCTCAGTGGAGGGAGCGAGTGACAGGACGGGTGGGCCGCAGCTGTTCCAATGTCCAGTACCTGGTGGGCTTCCTGTGACAAGGATGAGCAGGCTTTACATGCTTGGCTTTGCCAGCTGCCTTCGGCCTGGAACCAGAGCAAATCCACAGATGACAAGGGGAAATTTTACAAAACCCACGATGGGATCCCAATACCCAGCAGCTGTAGTGTAAACTGTGGGACACACTTAATGCTGGTGTGGATATGGCGCTGTGTGAATTCAAACACAGTCTTGGATGTGAATGCCGATTGGCTCAGAACTCTACGAAACCATTCAGCTTGTCCTTGTGAGCCAAACACACACAGGCACCAAGACCCAGCGCTTCCAACTTGAGTCTGTTCCCAGAGACGATTCTGTACACGTGCTCTGGAAATGTGTCCGGGATGCCATGTGGACCACGTGCTCAGTGGACCAGAAGGTGCACAAGCAAGACGACCGTACTTTGGATTTCCAGAGCCTGGAATGCTGGGAGGTGTGGCAGCCACTTGTAATGCCAGCACGCCAGGGTCAGAGCCAACATGGCGGCCACCCCAGCTATTGGCAAACTCTGGGTTCCGTGAGAGACCCTCCCTTGGTGGATAAAATGGAGAGCGATTGAGAGAGACACCCAGTATCAACCTCTGGCCCCCACAAGTGCACATGTGCAGGTATATGCAGGTGACACCTGCCCTGACTTGTGCACAGATGCAGTAGCACACACATGTGCCCACACATGCATGCAGGCAGACACGATGAGGGCTTCACCGTGTGTGACCGATAAAATTCACAGCCTGAATGTGGAATCGATAAGTAAATCAAGGAGGACAGCACACACCTGACACGTGTGAAGCACACGTGGGAAATTGTCTCAGAACCCAGGCAAGGAGACCTCAGAGGATGATTCTGGTCACCCGGGCGAGGAGACTGGAGATGTCCTTGGTTCTGTTATCACTGGTGAAAAGCAGACAGAAGCTGATGACCACGTTCAGTGGTGGGTCACGTGGCTTACGTGGAACAAGCAGGGAAGCAGGACCTTGCACTCCAAGATGGACAGTCATTCTTCGGGTGAGATGAGGGGGAAGCTGTGACGTCCAGCAGTGTCTGAGACTCTGACCCACGCCTGGGGGTCTCGCAGGGATCCCTTATAGCAGTGCATCAAAGTTGACGTGTTTTTGGAAACATTTGAGTAAATATAACAAAATAAAACACAAGCGAGCCCATGACCTGCTAGGAAACCTTCCGAGGAGCGTCTGATAGACGTAGCCCTGCAGGATCCACAGGAAGGAGAGGGGAGCCAGGGGGGATGAGTTGAGCAGAATCCCTCGGTTCTCAAAGAGAACCAAGAGGCTCCGAGCGGGCGGAGACAGGACAAAGACCAGAGCCACGATCAATGGGTGCTGCTCGCCCTTAGGTGGGATGTTCAGACAGAAAACCCTTCAGCCTCTAGTTCTGCAAAGACCTCCACCTCTCCAGCTCCTCTCAGGCCCCCGACAGCACCTCCTCCAACCCCCATCCCTTCTTGCTCTTCTGCCCGCCCTCCTTCCTTGGTTGTTAGTGGGGGGGGGGGTCTGAATACAAAACTGTCGATTACTTTAAGAATTACAACATGCTATAAGCAAAAAAGTCCAGCAGCCACGTGGAGTTCTTGGGGTGTGACTAGTGGAAGGCAGACCCTCTTGGATGTAGAGTTCCACCAGTGAGCAAGAGAGGGCAAGTATGTTCTCCCCACAAACTTCCACTTCCTCAAATACCCCTGGGAGGCCCTTAAAGGAGCCCTTCGCCGTTCTAAGAATGCTTCTAATTTTTATGGGTAATTTTATTTCAAAACAGGAACGTTTTTCTAGCATAGAACCAGTGTAGGAAGCTGTAGTGAGCTGGGCCTAATGGCAAGTAATGTGAATAAAAACATAAATGTTTAATTTGGGCTCACAGAAGCCAAATGCAAATTCCTCGTGTCCCCAGGCAGCATAAGCGCTGATCATTTATATGATTACATTGAATGAGGGTCAATTTTTGGCTTGAGAAAGCAGCTGAAATGTTAAATATTTATCAGCTGGGTTTCTGCAGCAGTGGCCCGAGGGCCACGCCGCGGGTCTGGGCGGTGACTGCGGAGTCACGCCATGGTGGTGGCTGCCGGGGATGCCGTGGGCGGGGTCAGCTCTCTGGTCACCTAGGCGCAGATCTCTGAATCTACAGCAGTTGAGAGAGGGTTTGAAAGCCAAGTGCACGAGCGAGCAGAGCCAGCAGATTGACCGGTTTGTCTGGATGAAGCTCGCTGCGTGGCCACGTTTTCCCTTGGCTGTGAAGGGGGCGGGGGTAGTTCTGCTCATTAAAACACCATAGATCTGGCTAAAAGCTGTCAACTGCTCCCCACAAAACGGCCAGCTGGAAGGTCATGTCCTGAAGCCAGGAGGCCCAGCAGGTCTCGTGGCCGCAGAGTCTTTGTGTCGTGAGGCATTTGGGAGGGAGATCAATGGTGTTAGCGTAGGATGAACCTAAGGGGGTCAGAGGACATGCATGTGTTTGCATGGGTAGTGTACACACATCAGCACGCATCTACATGTTTTGTACATATTCGCTTAAACACATTTAAATATATTGGATATGTTAGTGTTCATATGATAAGATATACATATAACTATGCATGTATTAGATGCACATGTGCTATCTTTGTGCATTCAACATACACACTTGTGTGCCAGAATTTTCAGACACAGGCAGGTGTGCGTGTGCCTACTGACACTGACACGTCTGTGACCGGGAACAGTGTGGAGGGTGGAGACATCTCTAGACAGTGCTGTTGGCGAGATGTGAGCCTTGGAATGTGCCGGTTCTCTCCAGAACTGTGACATCCGTGTCGTATGCGACCCTGCTTAGAATGCGTGTGCGGACTGTGGTTTCCTCTTGGTGGATCTATGAGAAGTCTGCCCCTCCCAGACACATCGGCAACCACTAGCTTTCTTAGGAAGCCTGACAGTTTTCTAGATGGTTCCAGGCACGGCTTAGGCCCCATGAGGCTCCCTTTCCCACAGCAAGATTTCGTCCTCTTAAACTCAGGGACGTGTTGGTTAGTGACCGACAGTCAGCCGCTGTGTCATATGTGTGTCCACACCAGCTCTCCCCGGAAGGTCTTGAAGTGCGGCCGCTTTGCTGCTCTGGCCACAGGAGACTCCGAGGGCTTCGCTGGCCCAGGCCTCACCTAGCACGTCCCCAGTTTCACTTTCCAGGTCCTCGCTATCCCATGCAGAGGTTAGGTGGGAGTCGGCCTGGTGGGCGCTGCTCTGACTTTGCTGTTGCCCTGCTGGGTGTGTGAGGCTGTGGCACGGGCTGCTGGGCATGAGGCGGTGGCTTCTGGAATGGGGCCTCTGCTTCTTGCCCCACCCTGCAGCAAAGCCTGCTGGGTAAGAATACCCGCGATGGACATCTCACGCATCTCGGGAGCTGCTGCAAATAGCTTGTGGCCCTTGGCTGATTTCCCGGGGAGCTCTTTGGTGAGGCTGAAGTCTCCACCTCCTTCCTCTCCAGTGTCTTTAGAGAGTTCTGGGTCTTTGGCCTCGGTGTGAAGGTCACTCCTGCTCCCTCTACTCTCACAGGGCACCTGGCTTCCTCTGCCCAGTTCCCTTGCAGCACCACATGCTCCCCAAGAGAACATCCCCTCCTCCCTGGCGCCGAAGGCCAGAGGCCTCCTTGTCCTGCGGGTCAGAGCTGAAGCCGTGCATGGCCAGAGGCCTCCTTGTCCTGCGGGTCAGAGCTGAAGCCGTGCATGGCCAGAGGCCTCCTTGTCCTGCGGGTCAGAGCTGAAGCCGTGCACGGCCAGAGGCCTCCCTGCCCTGCGCAGGTCAGGCTCTGTCTTGGTGAAGGCTCACAGCCCAGGCTGCACTGATCTGTGTTCTCAGTCCACATGGGGTGGAGCCGCTGTGGCTTTTGACCCAACACATCAAGTAGGAAGATCCTAAGGACCCCGACTCATCCCTCCGAAGACCACGAAAGGTTCGGGAAGCATCTGATACCCAGAATGATCACGTGAACAATTAGCACCAAAGAGATGGGCGATCAGCGATACCACTGCTGCTGCTCTGAGCAGAGGCTGGTCCTCGACGCCCCAGGATGGGGAAGGACTGATGCATGTGGGGGGCCATTTCACGGGAACTACGCCTGTCTTTCCTTCCTTTGCACCCTCCTTCCCTTCCTCCCTGCTTCCCTCTTTCTTTCCCCTTTTTCTCCTTCCCTTTATCTCTTCTTCCCTCCCTCCCTCCTTTCCTCCTTCGCTCCCTCTCTCCTTCCTTTCCTCCCTTCCTCCTTCCCTCTTTCCTTTCTTTCTCTGATTTTGAGGCACCATCTCTCTATGTAGCCCAGGCTGGTATGGGGTTTGCCATCTGCCTCTGTAGCCGAGCCCTGCATTACAGACATGCACCATCCTGCCCCGCTCTGCTGCTCTCTGAAGGGAGACAGCAGGATGCTGCATGCACTGCAGCACGAGGTCCAGGCCGCAGCACAAGAGCCCCGCCCGGCCCACAGATGTCTCCCTCTCCTGAGCGCGTCTGACTCTCAACTGCCCCGCTGTGAAGCCTGGCTCAGTGCTCTGCCCCGGGTCACCTCGTGCTGATCCCGACTGGTCCCGATTCTCTCCTGTCCATGTTTTTTCTCCTCTGAGCTGTGGCAGATCTGTTTTTCCCCAGTCGCCCTGTCCTCAGACCTCATGGGCCTCCCCAGTCCCCATCCTCTGCCACAAAGCCAGGGACGCTGTCTGTCCTTGGCACAGAGGCCCCTGCCAGCGTGCCCTGTCCGTGAGCGTGACGCGTGCCATCTTGCCCGACTTCGCGGACTGAAGGTCTAGCATCTCGCAGAGACCCCAGGATCAGAGCAGCCATTGTGGCTTCTGTGAGCATCGTCTTCCCACTCAGGTACCAAGTTCTGCTGGAGTCTGAAAAATATCATAGAGCCCAATTCACAGGTCTTTGGCAATGGGTAAAATCAGTCTCTTAAAATCCAAAGTGAAGGCGGTGCAGTAGGACCGACGGGCGTGAAACGTGTCGCTTAGGGCTCCCCACAGTGCCAACACCCCGCAAGTGCTCTGCAAGCTGTGAAGGGACAAGAGTCTCTAGGGCAGAACCAGGAAACCATCATTATGACGAGCCAGTGAGAAATGGGCACCTGAGTGCCAATGGGACACCGGGCTCCACACCGGGCTCCACACCGGGCTCAGATGCCCACATCCGACGCACATCACAGGGCCCACGTGCCGGCACAGGGCAAGGGCTCCTTCCCCCAACCCCACACACAGTCACGTCGCATGCCAGCTCCCTCCTGTTGCAGACACTTTGGGTGAAGGGCAACAACCTGTCTAGGGAGGAAACTGGGTCAATGTGTCCGCGGTGAATGAAAGTCACGGTTCTTCAGCCGGCCACCGTGGATGACCGACAGGACCCTTTGGCTGGCCTCAGCGCCTCGTGCCAGTGTCTAGAAGCAGCTGAACTTCTGGTAACTTCCATCTCCAGACTTCATTTTAATAGTCTGCACACTTTTAATCCTGAGAATTTCAAATTTAGAAGAGTCTCTCCAGACTAGTACAAAGCTCTCTGACTTTACCTAGATTCAAAATATCAACTTTAATATTTTGACATGTTGAATTTATTCTTCTCCCTCCTGATCTTATTAAGATCTGTAAGTCTATACTAATGTAAGTTAGTGACATAGTGGGGTCTCCATGTGTGAGAGTGCATGGGGCGTGTGTACGTGGAGGCCAAAGGTGAACCAAGTGTGGGTTCCCCGGAGTGGTCCACCTGGGCTTTTCTCTCTGGGACCTGTGGCTCTACTAGACTAGACTAGACTAGACTAGACTAGACTAGACTAGACTAGACTAGAGTAGACTAGACTAGACTGGCTGCCCACTGAGTTTCCGGATCCTCCTGTCTTGCTCTGGTAATGGCATTGTAAGCATGGGCGCCACGCCCACTTCTCACCTTGTGCTGGGGATCGAAGTCAGGTTCTCACAGTGTGAGACAAGCAGATGTGTTTTGTGGTCTGTTTCTATTAAACGATGAAGCTGCTTTAATGTCCTTATTGACTGTGATGCCCACGTCATCCACGCCAGGCAGTGGGCACCTGGTCAGTCGGTGCCCTTCGACCTGCTTACTCTCTGTTTTGATGTGTCCCCAAGACTTTATGATCCTGTATTTACTTAGAATGTGCACTCAGCTACTTCCCCTGCCCCGGCCAGGAATGAGTCCCAGAGCCACCTACTCTTTTAAAAGGAGACAGTGTTTGAAAAGTATAATCTGTGTGCCACGCAGACTCGTTACTGATGGGCCCACATGAATCCCACGCCTCCTGGCAGACAAGACACCATGTGTTCCATCTCCCACCTTTCTACTTCTGTCTGCGTGCACAGCTCTGAATCCACGGGTCTGTTCCCAGCCCGACCTCCACCCACTGCGATGGGACCCTCCCAGCCTGCCACACCCCAGCGGAGTCACCTTTGCCAGCCGAGGGCTCCAGCCTCTCTGTTGTGCTGTCTGCCTGCCCCTTCAGCCCCCTGACATGCGCACATTCAGAACTGCTGCCCTGTTCCACTGTTCTAGAATGTTCTTTGTCATGCTGTCTGCTCCTGCCCCCCTCCCCGGCCCCCGACATGTGCGTGTTCAGAACTGTTGCTCTGTCCCACCGTTCAGGAATGCTGCCCTGTGATGGAAACAGAGACGTATGCGCGATGGTTGCTTCCCAGCAGAACCAAGAACAGTAGATAAAGCCACATGCAAAAGAATGGGGATGAACGAGGCTGCCGCAGGGTCACAGCGCTCACTGCTCAGAGAAGCTTCCAGGTGAACTCTTGAGCCCTGAGGATGGACGCTGAGCCCATTGCTGCAGAGGTCAAGCGACCAGATGCACAGCGCCAGCTGCTGGATGGAGCCACAACTCTGAGTCCATCTGCGATGATTGTGGCGCCTCTAAGAGCCACTAGAAGAGAGAAGGAAAAGCATCCCCGCCGCCCATGCAGGTCTCAAGGACTCAGAATTTTAATGTTCTCGCCAGCACCATCTGAGAGGCCAGCACCATGGTCCTCCTGAGCAGAAATCCTGCCCATGTGGTGTAAGTTGTACCATCAAGGGCTCCAGGCTCCAGAGCCTGAGGGGTCTGTCTCCTCCACAGCTTGTGAGCATTGGGCTGTGACCCTGAGGGGTCTGTGTCCTCCACAGCTTGTGAGCATTGGGCTGTGACCCTGAGGGGTCTGTCTCCTCCACAGCTTGTGAGCATTGGGCTGTGACCCTGAGGGGTCTGTGTCCTCCACAGCTTGTGAGCATTGGGCTGTGACCCTGAGGGGTCTGTCTCCTCCACAGCTTGTGAGTATTGGGCTGTGACCCTGAGGGGTCTGTCTCCTCCACAGCTTGTGAGCATTGGGCTGTGAGCCTGAGGGGGCCGCGCTGGTGAGAAGCTGTGCGTCTTCAGTGGAATGCTTGCTGTGCCATTGTGTGGGAGCCTGGGACGGCTCCTGGATGGAGCTCACACAAGTGAGTGTGCGCGTGCAAGTGTGTATATGCATGTATGTGCACATGGGTGCGTGTGTGTGTATGCGTACGTGTGTGTCTATATGTGTAGATGTGATTGTGTATGCATGTATATGTGTGTATATATGTGGAGGGTATGCATGTGTGTACTTGTGTGTGTGCATGTGCAGACATGTGCATACGTGTGCCTGTGCATGTATGGGTATGTGTGCATGTGTGTGAATGTGTGTGTGTTAGTTACTTGGTGCTGAGACATAATACCAAGAAAGGCAGCTGAGGGAGCAGAGGTTCATTTTGGCTCGTGGGTCAGAGGTACATGACCACTATATACTGGGGTACACCTCGTCATGGTGGGGCAGGACAGAGGTACATGACCACTATATACTGGGGTACACCTCGTCATGGTGGGGCAGGACAGAGGTACATGACCACTATATACTGGGGTACACCTCGTCATGGTGGGGCAGGACAGAGGTACATGACCACTATATACTGGGGTACACCTCGTCATGGTGGGGCAGGACAGAGGTACTGACCACTATATACTGGGGTACACCTCGTCATGGTGGGGCAGGACAGAGGTACTGACCACTGTCTACTGGGGTACACCTCGTCATGGTGGGGCAGGACAGAGGTACTGACCACTATATACTGGGGTACACCTCGTCATGGTGGGGCGGGACAGAGGTACTGACCACTGTATACTGGGGTACACCTCGTCATGGTGGGGCAGGACAGAGGTTCATGACCACTATATACTGGGGTACACCTCGTCATGGTGGGGCAGGACAGAGGTTCATGACCACTATATACTGGGGTACACCTCGTCATGGTGGGGCAGGACAGAGGTACATGACCACTATATACTGGGGTACACCTCGTCATGGTGGGGCAGGACAGAGGTACATGACCACTATATACTGGGGTACACCTCGTCATGGTGGGGCAGGACAGAGGTACATGACCACTATATACTGGGGTACACCTCGTCATGGTGGGGCAGGACAGAGGTACTGACCACTATATACTGGGGTACACCTCGTCATGGTGGGGCAGGACAGAGGTACTGACCACTGTATACTGGGGTACACCTCGTCATGGTGGGGCAGGACAGAGGTACTGACCACTATATACTGGGGTACACCTCGTCATGGTGGGGCGGGACAGAGGTACTGACCACTGTATACTGGGGTACACCTCGTCATGGTGGGGCAGGACAGAGGTTCATGACCACTATATACTGGGGTACACCTCGTCATGGTGGGGCAGGACAGAGGTTCATGACCACTATATACTGGGGTATACCTCGTCATGGTGGGGCAGGACAGAGGTACATGACCACTATATACTGGGGTACACCTCGTCATGGTGGGGCAGGACAGAGGTACTGACCACTATATACTGGGGTACACCTCGTCATGGTGGGACGGGACAGAGGTACATGACCACTGTCTGCTGGGGTACACCTCGTCATGGTGGGGCAGGACAGAGGTACTGACCACTATATACTGGGGTACACCTCGTCATGGTGGGGCGGGACAGAGGTACTGACCACTGTATACTGGGGTACACCTCGTCATGGTGGGGCAGGACAGAGGTTCATGACCACTATACTGGGGTACACCTCGTCATGGTGGGGCAGGACAGAGGTTCATGACCACTATATACTGGGGTACACCTCGTCATGGTGGGGCAGGACAGAGGTACATGACCACTATATACTGGGGTACACCTCGTCATGGTGGGGCAGGACAGAGGTACTGACCACTATATACTGGGGTACACCTCGTCATGGTGGGACGGGACAGAGGTACTGACCACTGTCTGCTGGGGTACACCTCGTCATGGTGGGGCCAGCATGGAGGACCCAGGCCCTGTCTGGGGTAGCAGGACTTGATCATGTCTTGTTGGCAGCCAGGAAGCAGAGAGCCAGCTCTCAGCCAGAGGCGAGCTTGAAACCATGTCAGCTTCTGGTGCCCAAAGTTGCCCGGTCCCCTGAAACAGCAGCACCAGCTGGGGACCAAGCATGGGGACCAAGTGCTCACACTGTGTAACAGGAGATAAGTCATAATCAAGCTACCTCGGTGCCCTCCTCCCCGGTTCAGCGCCCCTCCGCTCAGAGCCCCTCCACATCACCTCTCCTGAGTTCTTAGATCTCAAATCATACATTTTTATAATTAAAGAAGATACCAAAGAAAATAAAAAGCCTCAGTAGCAAAATAAAAACCAGTGAGAATGAAAATGCCTGCGCTGAGCAATTCAATTCTGAGGGAAATATTCACCAGGTCACTAGATGGCCTCGGGCGCACGGTGTGTGGTCAGTAAGAGAACCTGGGATGGCTGTAGAAATCGCCATGAGGAAGCAGAGAAATCAGGCTGTTTCCACCTTTTACAAAGATGAGGCCAAGTGGTGAGTTAAAATCTGGGGAAAAGCTCGGCGTAGGCTCGGCGTTCCTGGACCTTCAGAAAGGAGGAATGAACATAGGAAGACGTTTCAGCCTTACATGCAAGTCTCCCAGGTCTTTGTGAATCAAAGATGCTAATGGACACAGGAAGAGCAAATGAAGAACTGGAGGCCGAGAGCTCTCCACTTCCTGCCGAAAACCACAGGTAAAAGCAAATCCAGCAGCACTGGTGAATAGATCCAGGCAACGTCTGGCTGCGCAGAAATCATGCAGGGGCAGATGATGCGCTGTTAATGGTGGAGTCCTCTGCCTTCTGAGAGTCAGCTGTGTTCAGAATGCTAAAGTCCATGAAAGCATTCTCCAAGAATGTAGAAAAATAAAGGCTTTCAGATTCCTTGCTGCTAAGCATCCTTTGCCTGAGGACACTTAAATACTGATCCAAGTTACTGTGTCTGAGGATAGAAAGCTGGATGGCCCGTGAAAATGTAGAACAAACAGGGTCTGGAGCGATGGCTCAGTGGGTAGAGTGCTCGCTGTGCCATCAGGAACATTTGCTGGATTCCCAGCACCAGCGACCAGCAAGGGAGCGTGTGTAAGCCCAGCGTGGACGGGCAGAACTGGGAGGAGCCTCTGAGCTTGCTGGCAGGTTACACTTCCTGCATTGGTGAACTAAGGTTCGACAAGAGACCTCGTCTTAAAATATAGGCTGGACAGCAATCAAAGATGGCAACCAACATCAGCCTGTGGTCTTACAGGCACACATGCATGCACACATGCATACACATGCATGCACATATAAACATGCACACACACCAAAATCAGCCTGTGGTCTGTATAGGCATGTATGCACATGTGCATGAGCACACATTCATGCACACATACACTTGCAGGTACACATTCACACACATACACACGTACACATGAATGCACACACACCAACCAACATCAACCAACCTGTGACTTCTTTTTTTTTTTATAATTTTTTAATGTATTCAATTGTGCATGTGTGCGTATGTATGTGTGCGCGCGTGTGTGTCTGTGTGTGTGTAGAACCACGGACGAATTCGGGAACCACCATGGACGCCTCCACTTCCTCCACCCTGGGATTCACAGGCTCCGCCCTACCAGGACCAGAAACGCAGGCCGCCCCCGCTTTCGCCTGGCGTCTATACGTGGGATCTGGGATCCGAACTCAGGACCTTCCACCTGCAAGGCAAAGGCTTAACCCTTGAGCCACCTCTCCAGCCCCAACCTGTGGCTTCTGCAGGCATGAACATACATATGCTCACATGCAGACATATATACATACACCTACGCACACAAGAGTGAGGAACATAAACACTAACAAGTACCCCATGTGTACTTTAAAACCTGTAGTGCTGTGTACCAAAGGTTGATGATCTTTTCCACATGCAAATCTAGAAAAAAAACCCAATTTCATTATTGAGAGTTTTGGGATGGATGCTGAACGCTGACAAATGTGTCCACTACATGAGCCATATGAGGTGTATCATCGGTGGAGGGGAGAGAAGCTGCCATTCTAAGATGGAGACAGCAAATCATGAGGCCAAAGACAAGAGCTATGGTTATGACTCCAGAGGGCAAACCTGCTTGGCACATGGGAGTATTTCAGCAAGTCTGCACATTGCAGCTGAATAAGCAAGACAAGTGGCTGAGTGACGAGAGCTTCTCACGGGGAGAGGAGAAGCTACAAATGCACAAGGAGCCAAGGCTGGCAGGATGTGAGGGCTCACTGAGCGGCTGCTTGGGGGGTGTATTTTAATGTTCTATCATGGTTCACATGGCAATGTCCCACACAGGACCATGTGTAAACACGTGGCCCCAGCAGGACCATGGGCATAACACATGGTCCCCAGCTGCCTGCACCATTTTGGGAGACAGTGGAATCTTAGGAGGAAGGAACTTTGTTGGAGGAAGTGGCTGGACCCTATTCTCTCTCTGCTCCCGTCCTCTCTCTGCTCCCGTCCTCTCTGCTCCCGTCCTCTCTGCTCCCGTCCCCTCTCTGCTCCCGTCCTCTCTGCTCCCGTCCTCTCTGCTCCCGTCCTCTCTGCTCCCGTCCCTCTCTGCTCCCGTCCCCTCTCTGCTCCCGTCCCTCTCTGCTCCCGTCCCCTCTGCTCCCGTCCCCTCTCTGCTCCCGTCCTCTCTGCTCCCGTCCTCTCTGTTCCTGTCCTCTCTGCTCCCGTCCTCTCTGCTCCCGTCTTCTCTCTGCTTCCTGATCAGTGGAAATCCAGGCGTCCCAGCCATGCGCTTGCACCAGCACAAGCTCTGCCATGATGGATTTCATCTTCCCTCGGCTTCTCTCTGAAGTTGCTCTGGTCAGTTTGCTCGCAGTGAGGAGAGAGCTGCTGAGATCCACATGGAGATGGTCACAGAGCTGATCCAGGGACACCGAGCACTCGGAGCAACCATCTGTGGCGTCAGAGACCCAGTCGGGCACGGGCGTCTGTCCACAGCTGCTGCACACGGTTTGCCAGCGTCCATGCTGACATGGGCGACCTAGAAGGTCACATGATGCTGGAAGAGGTGAGCTTGACATTGCGAAGGGGTGAATACCTCACGAAGAGCCCGGGTGTCACGGTCCAGAACTGCAGAAGGGTGCAAGGGAGAGGCGTGTGGCGTGCAAGACAGAGGCATGTGCAGAATGTGAGCACATCGTGAACAATATAAGATCGGTGATGAGTCGGCACTAGGGAAACCCCCGGGGGTTAGAAATAAAACATACTTTATGTGAGGATGTGCTTGGGAGAAAGATGATAAGAACTCAGAAATACAAGAGGCAACTGTTGCGTTTTCTCTCCCCCTCTGAGAGGGATGCACAACTGAAGGGGGGCGAGGGGATTTGTTTGGCTTATGGTTCTACTGGGGTTATAGTCCATGGCAGTGGGAAAGGCATGGTGAGTGCAGAAGTGGGGTGGGGGACCTCAGGTCACTGCAGTCATCATGGAGGCAGAGGGGACAAGAGCATATTGCTGGTGGAAGTAGAGCAGGCTACACTGTGACCTGCCTTTCTCCAGCGAGTCCCTACCTCCTAAAAGTGCCACGACCTTCCCAAACATTAGCACCAGCTAAGGATGCAGACACATGAGCTGTGGGGGCACTCACATTCATACCAGGACAGTGATGTACCTCGACTTCAGCTTTGAGGCTCATAAAGTGGTGTAGAGGCATGGCGAGCCGGGCCTAGCATGTTCCAAAAGAGTGGTGTAGGCTTCCAGTGAATTTTGCCCTGCGAGTGCAAGATTGACTTCACATTGAAAAATCAATCTTGGTAATTCGCCACAATAATAGAGTGTAGACAAAAACTGTGCGATTATCTTAATAGATACAGAAAGACATTTGACAAAATTCGATATCCATTCATGATAAATAAAATAAAGCAAATTCTCATCAAGTTAGAAATAGAAGTGCCCTTCTTTGACCCAGGGGACGGTATCTGTACAAACCTGCAGCTCATCCTCATGTGAAGAACCGACTCTGTTCCCCACCCCAGTCACCACTGCAGTAAGACATGGTAAAGAGACCGAGAGACCTGGGGTTACATGGCTTGGAAGTAAAGAGCAAAACTCTAGGGTCATGGAGCGCATAACTGTTTGGTGTAATGTCCTAATGCAGCTACCAACACAGCTAACAGGATTGGTGACCAATTTCAACAAGGATTGATGTGTGAATTGTATATTTTTTATTTTAAAACTAAGTATTTTATTTATGTGTTTGTTTTAGAGTGAAATTATTCAATTTATTAGGTTTAAGATAACAGAAGGACTGACGACTTGGTTGACAGATACAACACAAAGGTTAGAAATGGACCTCTAATATGCAGCAGACACAAGTAGGTGGTTTTGAATACACCTGTAGAGATTATGACCTTTTAAATCATTAGTGGCAGAATAACAGGAAGTTGTCCCACCTGGAAGAACATGGGATTTAGCTATATACACGCTGCATCCAGTGTGAGGATGCTGACCTGTTATGCACATGAAGTAGGGGAGGCTTGGGAGGTGATGGAAAGAGACGTGTTTTGGTTGCTGTTTCAGAAGACTGTGTATGATATGAGAGCAGGTGTCTATAACATGTTGTACTTGTAAGACAGAAAGGGGAAATGATTCACCCCATGAGAAACATTGCCTCTTCATGTTTTCCAACCCTGAACACATCAGAGCCTTCTCCAGTCCCTGTCAATTCCTCCTTGACAAAATCTGCCTTAAACTAGTAGAGTATTCTAGCATCTTCCTTCTGCGTCATCACCAAGACCCTGTGGCAGGTGGAATTGTGCGGTGAGCAGATTCCCCTAGAGGTCTAGGTAGAAGAGTCAGTGATTGTTAATCTCTTCTTTTGACATCTTTATTTTATTTTTTAAATAATATTATCTTTAAAAATTTATTTATTTATTTATCTATCTATTTATTTATTTATTTATTTATTTATTTATTTATTTATTTATTTATTTGTGTGTGTATCAGAGGGCATTGT
This sequence comes from Typhlomys cinereus, assembly GCA_023101885.1. Taxonomy (NCBI): domain Eukaryota; kingdom Metazoa; phylum Chordata; class Mammalia; order Rodentia; family Platacanthomyidae; genus Typhlomys; species Typhlomys cinereus. The sequence continues at coordinate 313,152 of JALPQD010000510.1, forward strand.
TTGTCCCTGTGGTCCCAGATTGCCTCTACCTCTTTTTTGCTTCACGCTGGGATTTCCCAGGCTCTGCCTACTAGGGCTAGAAGTGTGGGCCACTGTCATTTCTGCTTGGTGTTTTTACATAATGCCTAGGATCCAAACTCAGGACCTTCTGCTTGCAAGATACAGTTTTAACCCCTGAGCCATCTCTTCAGCCTGGCATCTTTATTTTAACTGTATGCTGAAATCAGTATAGATGAGACTGTAATAATAAATGTTTTAAGGATGAAATTTGGGGATTACACTTCCTAAAGAATCCAAAAAGTAAAATTTTAAAAGTGAAAAAAAGTTGTTTATCTTAAAACTTTATGTACCCATCCATATAATCAAATAACGTGCAAGAATGTGTCAAATAACATGCAAGATTTTTGGCTGTGGGTTGGGAGGAGGAGAGCGGTGCTGGGTAAGTGTTTGGGGGTGTACATGGTTAATCTTTACCGCTGTGAGAGAGCACCCAAAGCCAAACAACTTGTGGGAGAAAGGGAGATTTATTCAACTTACAGTTCCAGAGGGGAAACAGATAGTCTTTCACGGCAGAGATGGCATAGCTAGCTGGCTGGCTGAGGCTGGCAGGGGGCAGGCTAAGTCACAGCGACCTCCACGTGGCTGGAGCATTCCTGGAACGTCTCTCCTCCTGTATTCTGTGGTCCCTTTTATTTGTCCATTACTGGAGGTTCCTATGGATCCAGGGCGGGTACAATGCCTTCAGGTGGTCTCAGCTGATCTGAGTTAATACCAGGTATGTCAAGTTGACACCCAGGATTAACTATCACAGGGGAGTTAAAGGCAACCTTTGCATTTCCTTTTAAGTTTTAGGAAAGGAAGCCTGTGGAGACTTCAGCCGAAATTCTGGGAATCTGCAGGTCAACTTGGGAGGAAGTGGCATCTTGCACACTCTGCTTTCTGTGATAAGGCACGCCACCCTTTCCTACTTATGTTGTCTTTAATCTCTCTAAGGGGCAGTCCACAAATCTTTTTTTTCCTTTTTTGCATTTCCTTTGCATTTCCCTAATTTTTAAGAAATACTGAAGTAAAGTTAGAAGAGTCATCCTACTTGATGACAAGCTTATTACATAAAGCCGCAAGGTCAACGTGCAGCACAGACAGACAGACAGACAGCAAAGACGTAGCACACACTGCATCAGCTGGGCCTGCAGCACACACTGCATCAGATGGGCCTGCACCACACACTGCATCAGCTGGGCCTGCAGCACACACTGCATCAGATGGGCCTGCAGCACGCTGCATCAGCTGGGCTTGGTGCACAGTCTGCAGAGGTAGTGCTCCCTGTGGGGTGAGCTCAGGCATGGGGCATCCTGGAAGAGTCAGAATGGCTAGGGGGCATTTTGCTAGGGCAGCTCTGTGGGGTGAACTGTGGTCAGGGCTGTTTGCAGAATGGAGCTGTTCTGTACTGTGGCGTGGCAAGAATCACACACATGTGTCACTTCACATCGGTGGACTTGACTGCATGTGAGTAAATAAAGGTGTCGAGTGAGGACCCCCACCAGCTCTCCAGGGGGGTGTCATCCCCTTGGGCCTCAGCAGGAGACCACCATAGTAGCCAGTCTCTGCTTGCTGCTCACATGGGCTCTTCACACTCTGCCTTGGCCATACCTTTAAGTCCCTCATTTCCTTTCCAGTTTCTCCATCCAAAGCATAGGCGTTACCCAGATTCTCGTTCTCTGCGCATACAAGCCCAGGCCCAGTCTTTCACCTCAGTGACTTGCCTTCTCCTCCCCCCACAAACACTCTTCCCCAAGAACACTCTCCCCTGGGAGTCGGGAGCAGCTGGCCACAATGGCAAAGGTCTCCTCCTCCCCATGTCAGTCCTTGGGGCTCTGAGATGTGCTTGGTCCTGCCGCTGGCTGACCTGCTGCCCCCAGATGTGGTCCTGCCGCTGGCTGACCTGCTGCCCCCAGATGTGGTCCTGCCGCTGGCTGACCTGCTGCCCCCAGATGTGGTCCTGCCGCTGGCTGACCTGCTGCCCCCAGATGTGGTCCTGCCGCTGGCTGACCTGCTGCCCCCAGATGTGGTCCTGCCGCTGGCTGACCTGCTGCCCCCAGATGTGGTCCTGCCGCTGGCTGACCTGCTGCCCCCAGATGTGGTCCTGCCGCTCGCTGACCTTGTTGCCACCAAACTAGGCCTCTCCTCCCTCCTGCTGGCCGTTCCATGGCTGCTGCTGCTTGGGGAGTGCCCAGTCCAGGATCTGCGTGGCACTGGACCCCAGTGTCCATACCCACTGTCATCGGAGCTTGCTGAGAATCTTCTAGGAGGGCGTGTCCTGGCCAGTGTCTCCACCTGTCATTTCCCCAGACAGGGCTTTGTGTTTCACGTTCTGACACCTTAGGATTGTCTGCTTTGCCATCCACAACGAACGCGTCCCGCATGGAGCCAAAGACTTTGTGCCCTGGGTAGTGGCCCTCGAGTCCTCTGCGTCCTGGGTAGTGGCCCTCGAGTGCTTCGTGCCTGTGTATCAGGCCCTCGAGTCCTCTGCGCCCTGGGTAGTGGCCCTCGAGTTCCTGGCCACAGGCAACAGAGTGAAGAGATGCCTTTTTTCATCTCGAACATTCTGAGAACATTTCTGCTCGTGGCTTCTACGTCCCCAGGTCTAACCCCTGCTTCTGATTCAGTGGGTTTTCAGATAGGCGGGGACCTAGTTCTGGAAGAACTCATTTGGACTCTGGGACGCAGCGCTCATACTAACAGAACAATTGATTTGTGCTGCCAAAGCCCTTTGCTCCTGGAAAATCCTGTGCCTTAAAAGAAATTATTAGGGTCTCTGAGCAGGCCTGGGGTCTCTGTGGAGGATCATCACCTGGTCTCTGAGGGCTCAGGCACCCAGAGGAGAGCTTCAGGGGTCCAGAAGCCCCTTAGGTAGCTAAGGACGGGCGGTTGTGCTGGGGCGTGGGTGGGGCATCCATTCTGGGGTTCTAGCTCAAGTGTTTCTGCTCAGGGGCTGGAGCCTGGGAGCTGTGCCCGCACGGCCATGCAGAACCCGTGGAGCACCCTAGAAGACGGGCCATTGGAGTGAGGGGCCGAGGGCGTCAGGGTTTCAGTATGAATCGCCCTCCCCGTCCCACAGGCTCCCGCTTGGACACTTGGTTCCAGCTGGTGGCGCTGTTTGGAATGGCCAAGGAAGCTTCAGAATGTAGAGCTCTGCGAGAGGAAGTATGTCACTGGGGGCCAGTTGTGACATTTCTCCCTTGCTGCTTTCTCCCTCTCCTTCCTCTGGTGTGAGCTAGCCTCTAGTTTCTGCCGCCATGCGCTCCGCCAGACCCTCCACCAAGTGTTCCCTGCCGTGATAAATGCCACCCCTGCAATGGGTAGGAGAAAGTGTTTTCCCTGTGTAGTGCTTTCAAATGCCACCTCCACAGCATCCTAATGTGCCCTGAGGTAGAGGGCTATGCCCATCCTCCTGCACTGCCCAACAGGCTGCCCACTGACCTGGCACTGAGACTTGCTGGACCTGGGTCTCCCCAAAATGCTAGAAAAGACCCGACTGGGGGAACGTCCCATGGTCCCGGGACCAGCTGGGTGTGGTCAGCCTGCCCAGCTCTAGAGCTAGGGAGTGCCTGGGACATTCCTGTCGCCAGAGGAGGGAGTCACGGAGCCTCGAGACTGGAGGAAGGGCAGATGCGGTGAGCACTGTGGGCTGGTGCTGGAGGGCAGGTGGCTGGGGCAGCCGGCTCGGGGTTGGCAGGGGTCTGCAGCCAATGCCCTGCAGGAGCATGCGTGTGATTCCAGCCCCTTCTGCCTGAAGCCACAGAGCTCCGGCACACCTGGGACCTTGGGACCCAGATGGTCAGAGAGATGAGCCGCTGCAGGATGCTGTAGAGGCCTCAGGCCGAATCCAAAATGGAAAGGCAAGAAAGCTCTTCAGAGCGGGCAAGGCACACTTGTCTCCCAGGATTGATTGTGGACTGGGATGTGCTGGGCGTGAAAAGCCCACTGCGGTTCTGCTACGTATGTTCTGTGGCTGGGGTCTGCCTCTGCCTCGGGGGTTCTGTCTGTTGCTACCCTCAGATCCCCCTTCCTCGTAGCTTCTCGAGAAATGCTGGTTCAAAGGTGCTTTTTGCAGCCACCGGGGAGCTTTAGTGACGGGCAGCGAAGCTTGACTTCCACGAAGTCCACGTGTTTTGCTGTGGCTGGGAGAGGAGCCGACCACCCCGCATGTCAGGCTGAGGCAGCCCAGGCGTGCTGGCCTTGGGGACCCATTTCCTAATCAAAACTGGGCCACAGGAGGTCAGTTTTGCTCTGGCCAGGCGCTGCCACATTTCGGAAGCAGATGTGGGTTTAATTGAACAGCTCGGCCCAGCGGGCCGGCGATCGATTCTGTGTGACGCAGAGGCGCACCGAGTCCACCCGCAGGCTGCTGACCCCGCCATGCGGACCACCAGCAGCGTCGCTCGGCAGGGAAGCTCCGTGATTCGAGAATCGTCCTGGGTGACCTCATGGAGCGTTCAGTGAATAGTTCCTCCAGTCCTTCTGGGCCAGGGACAGCAGAGGTATGTGCGTGCGTGTGCGTGTCTGTGTGTGTGTGCATGTACAAGTGTGTGTGCGTGTCTCTGTGTGTGTGCATGTACAAGTGTGTGTGTGCGTGTCTGTGTGTGCATGTACAAGTGCGTGTGTGTGCGTGTGCGTGTCTGTGTGTGCATGTACAAGTTGTGTGTGTGAGTGTACGTGTGCGGTCTGTGTGTGTGCATGTGCACAAGTGTGTGTGTGATGTGTGGTGTGTGATCTGAGTGTGTACATGTAAAGTGTGTGTGTGTGTATGTGCGTGCGTGTGTGGTGTGTTGTGTGTATGTATGTGTGTGTGTAGTGTCTGTGTGTGCATGTACAAGTGTGTGTATGTGTGCGTCTGTGTCTGAGTGTGTACAAGTGTGTGTGCGTGTCTGCGTGTGTGTGTAGTGTGTGTGAGTGTCATGTGCATATACAAGTGTGTATGTGTGAGTAAATGTGTGTCTATGTGTGTGCATATACAAGTGTGTGTGTGCATGTGTGTCTGTGTGTGTGCATGCATGTGAAAGTGTGTGTGTATGAGTAAATGTATGTGCGTGCGTGTGTGCATGTGTGTCTGTGTGTATGTATGTGTGAGTGTGTACGTGTCTGTGTGTGTGTGTGCATGTATGTAGTCTTTCTGAATAGCTCAGTGGGAAAACAGCCTATTTAATGAAATGCATCCTGTTCCCCAGCCAGGGCAGTGTGTCTGTGACCCGTGAGGTGGAGGTGTTGCCCCTTGGGGAGGCGACTTACCACGGGGAGGACTGTAGGCATGCCCCTGTACCCCTCTGACCTTCTTGCTCCTGGCATGGGGTCCTCGGGGCTCTGCACCCCCAAAGGGCATTGGTAGTGGCTGCTGGGGACCCGGTGGTGCTGCTTGTGTCTCTGCGCTCTGGGGTCACCCCATACCGCTACCCATCATGCTGCTTGGGAGAGTCGGGACTTCCTGTTGAGCTGGTTAGGGTTCAGGCCAGTAACAGCACAGCATCCTGAGCAGGGGCTAGGATGCTTTGGGGTCACAAGAGACTTTCCAGGGGGTGCTGTTGTCAGGAGGACATCTCTGTGAGCTGAGGGGCTACCTGAGTAGGTGTATGTGTGTGTATGTGTGTGTGTTGTGTGTGTGTGTGTATGAGAGAGAGAGAGAGAGAGAGAGAGAGAGAGCATGCTGTATGTATGGAAGTTAGCGGACAGCCTGCGGGAGTTAGTTCTCTTTCCACCATGTGGATTCTGAGGACTGAACTCAGATAATCCGGATTGGTGGCGAGCATTGCTCAGTGAGCCGTATTGCGAGCCCTTTATTTTCTTTTCTAGCCAAGCAAGTCGTTTTGCAAGTAGCAGGCTCAGGGTCTGTGTGTCAAGGTCCACGCACATTAGGAGAGCGTTTGCAACTGTCATTGTAATGCAGTAAAACCAGACCTTTCTGTCAGGGCATCCTGCCGGGTCAGCAAAGGAGCAGAAGGGCCACAGCACGCGTTGTCCGCCAGCCTGCTAGGCCCCGCCTGTGCCCGGGAGTCCATGCGGATAGTTTCCTGTGCTGAGCACCAGCTCAGAGTTCGAGCTGATGGCCACATGACATCTCGGCCACACCGATCACGGGTGCACCCCTTCAGGCTGGGCAGCCTCTCCGATCCGAGATGTCTGAGGCCTCCAAGCACCTGGCCGCAGCCCACATCGCAGCCGGGAAGGGAGGCAGCGGGTGGGGGTGCCAGCGGCAATCAGCTCGAGAGCCAACCGCGCAGGGGATGATGGAAGCGGAAAATCAGCACGATATTTAAGCCACAATCAGCGGCCAGCCTGGCAGCGCTGCAGCTGGAAGAGCCTCGATCTTTCTCAGGAAAATGTTTTCTTCACCTGCTGAGAGCAGGGCTGCCAATCAGAGGTCAGGGAGCTAGCGTCTGCTTGGAGTGCTGGAGGGGCCTTGGGAGGATGGAAGAGGGCAGCGCCAGCGGAGGGGAGGAGGGTGCGGTACTTAGGGGAGCGTCCATGCCAGCAAGGTGCAGCCGGTCCTGACTGGCGGTGGGCAGCCTCAGGTAGAACGCAGAGAAGGAAGCAGCTTCTCTCACCTCTCCTGCCTCCCGCTCCTGTAACTCTATCTGGTGTTGTGCCCCTTCTGGCCGGCCAGAGAGGGGATGCTGGCTTCCCACCTCTACAGAGAAGGGGGAGCACAGAATCTCTGTGGGGCTGCTTTATAGCTGCATGGCCAAATTCTCTCTCGTTTGGTGTGAAGAAGAGAAAGGGAGGTGTGTGTTCTCCTTTTCTTGTTGGTGCCCCATTAGCAGGTCCCCGGAGTGAGGCAGCCAGGTCCTCCCAGCCCCAGGAAGCCCGCTGTGTCTGCAACAATGTAGCCAACGGCAGACAGCAGCGGGGGTGGGGGTGGGGGGGTGGAGGGCTGGGTGGTGGTGGTGGTGGTGGTGGTGGTGTTGGGTTGAGTCCTGCCTGTCAGTCAAACATTTATGTTGAGGTCACTGAATGAGACTCAAGGCTGGGGTTGGAGGTCCTTGCGTAGGCTTGTCCCCTGGGTGAGGGCTCCACGGAGGCGGGGCCCGAGCTGGGGCTGGGAGCCTGGGCGATGATCAGGAGCCAAGGAGGATGAGTATGCAGAAGGGCCGAGGCTGCTGTGCGTTAGCCATGCAGATCCCAAGCAGCAGGTGACCGGCACCCCAGGGACATCCAGGCTCTCCTCGTTCGGGTGGGCACGTGGCTAGAGCGCTGGGCAGTCATGAGAAACCACGCCCCCAACAGAGGCTCAGGCATCCCTGTGACCACCCCAGGCACCCGCCAAGCTTGATTCCATTTTTAGTGTGTCCTCCACGACCCAAAGCCATGTGCGCGACCCCCTGAGCCCCCTTCCCTTAACGTTTTCTTAATGTCAAAGAATGATTGGTCTTCACAGTGAATCTGCTTACAAGACCTAAAAGCCACTAAATGATGAGTTTTTATTTTGTTTCACGCTTCTGGGTTAAAGTTAAATCAATAAGGCTGTGCCAGCAGGGGGCAGGTGTTTAAAAGCTTCAGCAGATGTTTAAGTGGTCCCACTGGCCCACCAAGCCTTCACCCCACAGAGCTGTCCTAGACGTTTCCTTGGTGTTGTCTGGGAAGGTGGGACCCCCCCCCGCTCCAGAGAGTTTGGGAACAGAGCCGACAACTCTGAGCGTGAGAATTTCCGAAGGAGGAAATGGACGAGGCTGGGATTCCAGCGGAGGACTTGGCGCCCCTCCCTGTCCCTTGGTGGGCAGCATCCAGGATTCCAGCGGAGGACTTGGCACCCCTCTTTGTCCCCCTGGTGGGCAGCACCCAGGATTCCAGCGGAGGACTTGGCACCCCTCCCTGTCCCCTTGGTGGGCAGCATCCAGGATTCCAGCGGAGGACTCGGCGCCCCCTTCCCCTTTCCCGGGCAGGCGGGCAGCGCCCAGCACAGCTTTGCAGACGTTGGGGTATAATTTCCTCCTGGGACGGTTAGCTTCTCAACTGGGGGCAGCTTCCAGGGCTCCCTGAAAGGATTCTCTAGATGAAGGCTGCACTCCAGGGACACCTGCACAATTGTTTCTAATGCTCCAACTCAAGCACAAAGACCTTCCCCTGGCGTGCAGGACCAGTCCCTGGGGTGTCACCTGAGACCTCAAGATGGAGATGGCTGCAAAGCACAGAAAGCTTGCACTGATGCCCTTTGCTTCTGGCGTCCACGACGCCTGTGGTGTGATCTGCCCGTGGGCTTCTGTGCGCTGGTGTCACTCGCAACTGCGGGATGGAACGAGGTCCCCCTGAAGGTATTTTGGGGTGTTTCATCAAAGCACTTGGAGGGTAGCGAGGGCACCTTCTGGTCACCAGACAGTTTCATCCTCATTTCTGACCAGACCGCCAGGAAGCGCTTAATCTGAGAGCCTCTTGCCGAGTACTGAGGACGCGCGGCTTTGTGAATCGACACTCGACTTGAAAGGAGAGGGCAGAGACTCACGGGCTGCAAGTGCAGTGTGCGCAGTTACACGCGGGTCCCCGGGGACAGTCTGGGGACGCCCAGGCAGCGCCTGCTGTTGAAGCGCTAGTGAGCACGGGTGTGATGCAGGACGTGAGGGTCAGAGCCCGGGGCTCGCGGGGGAGCCGTTAATTATATTCCCTGCATGACATTCCGTGGACACCTACTGAGTTCCTTCAAAGAGAGGGTCCCACTAATGGGGGCCATGGGACGGATGTCAGCTCCCACACCTTGGGAAGTGACCACCTGAGACACACGAGGGATGCAGGGGCAGGGTGACTGGGGCAGGGTGACTGGGGCATTCACGGGGACAGGGACTCCATGCTGCCTACAGTGGGCAGAAGGTGTGTGGAGTGGGGAGCTCTGGAGCAGAGGTCTGAACTGTCCATGGTTCTGAAGGGAGCTTGGGCTCTTTGTGCTTAACATGTGGGGGAGGGGGAGGGAGAGAGAGAGAGAAAGGGAGAGAGAGAAATGGAGAAAGAGAGAAATGGAGAGAGAGAAAGGGAGGGAGGGAGAGGAGGGAGGGAGGGAGAGAAAGAAAGGGGGAGAGAGAAAGGGAGATAGGGGGAGAGAGAGAAAGGGAGAGAGAGAGGGAGAGGAAGGGGAGAGAGAGAAGAGAAAGAGAAAAAGAGAGAAGAGAGGAAGGAGAGAGAGGGAGGGAGGGAGAAGGAGAAAGGGAGAGAGAGAAAGGGAGAGAGAAAGAAAGGGAGGGAGGAAGAGGGAGGGAGGGAGAGGGAGAAAGGGAGGGGGAGGGAGGGAGGGGGAGGGAGGGAGAGGGAGTTATCCCCACAGAGTTGCACAAGTGTCTCTGCTGGGTTCCCCCTCCGTCGGGAGCTCAGCAGAGCCCAGCTGTGCATGCTCAGGAAGCCAAGGCTTGGGGAAGAGCTGCAGACCCCTTATTTTTCAGGGGCTGAAATCGTTTTTCTCTCAAGACCATGGCTTGATTGGATGATGCAGGCAGACATAAGGAATCAGTCTCCTACTCTAAGTCCACCAAGTTAAATTTAGACTCTTTCAAAATCATCCTCCTAGAAATACCGGGGATGTTTGACCAAATGTCTGGGTGCTTTTGACGTGGAGAATTAACCCCGTGAGTGTGCATACGTGTAAGAGGATGCAGAACCCCTGTGTGTATGCTGAGGTCACCAGCAACCTGTACTTTGGGCTCCTTAGCTGCTCAGCTCTGCGCAGCACCCTTGGGTGGCATCGTGAGCCACACTGCAGACTGCAGACATCCCCAGAGCAGCTGCAGGACTGAGAAGGGGAATAAGCTCTTTGTGTGCAAAGTTGCTGAGTTGGCGAAGGGGCCAATGGCCAGGAAGGCTTGGCTTACTGTGGCTGAGCCTCAGGATCCCCCTAAGACCCTCACTGCTAACCGGTGTCACCTGATGTGTGCTCCTGTAGGCAAAGACAGTGCAGGAAGAATGTGTGACACGGAGGGGCCCCGCGTCTCCAGAGCCAGGTGGACAGAGTCCTGGTCACGCCTGAGTGGGGTGCAAGGCTAGCTCAGCAGATAACCTGGTGTCATCACACCTGAGTGGACCATCGACCCGCCTGTGTCCACCCACCAGCCATCCCAGGAAGCTTGCAGAAGTCCTTCCGTCACCTTGCCTTAGGGCTGGGCGGGGAGGCAGGTCCTTGGCCCACCTCGATTCCCTTCAGAACTGTAGACTAAGCTCCCACTATGCAGGGCAGCGTCCTTGGTAACGCCATTACTCAAGGGTTTTTGCTCAGCTTGTTTCAAAGCTCACAAAGGAGAGGAAGAAAAGCAATGACAACCTTCACTTTGCAAAAATCTTGTCCCAGAGGAAACTGCTAGAAGGGAGTACGACGGGGTGACAGAATCCAAGCTGGTCCGGGCTTCTTCCTGCTGAACCTGGAGTGTCAAACTCTGTGACCATCGCTGTTAGCTAGCAGGCGCCCTTTGCACCCCCACATCACGTCCTGGGACACAGAACGTCTCTCTTCACCAATGAGTGATGTACAACTGAACTCAAGGGCGGCACCCAGCTGTGCTAAGGAGGTTCCTGTGAATTCCTGCCAGGAGACTCTCTGTGTGCACAGAGCTTATGTTTAACCCCTCAGCAAAGAGGCTTGAGTTTTTCATGGACAACCGTCTGTGTCTTTCTTCAAAATAGAAAGGGAACTCTGTGCAGCACTGAACTGGAAAAGTTTCCACAGCTGTTTCTGTGTCTGCCCTGGCAAGGGATGCTAGTGAGCTTGATGCAGACAGGAGGGTGTTGGCGTGAACTCTCAGCACTGTGGAAGGCATGCTCTGACTGTCGCCTTCGCTGTCCCTGTGGAGAAAGGTTTTCCTGGTGAGAGAGAAGCAGGTGGAGTGTGTCTTCCATCATCCCGAGGAGTCTGAGGACCTACATGTCATCAATGCAGAAACACTGCCCTTGCTCCCAAGGAATGAGAGTTTATTCTGCAGCCAAATATGACTGACCATGGTCCAGGAACACAAGTTCTGGTCACCCCCAAACCATGTTTCTATCTAGTAGCAGTTTCCTTTCCTTATGGTTGCATAGTTACAAAACAAAGGAAGTTATAACTCAAAACACATTAAAAATACATTGGTGAAAACATCAGGTGAGAGGGAAAATCTCTGCTCTGAGCCTCAGATCCACTGACGTTCTCAGCAAAGGCTGGTGGAAGCTGGTGGAAGCTGCTTTAATCTAAAAGGATCCGCTGACGATCCCAGGTGGTGGATCAGACACAGGTGGACAGTGAGTGTCTATTAGGGGGGTTGAAGGTGCCCGAGCACATTCGGTCCTGCAGATCTCGGCTCTCTCTCCTCACGGATGCGCTGTCGGCCAGTCTTGGGGGAAGGGATGCGCCTGGAAACTTCAGGTCACAGGGTGTTGGTTTGCCACGGCTTTCCCCAGTACAAGGAGGGGCGTTCACAGCCAGCCTCAGACACAAACCCTCCTCACAGGTCCCAAAGGCCAGGCACAGTGTCCTTCAAGTCAGGGCCCATAGACGCTTCGTGACATGGTTCTTCTGCCCTGCATTTATGTCCTAAACCTCCTGGTCACTATAGTGTGTAGCAGGGTCTCTACCAGAACCAATGCAGGAGGTGGCTGGCTGGCAGCCTGGCTTGCTGCAGGTGGCATAAGCCTTCTGCAGAGCGAGTCCACTTGGAAAGGAGGAGGCTTCGTGGAAGATACAACCGAAAATAAGACAAAGCACATCAGGGATGAGCCCCTCCCCTGGCTTTAAAGTGACAGGACGTGAGGACCCCGAGCACAGGTCGGGGATGGATTGTGCTCGGAGTTTTGCATCCAAACTAGAGATGCCTGCGAGAGGGCAGAATGGACGTCAGACTGTCCACCTGCCTGTGCCAACCCCACAGCACAGCAGGACGCACATCTTACTCACCCCCCTGCAGAGCGGGGCTGGGTCTCGACCCCACCACAGCCGAGCTCCGCAGCAGGGCATGGGACTGCAGCAGAACACAGCTCACAGCCGCCTCACCTCTCTGCAGGTTGAGGCTGGCTCCCAGGACGAGGGTCCCAGAGGGTCCCAGGGCGAGGGTCCTAGAGGGTCCCAGAACGTGCATCAGCAGGTCAAGACTTCTCAGTGAAAGTCAGTTTCATGTCACAGGGTCGGGGCCGCGCGGCGAGGCTGAAGCTGTCCTGGGTCATTGTGATGCCAGCTTCAGACTTAGACGAGCCGGGCTTGTTCCCGCCCGCAGGGGGTGCGCCTGAGCCCCCAGCCCTCCGTGCGCTCTGCAGTCACGCTGACTTTCCTGAGAGGCAGGTCAGCGCCTGACCAAGGGCTCTGGGTTTGGACTTTTATTCACGAATGGAAGAGAAGCCCGCACATGTACAAAAGTAGCAAAGAACACTAGTTTGAATATTTTTGAGATTTTTTCGTATACAAACGAAATGAGTTCATGTCCTTGCCCCATCCCCTCCGACCCACCCCCCCACCCGCCCGTCCTTCAGCACCTCTGCCATACCCCTCCGTCCTCCTTGTACATATGGAACCCAGGGCTTCCGTTGGTGGCACCTGTGATAATGAGGAGCCCAGGTCTCTGTGGCGGTATAAGTGGCTCCTCAGGGGAGACCCCACAGGTAGGGAGGCTCTCCTTCGTTGCCCAGCACCTGCCCCTGAGATTCTTTTTGAGTGTGTTGTTTCTCCTGAGACCCTCGCTTGTCCCTGGGGCAGAGAAAGCTTTTACTCAGAGCAAAGCGATACTTCAGTCAGGACCCTCTGCAATGGAGGTGCAGGGGTCGCCAGTGAAGATACAGCTGGAGCTTCTTGCTGTAGGGTCTAAAGGAAGGAGGGCTGGTTCTCTAGTGTGATTGACAGATTAGGTCATCTAGTCTCTTTTGCTGGTGTGCTTTTACTGTCCCCAATGCATCTGGTTTCACGCATGTGCATGCTCAGTCATGGGGGGGCATAAGATGGTAACAAGGGAATTCTCCCTAAAAGTTCACTTGAAGGGCCCAGTTTACCCTTCTCAGGACCCACTTAAAACCAGTTCAGACTAGCTTGGCTCTACTCTGCTCCTCGTCAGGATGCTCTGGGTGAGCCTGGAATGGACACCGAGTTCTATGGTCACCAGGAGGACGAGGCACATCCTGATGCAGTGGGGATTTGCTAGGTGCATTGTTGGGAGTGCGTGTCCACACAGGGTGTGCAGGCGCATTGTCGGGAGTGCGTGTCCACACAGGGTGTGCAGGTGCATTGTCGGGAGTGCGTGTCCACACAGGGTGTGCAGGCGCATTGTCGGGAGTACGTGTCCACACAGGGTTTGCAGGTGAGGGTCTAGCTACCCAGTGCTTCGCTGGCATACTTATCTGGAGGGGACCAGTGCTCAGCGAACGTGGCGGCCCAGCATCGGCTCACAGGACAGGCTGTGGACCTCCTCTTACAAGCTCCAGCTTGAGCTCGGCCAACCAGCCCTTTGTTTTCACAGCAAACTATACGCGATTTTTAATTTCACCTGAAATTTTAAATTAATTTTAGCTGATTCATGAAAATGTAAAAACCAAGCATATTAATCATATGCCATGTGAGGGTGAATTTTTCCCCCACATCCTTCTGGGTAACAGGAGGAAGAGCCAACGTGACACCAAGTGACCAAGGGACCCTGAACCCCAGGGAAGCAGCAGCCAGATTTCCCTGGTGACTTCTCTCCCCGCCTGAAGCAGCCCCTCACAGATGTGGATGAAGGAAGGACTTGGAGGTAGGAAGAGGGGCTGGGTCTCAGTGCGCCCCTCCCAGCCTGCAGTGAACAGAAAGGTCCAGCAAGCCTGGAGTGACTCCACTAGAGGCCAAAGGCGCAGGGCAGCCGCTGGAGGAGCCACGGTGGCTCTGCCTCTTTGACGTGAAGCATTTGATTGGGATTCAGATGCAGCTATCCAGCCCCGGTCTCTAATTTAGGAAAATGTTATGTTAATTTGTAATTCTAATGTCCTGTAATGTCAGAGAGCCACAAGGAAAAAGACGTTTTTAAAATTCTCAATAGCGTCACCGCTTCTCGCTGTTGGGGAGGGCGCAGGGGACAGCAATGTGCAGCTTCCCAGGATGCAGGTATCTAGGGCGAGAGGGAAACCCACAGAAAGGAGAAACTTCCATGTGGTGTAGAGACAGCAAGGTGAGGTCGCAGTGTGAACCCTCCGCAAGGTGGGGTCATGATGGCAGGAGGGGACAAAGTCATTGGGGCAGCAGTGAAATGGTGTGGATGTCTCCTTTGGGACATCAGAGGCTGCAGCAGGGAAGAAAGGGGCCATGCAGGGAAGGGGGGCTGTGCAGAGATGGGGGGCCGTGCAGGGAAGGGGGGCCATGCAGGGAAGGGGGGCCGTGCAGGGAAAGGGGGCCGTGCAGAGATGGGGGGCTGTGCAGAGATGAGGGGCCGTGCAGGGAAGGGGGGCCGTGCAGGGAAGGGGGGCCGTGCAGGGAAGGGGGGCTGTGCAGAGATGAGGGGCTGTGCAGAGATGGGGGGCCGTGCAGGGAAGGGGGGCCATGCAGGGAAGGGGGGCCGTGCAGGGAAAGGGGGCCGTGCAGAGATGGGGGGCTGTGCAGAGATGAGGGGCCGTGCAGGGAAGGGGGGCCGTGCAGGGAAGGGGGGCCGTGCAGGGAAGGGGGGCTGTGCAGAGATGAGGGGCTGTGCAGGGAAGGGGGGCCATGCAGGGAAGGGGGGCCGTGCAGGGAAGGGGGGCCGTGCAGAGATGGGGGGCTGTGCAGAGATGAGGGGCCGTGCAGGGAAGGGGGACCGTGCAGAGATGGGGCTCCCCTGGAGTTGCAGAGGTTCTTCAGACAGCTCTGCTTCCACCTAGGATGGTTTTCGGCAGCACACGTGGTGGCGCCCACCACCGGGAAGCCCTCAGCGCCTCCGTGGCTGCCGAGCTGCCTGCTCTAATCCATCTTCATCCTCAGGCTCGGCTGACTGTCCTTTGCCTTTGATCCTGTGGGCGGCGGGCCTAGGGAAGGGGAGAGGGAGAGAGCGCGCCTCCCCTGGACCTGGAGGGGGCTCGCGAGAACCTTCTGGTAGGCAGGGGAGATGCGGGCCGGGCAGACGTGGATCTGGAAATCTAGATACACGCCAGAGATGCAGACAACCCGCTGAATTCGAATTCCACATTGACAGTGAATCTCGTGTGTATCTCGAATATCACATGCTACATTAGTTTTCTATCGTTGTGACAAAATGCCCGAGAAAATCAACTTACAAGGATGAAAGGTTTACTGGGTTCGTAGTAGGGCTTCAGTTCACGGGTGCTGGTGTTGGGGTGTCTGTGGTGGGAAGAGCATCCTCACAGGAGGGGTGAGCACGGCGGGGCCCGCGGCGTCTGGGCAGCCCGTGCTGCCCACAGTTGCTGATACGAGCGTGAGAACAAACGGCTTAGGAATAAGGTGCTTGTTCCTGGCTTGCAGTTGCGGCCACAGTCCATTGTGACGGCAGGAGAGGCCGCAGCAACGTCGGGGCAGAGCGAGTGGCCACGCCACATCGGCAGCAGATCGAGAGAGCAGCCAGCTCCCTAACTGGAAATACGAGCGGCTCCTGCCATCCTATCTGTGCTCCAGGGATGTTCCCACCCACTGTGGGCTGGGCCTTCCCGCGTCAATCAGAGAATCTCCCGCAGACTTGTTGGGGGCCTTGTCAGCTAAATAATTCTTCTCCGGTGTGCCTAAAGGCTCAGTTCTCAACTGTCAAGTAGGAGTGAGGGAACAAGGGAGAAAGAGGAAAGGGAGAACACAGAGTGAAGACAGAGGAGAGAAAGGAGAGAGAAGCAGAGAAAGGAGAGAGGAGAGAAAACACAAAGAGAGGAGAGAGAGGAAAAGGGGAGAGAGAGAAAGAAGGGAGGAAGCAAGGGAAGGAGGGAGACGGAGAATGGAGGGAGGAAGAAGAGAGAGGAGAGGGGGAAGAAGGAGAGAGAGAGGAGGGAGGGAAGGGAACAGGGCCCTGATGTCCCCTCCCCAGAACCCCCACACGACCTTCCAAAGGCCCCTCCTGCTGAAGGTGCTATGCCCTGCTGCCAGCACAAAGCCGGTCACCAAGCTTTTAGTCCATGGCTTTGGGGAGTCAGTTAAGATCAAAACATGACATGGGACACATTTAAATTTAAAAAGCAGCTTCTTTATCCAAGATCTAGCTTTACTTAGATGCCTGCATTTTTACTCACTGGATCTGGTAGTGAAGGACTAGTGGGTCTCCTGGGGATTGAAAGGAGGAGGCAGGGGAGAGAAGCAGTCCCAGGCTTTGTCTCTTAGAAGACCCCAGAGAAGAGACATGTCAGTGGTCGGGGTCAGCTGGGCAGAGGGACATCTGCTGTCTATCAGCAGTAAGTCATCAGCTGGTCAGAGAGACATCGGCTTAGGAGGCATCAGTGGGCAGTGGGCAGCTGGCCAGAGGAACATCTGCTGGGGAGGAGACTATGGTCAGTCATCAGCTGGCCAAGGGGGTGTCTGCTGGGGAGGGCATCAGTGGGCAGCTGGCCAGAGGGGTGTCTTCTGGGGAGGGCGCCTGTGTCTCGGGAGTCAGTCACTGTCCAGATGCAAATCTGTTTCATATAATGAGACTGAGAAATGCATCCCATGATTCCCAGAGGCAGATCTGTCCAGAAATGAACTCCAATAAACGCTACTACTGGACAGAGTGATTTGCCCTCATTACAACCCAGCTTTCCCAATAAACACTTTTCGA
The DNA here is from genome assembly GCA_023101885.1 of Typhlomys cinereus. NCBI lineage: Eukaryota > Metazoa > Chordata > Mammalia > Rodentia > Platacanthomyidae > Typhlomys > Typhlomys cinereus. Next base: position 329,819 of record JALPQD010000510.1, read on the forward strand.
CGATGAAACTTTATTCTAACAATAAAATGGTAGTAGGTGACATTTATCTAATGTTTGTTGCGCACAGGAACGACACGGTGCCTGTCCATCCCAAGACCTCCATTCTCCCATGCAACCTCCAACAATTGCCTCCTCGGCCACCCCCACGCCCTGAGACGGGGCTTCTAAGGGTTCAGAACCTGCCCCACATGAAGCTCGTAAGAAACAGAGCTTAGTCCCCCACCACCTGAAGGCACTTTAGAGGCATTTTGCTACTTGAATTTCAGATAAACAAGGAATATGGTTATAGCTAAGTAAGCCTGAAATATTTCATGCTGCACTTAGCTTAAATATCTGGCCTCTGATATGACCCAATGGATAAAACCATTTGCCACTAAGCCTGGTGACACGTTTGATCCCTGATCACATATGATGGAAGGGACTCCTCCCACTTAGCCTCTGACCACCATACGTGCAACATGGCCTATGTGTTCCCTCTCTCCACCCCTGACAAGTAAATGTAAGAAAACCTTTAACCTATTTGCTAGTTACCTGAACTTCACATTCAAGCTGAGTAGTGTTTTTAAAGCACAGGCAGCGAGGCGATGTGCCTGGAGTTACAGACCCAGGGGGTAGATTCAGCAGGACTGAGGTGACACCAGAGCCCAGGAGAGCTGGTCCACCTCCTTAATTCCCACACTGCCCGGCCACTCTGCATATCATAGGCAGATTGGAGACACTAGCTAGCAGGTACAAGTGTGGTAACATTTCAGAGAGATTCAGGGGGTCTAGATGCCCAGGATGGGCTTTCTGAAGATGTGTTTATCCAAGGGAAGACTGTTATTTACCCTAAGACCAGAAAGAAGGGTAGAGGTGGGAAAAGAGGAAGACTTTCCCAGGGAGAGGGACTGACTTGGCAAAATCTCCAGCACAAAGTTCCCACCGGAAACACAACAGGAGGTTTGACTTGTGGGAGTCGGAGCAAAATGAGAAGGCAGAACTGCAGTCAGAACGACCAGGGACTTCAGGCGTGGGACATAGACAGCCCGGCGCATACTTGCATGTCCCTGGTTCTCAAGGGAGGGGGGCAGGGCTGGACTGGATGGTGCAGGGCCAGGAAGCCGGGTGGCCGGTGAAGACCCCCCCAGTCTCCGCTGAAGGATGAGGGGCGGTCATGGGCTTCTGTCCACAGGTGATGGCTGGTTCTGTGGCTGCAGATGGAGCCCAGGTGGGTCCGGTTCCTGGTGATGACCATGGCGGATGCTACTCAGCAGCTTAGGCAAAGTGTGCTCCAGGCCAGCCCGAGAGCGGGCGGAGCTAATCTGAGCCTGAGGACTCCAGGGCAAGGAGGGGCCACCGCCATCGCCATCGAGAAGGGCCTCATGCAGCGGAGAAGGTGTCATGCAGCGGAGAAGGTGTCATGGCGATAGAGAAGGTGTCATGAGGCAGAGAAGGTGTCATGCGGCAGAGAAGGTGTCATGCGGCAGAGAAGGTGTCATGGCGATAGAGAAGGTGTCATGCGGCGGAGAAGGTGTCATGGCGATAGAGAAGGTGTCATGAGGCAGAGAAGGTGTCATGCGGTGGAGAAGGTGTCATGCGGCGGAGAAGGTGTCATGGCGATAGAGAAGGTGTCATGCGGCGGAGAAGGTGTCATGCGGCGGAGAAGGTGTCATGCGGCAGTTCCGGCACTGGGCAGCGCAGAGCTGGATGCAAGTCGAGGGGACACCTGGCCATGCTCATCAGGCCCAGCCCACCATCTTTTAGCTGAAGCCAAAGGTCCCCACAACGCACAGCCTCGGCTCCCACCCGTGGTCTGCGCTGGGAGAACCGTGCCGGAGCATGCGCCTGGGAGGCACCAGAGCGCTCAGGCACGCAGAGAACCCGGAGCTCTTCAGACCTGGCCGTGTGACAGGCCGATGATGGAGTTCCCGAGGTAGGACAGGGAGAGGGGCAAGCCCGGGACACCCTCGTTCCTCACAACGGCTCGGCTGAGGCCCAGGAAGTCTACACGCCCCAACAGGCAGCAAGAGAGTGCGCAAAGGTCACTCCGCAGACACACCTCAGATGCAGATGCAGAAAGAACGTGTTAAGTATTCTGATTAATGTGACAGTAGACTCGCCAGATGGATTCTGGGCGTCGCTTTCCTCTGACGCTTTGGGGAGCAGTAGGGTCACCCTCCTGAGTCTCCCCTTTCTCCTGTGGAGCGTAGCGGAGGGCCACATGTCCAGAGATTGGGAGTGGCATTCTGCGTCGCTGCTGGGCTGGACGCGGGCCTGCTGGGGGACTCAGCTGCTCGGCGGCTTCTGTTCTGGGTCATGGGTCCAGGACCGAGTTGAGCACATGCCTCCCCACTCACATCCAGCCACTGGTGAACAGATTTTGGTTAGAAACAAGCAGGTATTGATTGAAGCTTTTGAGATGGAGTTGCTCTTAACCAGATGACTTAAGATAGTCACATACTTTGGATAACTTACGTACCTTGGGTATACACGCCAAAACCAAAGTGTCCCTGAGACCCTGAAGGAAAGAGATGACCCCGTCACTCCACAGATGTGACAGGTAAGAGGGAGTGACTCACGCTAAGAGTGGGTACAGTTTCTTGAGCAAATGTTGAGGTTCTAAGATTTGTGTTCCAGAAATTCTGACTCCAATCATAGCCACACATCATGGGTTCCCCAAATACTAATGTGCGTTAGAAAAGGAGCCTGTCAGAGGACAGAGGGCATGGAGGGCAGAAGTCTGCCGTGTCTGAGGATGAGCTGGAGCGATGCAGACGGTGGAGCTGGGAGTCGGGGGGGGCCACGGAAGGCAGCTAGGTAGGCAGGGGTGTGAGCTGGTGACAGCCACGTCAAAAATGAGTATAGCCCACAGACAGAAGGCCCCAGAAGCCCCAAGGCAAGAAAACAGCAGGAATGTGAGGGTCAGGGCGCCGCAGGCCAAGAGAAAGAGGCGGCTTCAGGGGAACAGAGCAGCACGCACTTTGTTTCTGAACTCAAAGGCTGATTGATTCGATGATGGGAAATAAGTACATGGGGTTCATTATACCACTAGGGGGTTCATCCGTCAGACTGACATCATGGGCTGAGGTTCCTGGAGCCGGAAAGGGCTCTGACGAAATCTCTTCTGTTTACGAGAACAGTGAGCGCTACCGACGCAGAGGAAGCCGGCGGAGATGAGTGCGGCGCCTTCAAAACACACCGAAGGGTGTGCGACAAGCATAAAGGGAGATCTCGCCAGAGCGATAAAGAGCTCTGGGCTAGCTGGGCTCAGGGTGCAAGGCCGAGTCCACAGCAGCCCGGGACCCCCCAGCAGCCCGGGACCCCCCAGCAGCCCGGGACCCCCACGTCTGCTTCCTCAGCAGACCAGCCCTCCCAGGAGGGACAGGGCGTGGTCACATCTCAGCACTCGCTGTCACCTAAGCAAAGGGGGGTGATTAGGGAGCACCCCAGATCCATGTGCTTGTGGCACAGGAGGCCTGAAACGTGTCTCTCCCTCCCCCACCTTCTGGCTTTTTCTCCCTGTCATTCAGAATCTGCCTGTCTTGGTGTGACAAGGTCCCTTTTCCCAGTAGTGGTTAATTCTGCCTATTTCTATTTTACCCGTCAGAACCCCAAGGTGCCAGGGGTGAGTGAGGTTGAGTGACAAGGTGGGACAGGGCAGACAGGGTGGCTGGTGACTGCCCTACCTGCAAGCCTTAGGCACAGGGAAGGCCGACAGTCCTGGGGGACTAGACACCATGAGCAGTGGCCGGCGCATGTCAGGGCAGCCGGCAGCAGAGGAAGGAGTCCCGGAAATACAGCGCAGGCCGCGAGGGTCGTGGGCAGCTATGAGGAAGAAGCGCAGGACTCAGCTGCACCTGAAGGTGACTTCCCAGGGTGGGGTCCGAGCTGCACCTGAAGGTGACTTCCCAGGGTGGGGTCCGAGCTCGCGACCATGGCTCCCAGCCAGGAAGTCACTTTCTCCCATGTTCCTGGTCTGCCGACAGATGGCTGTCGAAAGAGCTGAGAAGTTCCCATCTTCGCCAATGTCTACAAGGACGGAACGTCCCCCGGTTCGTGTGTCCTCACAGTGACCATACAGTTCCCCAGCCTGCAGCCTGGGTGGACTGGACTCTGGCCAGGGCAGGAAGCCTGACCGGACCAAGGAGGAAAGCAAGGGAGAGATTTATTGTCCCCGCACTCATAATGAAGGAACTCACCAGCTGAGAGTGGGCTAATCAGCCTGGTTTTTAATTATTAATGACCGTCTTAGGGTATTTTAATGTTCTCCGTCTATCCAAGTGCTAAAGAGCCGTGAGCCACACTGCCGGGCATGATTTGAGAGGCAACTAAATAGAACATGTGCTGGTGCCTGCAAGGTGAGAGGAGACTTAGGAGTAGCTTATCTGCTGCGGCATTTCAAGGATGCAACTGGCAGCAGAGAAGGCTGAGGGTCTAAGCAGTGGGCTTGTTGAACCTTTCTGCTCACGCAGAGGGTCTGTGTGGCCCTGTCTGCTGGTGCGCAGGTCCGGGCCTGTGGCCCTGTCTGCTTATGTGCTGGGTCTGTGCTTGCTGGTGGCCATCTGCAGGAACCACGTCTGCTGGAGAGGAAGCAAAGCCACAGGCCCACGGGACCACGAGAACTCGGCTGCAGTGTAGACCTTCTGTCTGGGCCGTTTTGTTGAGGTGGTCAGAGCTGAGGAGCACCTCCACCCAGGAGCAGCCGCCACCCCACTGACTAGACGAGGAAGTGGAGCTGCAGGAGCCTCCAGGGAGAGCCGCGGGGCCCATGCTCTCCTCGGGGAATGTCTGAGGCACATTATCAGGAGTGATGGTGCTGTCATGGTCAGTCCGCCCTTTCCCTCCTCCCCTGAGAAAGAACTTGGTCTCCATGGTAAGGTGGGGGTCCGTGACCGTCAGCTGCACAGCCGACCCCAAGTATTAGCTGTGGTCAGGTCAAGCGTGTGTCTTCCAAAGTCCTCATCTATGGACCTCTTCACCCCGTCACATATCCGCCCACACGCCCGGATCCTCACCTCTGCCTCGCCCACGCCCCTCTGGATAGATACACGTGCTGCTATTGGTCACTCCCTACATGACCGTCACGCACAAACCCTACCGAAAGCACATTTTTCTGGCTTGAACTTCTTATACGTCTTATTTCCCCTCATGAGTCTATAGACAGTGACCGTCTTCTCTCTTGTTCAGATTCAATACTGTGCTTATATAAGAAACACGGCGTTAGCGATTGTTTTGTGGGAGTTGCAAGGAGAGCACTGAGCAGAAGCAGTGATTAAGGAAACTGAATGCGTAGAAAGCACCTCCATAACCCATTGACGTTTGGGGTCTGTGACAGAGGACTTGCTCATGTGCACTAACATTGTACACAATGGGCCAGGCAGAGGACACCGAGAAAAAAAATGTTTTTTAATAAAATGTCATTTGTATTTATTCAAATTAAAAAATAATTTGCATCCAGAACAGAATGTGGGAAACATGGGGGATGATCGCACTAAGACCAGTGACTAGAGACGCCCACGGTGGTATTGCCCCCAAATAAGGCCACTAACCCGGGGGGGGGGAGCTTTTCAGCCACTTCTGGGAGTATAACTTGAATCTTTGCCCTTTAAAATAAGATGTCACGAAGACATGAATGCTTCTCTAGAACAGACAGAAGACGTGCCAGGAAAACACAGCGCAGGGGACATCAACGCCGCAGTGTGAACATGCCGACTTAAGTCTCATCCTTACCTCTGTGGTAAGCACGTAGAAAGAAGGGCTGAAAGAAATGTCAAGATATAAATCTTGGAGGGAAAAAATCTGATAATTTAATTCAAAATTCATTTACAGAAGGCTAGGTAAGCGGAGATATACCGTGGGCCTGGGCAGGGAACAACATAGGAATGTGAATTTCAAGAAAACCAGTGCGTGACGTCAGCACATTGCGATTTGACTTTAGTACCAAGTAGCACGTTCATAGAATCCACTTCAGTGGCTTATGACGTTCTATCACACCGACGTCCTGTAACTCAAGCAGTTGCCCACTGATTGCTATTGAGATGTTTTGCCTAATTTCCATTGATGCAATATGCCCTGGGCTAAGTCCTTGAATATGACCGATTGGCTGTGTCTCTAGTTATATATTGACATCAGTTCTTGGAGGTAAAGCTTCTAGTCCAAAGGACAACACTGTCCATGTTAATCTCTTGCCATGGGTGTCTCATCTTCCTCACTCCTCATAGCCTGTCTGCTCATGGACAACTAGTTCATTCACTGCCAGCCCATGGACTCTGTGTCAAAGTTCTTGTCCCGCATGCTGGTACAAGACAGATGCTTTAGGATGAAAAGATACGTTCTTTCTGTCCTTTGCTGTTCTTTCCCTTCCTGGATTTTGAAAAAGCAAATAAAAATTAAAAAATAAGAACAGGAAGCACAGAGAAAGGCTCTTACCTCCTTGGGCACTAAGAAGGTCAGACATGGGGTGTGCAGAGATGTTGTTGGTAATGACAAAGTTGCAACCAGAAAACAACCAGGAGATGGCTGCATGACCCCGGTGAGCACCTCTGAGAGCTGCCACTCTGTGGCAAGGAGGAAAGGACGGACGACAGCTGGTCGTCCCCTGCCCATTCCGCCTTGAGATCCCCGTCTCATTCCATCGTAGGAAAACTGAGACTCACAAAATAGTGATTATGAAAATATTTGAATACTTGGAATCCCTGCAAGTACCAGGTTCAAATGTGCAAGCCGCACACCGGCCGAGCTTGTGGATAGACATGGAGGGCCACACACCAACGGCCCATGCCCCATGCTGCCACTGTCCCTTAGAGATTCTCAGAACCCCTCGCGGCGGAGCTGAGCAGTGGTTTTGGCCAACTGTGCACTCTTAGGGTGAGCGTCCCCCCCCTTGATGGTCTGCTCTTCCATGGAGGAAGTCGCCGTTCCTTTGGTTTTCTGTTTGGCAATGGCCAGCCAGGGCCCAGCTTTAATCTTACAGTTACATCTGCTGTACACTGTGCTTACAGAGGGCCACGCAGCCTGGAGTTATACTGTACATTTTATCTCGCTTTCTTGGCATGGATCATAGATAAATTTATGTGTTTATAAACCATTCACATCTGGCAATAATTCTTAGCTTTAATGCATTTTAAAAAGCTGGATATAATAAAAGAAATGAATGAATGCCTCTCCTGATCAGTCGGCAGTGACAGTTTTTTGGAAGCCTCCCGGCAGCACAGTCGGAATGTGCACAGAACCTCGGAGAGTGGAGGCGTCGGTGGGCAGCGGGAAGGCAGCTGCCTCAGGGCTCCAGGGGGGTTCAGGGGGATCCTGATCTGTGGCCTCCAGATGGCCCCTCTCAAATGTAGTTATACCATGAGTGTGCATGTGTGGTGGGCATGTGTGTGTGTGGTGTACACGTGTATGTCCATTTGTGGGTGTGTATGTGTGTACTGTGTGTATGCATGTGCATGTGTGAGTGTGTAGCGTTAAGCTCAGATATTTAAAGGCATTCAACAAATGGAAAAATTATGCGACCAATTAGGTACGTGAATATGGTTATTGGCTTTGAATTCAGAAAGGAATATGTTTTAGAGGGTCTGACACCCAGCCTCGTGTGCTGGAAAGTCTCTTTCTAAGCGGGAACTGACAATCTCCTCCCTTTCTTTTTGGTCCTGCTGTGTCTGCAGGTGCCTAGCGGTCCAGCCCCCGAACCCGTGACCACGTTCACGCGCCCGTGCGCCCCTGCCCTTCTCCCGTGTCCCCCTGCCCTTCTCCCGCCCTTCTCCCGTGTCCACACACTGCGTGGTCTCATTCTGCTCCTGAGGAAGAATATATCAAGACTTTCCACAATGTGCACCAAAGCCACAATGGCATGAGCTCAGCTCAGCCCACTGGATGCCCCATACCAAGGAGGAGAGATGCCCTGTGATGCCGCACATGGGGGCGGGGGGGGGGAGATGCCTCGTGGACTTGCACACCTGCCTCTTGTTGTTCCTTAATGAAGGATGGCACATGGACCAAACTCAGATTTGGAGCTTTACTGACTTAACAGCAATCATATTGACAAAAGGCCAATGGCCCGTACTGTTCATCCAAGCCTAGAATGTTCTAGGTTTTCAGCCTTTAAAAAATGTGACTCAACCTTCAGATAAACCTTCTACAAACTAAATGTGACAAAACCTTATAAGTAGAAGCCCAAGTGCGTAAGCTCCATAAAAATGCCCTCACTGAACCCCAAAAAGCTTCCAGGGCAGAACAAGATCCTATCACTCCTGTTGCCCCTGAAAAGCATAATGTGGGAGGCCACAAAAGCCTTAAGAAGTGAAGGTGGAGGATGGTTGGCGAAGCCTGGGCTGTCATCACGGATAGATATGGAGACCGCAATCCAAAGAAGATGCAGCTAGAAGTGCTGGGCCTGTCCTGAGGAACCCCCCACCCCGTATTCCAGCCCCTTAACCCCCTGGGGCCCAGCCAGGGCCACAGGGAGGAACCAGTCTGCACCAGATGGGCTCTAAGGGTCTGGCTGGCTGAGCATGTGGCAGCTCCATCATTCAGGCCCCAGGAGCTGTGTTGCTCCCAAGCACTGTGTCCGTTTAATCATTTTCCAATCTGTTTCCTTTGCAAAATTCATTACCTCTCACGGAAACCAATATCTGTCAGAATATGATGTCAGGGTGCCATTCGAGGACCCGTACATCCTCAGCGATAATGACTCGACATCCTTTCCCTCTAAAGGAGAGCCCATGTGTCTCTCTGAGGACCCCCCCATCTTCTTGGGGCTGTTTTCCTGTCATTGGGTGATAACTACACTTAATTGGTTCAGGGTCTTTTCCCCCGGGCTCCCCCCAAGTGCACACAGCCAAAATCCACCGCCTGGGAGTCAGAAGGAGCGTCAGTCAGTTCAGGGCAACCAAGTCCCCAGCCAGGAGCACAGTGACTTGTCCCCACCCGCAGCAGCGCCTGGACTTTAGTATGTGACACCATCGTGTTCCCAGGACCTGGCTGGAGCCGTGGGAGAGGCCAGTGTGCAGGCTCTGCCGCTTGATAACCATCTACATTATATTAGCAGGAAGCCCGAAAGCAGCAGAAACGAGCATTCAATTTGGAGGTGACGGCCCTGACCAGCACCCCGGGCTCTCGCCAGGCTCCGCACAGGATGGGAGGATGCAGAGGACATCTTCAGTCTTTAGGCCGGATTCTCAATCCCCTCCTGCTCGCCCGCTCCACCCTCTCCCCACCTCCTCCGCTGTCTTCCTAGCACACCTGCCGCGAGAGGTATTGCACAGGAGAGTGGAGAGTGGATAGCCAGCCGCCAAGCCTCAGGCTTATAACCCGCTCACACCTGCTCCCCGAGGGAGCCTGGGCTGCAGGCCGGAAACATCCGACCGTTTAGGAAGATGAATGGAACAAGCTCCCCACGCAGAACTGACGCACAATGAAGCCCCGGGCATCAGGCTCAAAGCCCAGCTGGTCCAGCAGTGGTCAGCAGCCTGGCACCCCCCTGCGCACCCCTCCAGCCCTCTGCAGACTCCGCCCCTCTCCTCCGCCTCGCACGGAGTCCGCTGCTCCCAGCACTGTGTCCGCTCACAGCCCCAGACGCCACGTCGCTCTCAAGAGAACGGCAGTGTCTTGCTTCTTGAGCCGCTGCTCCTAGGAAAGCAATTGCAGACTCGATTTAACCAACCGATACTTATGCTAAACCCCAAATTTCCAGTCAAACTGTTCTCTGTCCTTCTCGTAAACACTTTTCAATTGAAAAACACAATTTCAGACTTGCAGTGAAGAAAACCAACCAGCTGAACTAAAATGGAAATAAGAGAAACAAAGCACGGGGCATGCTGGGCAAAGCAAGACGCCCGAATCAGTCCCAGAACACAGGTAAGGCGCGATTGCTGAAGATTGGGCACGTGCCGTGGTCTGAACAGAGCCAGGTGGGATCGTGTGGGTCTGGGCACAGAGGGAATGAAAGAATGAAGGGTTAGTGCTCCAGGGAAAGGCAAGCTTGTTGTCCAAGTAATGAAGGCTTGGTCATCCAGGGTAATGAAGGCTTGGTTGCCCAGGGGAATGAAGGATTGGTTGTCCAGGGGGAAGGAAAGTTTGGTCATCCAGGGTAATGAAGACTTTGTTGTCCAGGGGGAAGGAAAGCTTGGTCATCCAGGGTAATGAAGGCTTGGTTGTTCAGGGTAATGAAGGCTTGGTTGTCCAGGGTAATGAAGGCTTGGTTGTCCAGGATAATAGAGGCTTGGTTGTCCAGGAGAATGGAGGCTTGGTTGTCCAGGAGAATGGAGGCTTGGTTGTCCAAGAGAATGGAGGCTTGGTTGTCCAGGGTAATGGAGGCTTGGTTGTCCAGGGTAATGGAGGCTTGGTTGTCCAGGGTAATGGAGGCTTGCTTGTCCAGGAGAATGAAGGCTTGCTTGTCCAGGAGAATGAAGACTTGGTTGTCCAGGGGAATGAAGACTTGGTTGTCCAGGAAAATGAAGGCTTGGTTGTCCAGGGGAATGAAGACTTGGTTGTCCAGGATAATAGAGGTTTGGTTGTCCAGGAGAATGAAGGCTTGGTTATCCAGGGTAATGAAGGTTTGGTTGTGCAGGAGAATGGAAGCTTAGTTGTCCAGGATAATAGAGGCTTGGTTGTCCAGGAGAATGGAGGCTTGGTTGTCCAGGGTAATGGAGGCTTGGTTGTCCAGGGTAATGAAGGCTTGGTTGTCCAGGGTAATAGAGGCTTGGTTGTCCAGGAGAATGAAGGCTGGTTCTCCAAGAGGAAGAAAGGCTTAGTTCTTCAGGGGACTGGAGCTTGAATCTCAAGTAGTAATCAAGGCTTGATTCTTCAGGAGGGATGAGAATTTGGTTCTCCAGGCTCCACTGAGAAAGCAGGTTTCCGAAGCATATTGACAGTGACATGAGCACATCTCTGCTTGTTCAGGACCAAGGGCGCCTGTGCCTCTGGAGCCCTGGCTTGAGGTCCAGCATGGAGCTGGCTTCGCTGGAGTTTCCAGGTCTAATGCACATTGCGCGGGAGCAGTCGAAGGTGCTCAAATGTTTAGGACAATTGCTGATTCTCTTATTTCAGATAGAGCTTAAATATGGATTTTGATCCAGCAAAACGCAAAGCAGAGCTCATGGGGACTAGAGGCAGATGATGAGCAGCATTACAAACTGAGCTGTGGTCTCCGTGTCATGAGCTTGGGCCACCGGGCCAGGATGCACATGATGGCTGATGGCAGAGGACATGCCGGTGTCATGGCCAAGTCATCTGGAAAGAGCTGGCATAAGTAGTGTCTGGGTGGCAGGTACCCGGCAGCCGGTGGGCTTCAAGCACTACATTGAACCAGGGCAGCACTGGGGGCCACCGAGACCTTGGGTCCGTGTGTTCACATAGCAGGAACAGGACTCTCCTGAGCCTGGGGCCCCTCTGTCCTCTTTGAGAGGGTCAATACTGTCCAGCCCAAGAACCCAGGCTTCAGGCCTTGATCACAAACCCTTCCTATGAATATTATCTTGCAGAATCCCTTTCTCTTGACATTCACTGTGAGAAATGAGGTGGATGCCCACCTCACTGCCCCCCCCCGCCCCACACTGCCACATGCCTTCCTTGTGAAGTTTTTTAGCTAGCATCTTAGGAAATTGTCCCTGGGCTGTGACTTTGTGCACCAGGACAATACCAAACACCATATCAGTTCTCAGTTCAGTTCTCAATACACTCACTTTAGTGCACGTTCCATAGAAAGTCTGCATTGCGAGCAGACGTGCACGGGAGGTATCCCACGATGACTATGCCAGCTCAGAAGCAAGCACCTGTCAATACTTGGCCTGCAATCTCAGACTCAGTCCCCGGAACTTATACAATTTATGAAGGCTGTTATTATTTCATTTCTTCAGAGCTCAAGACTTGGGGCTTAATAACACATCACATTGCTCGTGCCACTCTGCATAACGGGCCGTGGCAGCTCTCGAACGCATTCTGGAAGTTTACTTGGTGTGACAAGAATGAATAAAAAATTATTTGCAATAGATACACCAATAAAAGGAAAAATATTTCTATCATGAAAGCACTCTCCCGCGTCCCCGGCTGTCACTCAGTGATGGGAGATGGCGCAGGCAGAATCCTGGACGCTGCACCACGTCAGCCTCCCCACGACGAGACTCCTATAGGAAGCACAGTGTGCAGACCCCTGGGAATGCCCCTCCCTTGACTCTAGGTGACCAGCAGGGAGCCGGCCCTGCTGTTGGAGCAGTAGTGCACAAGAGAGGGCCCGCCTTCTTCCTGAAAAATGGCAGTTTTCAACTCCATCTCTTGGGGTGCTCTCTGCGGAGGACCTGCGTCTCTTGGGGTGCTCTCTCTGGAGGACCTGTGTCTCTTGGGGTACTCTCTGAGGAGGACCTGCGTCTCTTGGGGTGCTCTCTCTGGAGGACCTGCGTCTCTTGGGGTACTCTCTGCGGAGGTGCCTGCATCTCTTGGGGTGCTCTCTCTGGAGGACCTGTATCTCTTGGGGTGCTCCCTCTGGAGGACCTGCATCTCTTGGGGTGCTCTCTCTGGAGGAGCCTGCATCTCTTGGGGTGCTCCCTCTGGAGGACCTGCATCTCTTGGGGTGCTCTCTCTGGAGGAGCCTGCGTCTCTTGGGGTGCTCTCTGCAGAGGACCTGCGTCTCTTGGGGTGCTCTCTCTGGAGGAGCCTGCGTCTCTTGGGGTGCTCTCTGCAGAGGACCTGCGTCTCTTGGGGTGCTCCCTCTGGAGGACCTGCGTCTCTTGGGGTGCTCCCTCTGGAGGACCTGTGTCTCTTGGGGTGCTTTCTGAGGAGGACCTGTGTCTCTTGGGGTGCTCCCTCTGGAGGACCTGCGTCTCTTGGGGTGCTCTCTGAGGAGGACGCCTGCACCATGTTAAACGCCCGAGCCATACATTGAGAAAGACCACCTAGCCCCAGGGCGGGCTGCGTGGAGGGAGAGCAAGCTCTTTGCGTTACTGTTCTCCAGCCATCACCTTAGAGACCCTAATGTGGGGACCGTGGCTGGTCCCTGGCGCCACGGGGATGTTGCCGCTCTTGTTGCTGGCTTAGTGCTGCTCAGATCAATCAGAAACATTTTTATTTTTTATAGGTAGATGTCATTGTTACCTTAGACCAAATCTCTTCTCCTACGTCCTAGTACTCCAATATCATAATGCCCTGTTGGACATCTGAGACAGGCATCTCTGTTCACCGGGGAAAAGGTCCGGATGTTTACTTGGTATTCTTGCATCTACCCTTCAATTCCATCCATCATATCTACCTATCTATCTGTGATCTATCTGCCATCTACATTGGTCAATCAAGGTATATATCGATCGCGTCTATATCTATAAACCTATCTCTGTACTTGTGTATCAATGCATCAATGTATCATATATATTATCTATTGTGTATTTATGTCTCTGTCTACGTGTCTATATATCCATCTGTGCATCTATGCATATATCTGTGTATCTATGTTTGGGTGCATCCGTTTGTGTCTGTGTATCTATGTGTCCATGCATCTATTATCTATTATTATTATTATTCATCCACACATTCTACATCTCTTACCGTTTCTTCTCCCCATTCTTTCCTTCTCTCTCCTCTGCCTGTTCCCTTCTTTCTCTCTCCGCCCCCCTGTGTGTATTCTGCAGCCTCCTGGTGCTGGCTGAGGATTCAGAGGCAGAAGACTGTTTGGCTCAGACCTTCGATTGGACGGGAGGGCCGCAGGCGAGGACATGCGCTCCAGACTTCTGCGCATAACATAAACAAGCGAGAAACAATTCAGAAGCGACAGCTTTTCACCAGGCCACAATTCTGTAGCTCCCGACTGCAGGGCACCCCCAGCTGCAGTGTGTGGAGCTGCGTGGATCCCTCCACCGGGCTGGTGTTTGTGGTTTTAACTCTTTCCCAAGTGGTACTGGTTGGAGTCAGAACACCCAAGATTGTGCCTGGGCGTGACTTGGACAGCAGACTACTCTCTCTCTCTCTCTCTCTCTCTCTCTCTCTTTCTCTCTCTCTCTCCTGAGGCTGAGGGAATTCCTCACAGACCAGCAGCAGCTCAGTGGCTCAGGGCACCCAGACATTTCCCCTGGCGTCTGGCTTTGAGGGAGCGCTCACCTCAAGAGGCCATGGGCTGCAGGCTGCGTTTCTCGACCGCTGGCCTCTCTCGGGTCCCTTCTGTCCTGAAGGTCATAGCGACGTCGATCCCACCTAATGCCAGGAGAGATCCTGGTCCCTTCTCAGGAGCCGGCTACCGCAGCTCTTGTCCCCAGCCTGGCGAGGCACAGGACCCGGCAGAGACTCCGGACGTCGGCTCGAGATGGAGCAGGACGGGAAGTGGATGTCAGCGTTATCTGCAGGGTCAGGTGCTCGCTACGGGGCAGCTGCAGGGGAAGCCAAGCAGAGCGACAAATCCCAGAATTGGACGCAACCCCGTCAGACTAAGTCATTTAAACCTGGAATTAGAGAGCAGCCGTCACGGAACGTGTCCACACTACGAACTGCATCCACAGCGTCTCCTCTACGCCCTCTGCCGAACAGACCCCTCTAGAAAGACAAGTTCAGAGACACCAACTGGTCCAGGCAGCTCTGCCGCTGCACCTCAGGCCCTGGACACTAAGGAGACTTGAGGTGCATCTCCCTGCTCTCCTAGGGCTGCGTCTCCCAGTCCCTGTGCCTTGAGGAAGCTCACAGTTAAGTCCTGGTCTGGTCACAGCAGCAGGACTGAGCCAAGGGCTTCCCAACAGGCTAACTCTGCCCCCCCCAGCTTGGGAAGCATCTCTCGTCTTTTCGTTTTTGTTTAAATGCAGCTTCGTTTTGTAGCCTCGCTGGGCCAAGTTTCCCCAGAAGCAGCCTACGCATAAATAGACACGCTAATTGTTCAAAATACAAAGTTACCGCATGGAAGGAAAGTGCATTCACGGCGCACCTGCCCTTCCCGGGCGCCAGTGGGGAGGGCTGATCTTGGAGGCAGGTGCTCTACCCTGCGGTGCTCTCCCCTGGGGCGGGAGGCACAGACACCTCCAGAATCTGACTCCCACAAGCCTCCATGCCTGCCACGCCCTGCCATGACCCCGCACCCGCTTAGGCCCCCACCGTGATCCCCATGCTGCCATTTCCACATGCCTACCCAGGCCCCCTGGCGCCCCTGTGCCTTCCCAGGTCCCCGCTGCGCGCCCACCCCTGCCGAGGCTCCCCTAGGTGCCCCCGCAGCTGCCCAGCCCCCGCCATGCCCCCTGTGCCTACCCAAGAGGCACAGGTCTTTTCTGTGTGTTTCTTCCGCAGACTGGGAGTGTGTAAAAGGCCCTGGGTAGCAATCAGTACATACTTCATGCATGTAAGAGACATGGAACCCCTAAGCTCAGTCCACCAGCAATGGCTCCTGGGACCCCCAGCACTGCCTCACCCACAGACTGTCTAAGGCATAAAGAGGGATCCACAGCTGTCTCTGGGGAGAAGCTACGGTCCCAATCGTCACATTCACTTAAAGTCTGATTCCAGGAGCTCGCTGTGCAGAGGTCTGCAGACCCTTCTCTGTGTCCGCAGCTCAGTGTTCCTAATTACAGGTACTGCCGCAAGCCCACTCTTCCCGCGATCAGGGCACGGAGGCTGCCTGAAGGAAAGGGGTCGCCAGGTTGAAGATGGAGTCTCCACCGAGAGTCGGCAGCCCTGTTATTCCCGCAGGGCAGAATGCCAGGAGCTGCGTCCAGCACAGAGTGATTGGGACGCAGCTGCTCACGACCCCCCACCTCCATCTTTGTTTGGTACCAGAACGTGATCATAAAGGCACGCCTGCATCAGACCCCTTCTTCTCAGGAGTGAGTCCGAACATGAAAGACAAATCCTTCCTCTTACCCCGCAGCGAGTAGTCTCCAGCTTGCACCTCAGCCGGGGTGTGACTTGGGCTCTGGGTGTCCGCCTGGCCTTGCAGGACTGCTCATTGCCCTGAGTTCTGATGCTCACAGCTGGCTTCCATCACGTCTCCCTCAGCCACACGGAGACCCCCGCTCCCATCCCACGGGCTGGAGAGATACTTTCAAACCACAGCCCTGCCGGGCGCCAGGAAACACATTTTCTCAAGACTTAGTGCAGACTTAGGCGTTCAGGAATCTGGGCGTGGGTAAGCCCCAGACTCTGACCCCCATTCTGTCCTCAGGGGTCTGGGTTTAGATGGAGTTGTGGTCTCATCTGGCAGCTCTGCAAAGGGTCTGATCTCCTGCTCATCTGCAACTGTCCGAAGGGTTTGGTTCTCATAGTTCTGACCAAGGGTCATTTTCGTCCCTCCCGCTGCGTCTGACCACTGACTTCGCCCATGGAACAGGCGGGAGGCGCATCTGGTTGGATTTACTCGTGGCCTGCGAATAGACTATGTCACTAAGCCGGGTCTTGCTCCAGGCCTCATAGAGAAGCTTAGACCACGCTGCTGTCACCGCCTCCCCTAGGTCTCGACGCCCAGTCTGTGAGATCTACCCTCAGAAAAGCAACATGATCGCGTCTGCGTCCCTCTTTGGACCAGAGAAAGCCACACAGCTGGGCTTAGATTTGTGACGGGGGATGGTAACTGACTAGGGAAGAGTAAGATCAAGATCACAAGAGCAGGAACATGGTGCAGGGAGAGGCGACCAAGAGGGCAGGTTAACCGGCCTAAGGGAAGCTGCGTTTCCATCCGCCATCTTGTTTCTGGCTATCTTAGGTAATGGGAGGACTTGGGCAAGTCTAGAGGGAAGGAAGGGGGAACCCTGAATGTCCTCACTCTACTCTGTGTGGGACTTTGGGAATTGGTGCACCCCCTTGTGACTCCAGATCCTCCCACTGTGGTTGTGTTATCTGCCGGTACCCACCCTCTCCCGGCTGGTGGGTGGCGGCCAACGGTGCTGTCATCGTGTGTGTGTGTGTGTGTGTGTGTGTGTGTGCATGCATGTGTGTGTGCACGTGTGTGTGATGAGTGCACATGTGGCTGTACGTGTAAATATGGGTGCATGAGCATGTAAATGCACTCACATGGAAGCCTGAGGTTGTATCAGGCATCATCTTGGGTCACTCTAATTCGTTGAAGATAGGTCTCTAAATGAACCCAGAGCTCACCTACAGGGCTAGTTGGGCTAGCCAGCCTCCTGGGGATTCCTGTCTCTGACTTTTGGGGTCTAAGGTGAGATTCCTTACCTACCCTGCATTTTGCTTGTGTTTGGGTCCTTTGGCTTGCATGGCAAGTGCCTTCTCCACTGGGAGCTCTCCCGCTCGCCCAACCCCTCTGAGCCACCCCTCGCCCGTCCTACGACCATTCTATTCTAACAGAAGATACAGCAGCTCGCAGCCTGAAGTTTGCTCCCAGGCGATCTGGCAGGCCCTGGACCCCACCCTGCCCCTTATCTCTATGGCCTTGGACCAGCTCAAGGATGTGCGGCTCAGGGTGAAGATAACTGTATTTCCCGGCATATTATAAAAATAAATCGCTATATGTTTTGCCTTTCTGGGATTGTATTTTTGAAGGAAGCAAAATGCACATGTTGCTTGATCTACAATGGGCTCCACCCGGACAATCCAGAGTAACTGAAAAGATCACAGGCTGGAAACTCACTCGTCATCTGATTTGCTGAGCATCGTAGCTCTGCAACATGCTTGGAGGTGTTGCTGGTTCCGGATGCTGGGCAGCGCCCAGAGGGGCCACGCCACCTGCCATGCGCCCAGAGAAAGATCACAGCTTAGAATTCAAAGCACAGCTTCTTATTTGTGCGAGAGGATCATGTGTGTCATGACGCAAGGGTGGAGGTCAGTTCTGTCCTGCCACGAGGACTTCTGGGAATCAAGCTCAGATGCCAGTTTGGCAAGCAGGGCCATCTTACTGCCCCTCCCCCAAGTAGAGTTTCTGGTAAACTTGTCTTACTTTCACTCCACTGTGAGCTGAAAATGCCAGAATCACAGCATCTTGAGCTCCATGAGCTCCAAAGACGTGGTGCCGCACGCAGCCCTTGAACGCCCCAAAATGAATGGCGGTGAACGTCTCACACTGCAGGCCTCATGTCTCCCCAGCTCAAGTTCGGAGTTGTGGCTTTGGCCACACCTCCTGCTCTCTGCCCACTGGGACAGCACAGAGCCTTGGTGGGTGTATGGAGGGGCCCTCAGCTAAGCGGTGGAAGACTTTCAAGTAGACAATGGGGTACCCCATTCTGAAACCTCTCCTTGCCCACCTGTGCCCTTCTCTAGTCTGTTACCACAGATTCCATTACTCAGGGAAAACCCGCGCTGTGAGAAGCAGCTTGTCAGCTATCCCCAGAGAACAACGATGTGGAATTGCTTGCTGGTGTGGCTGGTGGAAGATCCTTGCTCTCATAAAATTTAATTTGAAACAGTAAACCTGCTGCCTTCCTGTGACATCTATATGGGGATTGTATAATTACAGATAAATGGCTTTTCCAGGAGGTCGTGAGAACGGATGATTTAGCATGCAGGATGCTGAAGATGTGCCCCCCTTGAGCCTCTGAAGGCACACCCCTCCCCCACAGGCTGCTGAAGACTCTCATCTCCGCTCTCATGAAGACTTGTGGCCCCCCCAAATTGCACTCAGGGCAGCACGTTCTCATTGTGTTCTGATGATCCCTCCAACACAGAACCTCCAGCTCCCCCCTCTGCACCGAGAGAGTCCCTGGACATGTTTCCACGGAGACAGATGCAATATCACGAGGTGCTGAAGGGCACAGCCCTATAGTCCTTCTGCAGGGTCACCCTCCAGAAGATGCGGCTGGGTGTTCACACCGCACCTGTGCGCTGCCGTCACCCTCCAGAAGATGCGGCTGGGTGTTCACACCGCACCTGTGCGCTGCCGTCACCCTCCAGAAGATGCGGCTGGGTGTTCACACCGCACCTGTGCGCTGCCGTCACCCTCCAGAAGATGCGGCTGGGTGTTCACACCGCACCTGTGTGCTGGAGTTTCTATGCAGAGTCAGGTGGGCAGAGGTCCGGCCAAGACTCTCTTTCCTTCCATTTCCTTCGCCGTTTCTTCTTCTCCTTGGCTGTCAGAGAAACCCACAGAGCCCCATCTCAGCCGCTGCCTCTGCTGTCTGCACTACGCCGTCTGTGCTACGCCCTCAGCAGTGGTCTTTGGTCAGAGACCCTGGACACGGCTGTTTTATCTCAGCCACGACCGTCAGCACCTTGGCAGAACGTTGCCTTTGGATTCGGACCTGATGGCCGTCGCCCCATCTACCACCACTTCTCCACTCTTGCTCTGAGTTTCCCACAGCGCCAAACCCAAGCACACAGCTGAATCCATCAGCTCTCCCAGCCTGCTCCACCCCCTAACTCCT
Organism: Typhlomys cinereus; assembly: GCA_023101885.1. Classification (NCBI taxonomy): domain Eukaryota; kingdom Metazoa; phylum Chordata; class Mammalia; order Rodentia; family Platacanthomyidae; genus Typhlomys; species Typhlomys cinereus. The sequence continues at coordinate 349,066 of JALPQD010000510.1, forward strand.
GGTTTGTCGCCCAACCACCAGTCGCCCAAGTTGCCATTTTAGACATGGTTCCAACTTTCTCTTCGTGTCTCCATCCCTCTTTCAACCCACCACTAACTCTAAGGATTTGACCAAGTGAAATGCATTTCTGTCTCCTTCAGTCTGACCGCTCAGGTGCCTATAGTCAGAGCCTCATGGTCGCACCGCTGGGTGCAGTCAGAGCCTCACAGCTGCTCTGCAGCCTGTTGGAATCTCCCCTAGTTTTCGTTCTTTTTATTCTTTTCCTTGTCCTAGATCTGGTGTCCGTTTGGCAATCTGCCAGCCTGTTGCTAGCAGGACTAGAAAGACCCAGCACTAAGGCTTGTATGACTTGGCTCAGCTACTGGGAAAACGACCAAGCACACCTCACCTCAGCTTCGGTTCAGCTGCCCTCAGCTACACAACTGAGCTCTTCTTGCTAGTGCACACTGTCACCGACAACCACACACACCGTCATCGCCAATCACGCCGTCATCGCCAATCACACCGTCATCGCCAATCACACCGTCATCTTGCTTTGAGTTTTGTGTCATGTGTTATGGGACAGTGTTTTCATTTTTACTTTTCTCTTCCACTCCTCATCCCTCTTCCCCAAAGGGGAAGTTTGTAATGTTTAATATTAACCTTCAGATTTACACATGTTCTTTAGTCTTTTAAAAATCAGTTCTCTTTGGAAACAAGATCTCACAGTGTAGCCCGGGGCCAGCATGAAGCTCATGGTCCCTCCGGCTCTCGAGTGCCTGGCTTACAGCCTGCACCCCACACTCAGCTTACACGAGTTCTTTAATCTGGGGTTCGGGGTTTGTGTGTGTACTTGACAGTTACTATATTGAATTATAAACCCATGTCTTTTACTTTTTTCATTCAATATTGTGTTTATAAGGATGACAAAATTCCCTTTGTAGATCTAGTTTACGTTTCTTAGTGTCCTTAAAGGGAAAACTTCCGCTCTTGACTTTCACGTTTTCCTGGGTGGGACGCAGTGTTGGCGGCCTCATGCCTAGCGCCTGGGATGCCTGTTCTGTGTCCGCCTCCTCCTCTCTCTTCCTCTTCTCCTCTCTTCCCTCCTCCTGTTCTCTTCCCCCTCCTTTCCCATCCTTTCTCTCCTCTTCCTCTCTCTTTTCCTCCTTCTCTCTCCTCCTCCTCTTCTTCTTTCTTTCCCTCCTTTTTCCCTCCTATTTCTACTTCCTCCTACTTCTGTTCTTCCTGCTCTTCCTCCCCTTCATCTTTCCTTTCCTCCTCTTCTTTTATTTCCTTTATGTCTTTTGACAGCTTCACACATATGATGATTTGGTCATTTTCACCCCATATTACTCTATCCCATCTTTTTATGGCTTGTCTTTCTTTTTCCCAAGATAGGGTTTCAATCATAAGCTAAGCTGCCCAGAGCTCACTCGGTAGCCCAGGTGGGTGTCAAAGTCAGGGTCACTTTCCTGCTGTAGCCTCAAATGCCATAATCATTCCCAGACTTGTATTTACTTCTTTTTCTCAGTGTTTTCTCAACTATTTCATTTTTCACATTTTATTTCTCTCTATGTGTCTGTATGTATATGCATGTGTGTGAATGCACATAAGTGCATATCTGTGTGCATGCTTATACATACAGCGCAGTGTGCAGGTGGAGGTCAGAACAGCTTCTGGAAGCTTCCAGGGACAGGGCTCGGGCCATCAGGCTTGCTGTCAACACAGGCACCTGCTGAACAGTCTCACAGACCTGCCAGCTAACTGGACATTGTCGGTCATGTAAATTTCACACGTGTCAGTTGACCTCTTAGAACGAGACCTTGGCTTTCCTGAGAGCCATCACATAGCACACCCTTGTTCCCTGACGTTACTTTTCATTTGTGTGTGATCGTGTCAGAGGCTGGTACTGTGTTACTGTTTGCAAAGGAGTTGCCGTTTCAGTGTCTTTAATCGTAAGCTTTCCAGTGTGTACAAGGACAGACTGGTCGACGGGGTCGCCGACTTGGAGACCATCAGCTCGAGCTCTTCGCCGTCATGACGCGAGCCAAGTGCTACTTGGTTTTACTCCTCAGCCCCCCTCAGCCCTGCACCTCATCATTTCCACCTTATACAGAATATTACGATTCTTCTCATTCTTCTACTGAATTACTTCGTCTTTTCCTAGACTCTTGAGTTGAACACAATACTTTCACGTGTGAGGCCGTTGCTTTCTGATACATAATAGCTCTGGAAATCATTATCTTGTGGTCATTCTCATCTCGGCTAGTCAAGCAGAAGCCTTATATTTTAGCTGTGTGCATATCCATGGTATTATATCTTCTGTTTCTGCTTCTTTTGTCAACAACAGTTTCCTTGTCAACTCTTCAGGTGCTACTGCGAATCCTGCTTGCTGATAGGCGGCTGCGCCATCCCTGCTGGGTTCATGGTTTAGAGAGGGCATTTGTTCCTGTTTGCTTCAGCCTTTACTTCCCCTTTCTCCTAAATTTGTTTCTCACGCTCTTTTTTCTTAATCTGGACTTACAATGGAGACATGTAGCTCATAAGTCAATGAGACTCTACTTATGACTTATTTCTCTCTTCCCTTTCTGTGAGCTTCATTTACCGTATTTGGATAGACTGAGTTTTTGTGCTGATTTAAAAAGTATGTGTTTCCATATAATAGATTACGGCTCCAGTTATTAAGAGCCATGTGTTCTGGCTGGGCTCGTTGGTGCTCGTCCACTTCTCAGACCCCAAGGCAAGGAGATCCCCTCTGGATATGCCTGGGTTACAGAATGAGTTCAAGGCCAGCCTGGGCAACTTACCGGGACACTGTCTAACATGAAATGTAGAGAGAGGCCTGTGGACAACAGTTTAGTGGGCGGGCTGGCCTAGTGGGCGGGCTGGCCTAGTGGACGGGCTGGCCTAGTGGGCAGGCTGGCCTAGTGGGCGGGCTTGACTAGTGGACAGACTTGCCTAGTGGATGGGCTGGCCTAGTGGGCAGGCTGGCCTAGTGGGCAGGCTGGCCTAGCATTCGATCCACAACACTGGACGGGAAGCAAAAAGATTTTCTTAATTTCTTGTAAATTTCTTGAGGTTTGTTTGCCCTTTGTGCCAAGAAAAACAGCTGCTCACGCCCACACACACCCACACACACACCTGCTGTGGTTTAGAGGTCTGTGTCTTGTCTAAAACCCACCTTGAGACTTGCTCCCCAATACCAGAGGATGAAGAGAGGGTGCTCCAGGTGGTGTCTAGCGCTGGGTGCTCTGCCTGCGTTGACATTAATCTTTGCAAAAGGCTGGAGAGGGCGCGTGCTCTCTCCCCCCCCCCTGCGTCTTCCGGGCAGCGCCAGCCACACGGGCAAGGCTCCATCTTAAAACTCTGCTGGCCTCAGCTCCCAGCCTCCAGGCCTGGGAGAAGTCAAAGTTGCTATAGCAGCAGAAACAGGCAGAGGCAGATGATAGACAAGGCAGCGCCCCACCCAGGATCCTTAGCAATGTCCTCTGCGACCCTCACAAGAGAGTCCTTCCATAAGGAAGAAGAAGCTGCAAACCGCCCCCATGCATCACACGGTCGTCCTGGGCAGACACTGCGGCATGCCTGCACGAGAGCGAGCGCCCACCCCAGTCAGAACTCACGATTGCAGCAGTGAGACCCCAGGTTCCAGCAGCTCAGTTCCGCGCTTCTTTCCGCAGCTCAGTATCCCAGTGATGGATGTTGACATCATCCATGAAAAATTGATAAAGCTCACAAATACACCGTGCTTCCTCCAGGAGCCTTTCTTACACTGCACATCGGCAGATAAGCTGGCGCTTTCTACGGGTTTCCTAAGTGTGCAAAGCCAGACACTTTTCTCAAGCCGTTGAAGCTAGACCTTGCAAGCAGGGATGTTTAAGAGGTTGCTCCTCTCCAAGTAGCAGGGATAGAATGTGGCTGTGGAGAGAAGATGACAGGCAGGAAGTCGTAGTAAGTGAGTGGGGTCCTGCATCGGGCCCTGCGCTGAGCTAAGTCAGAAGCCGCAGCAGGGTCTGGGAGCCTTGTTCTAAATCTGCTCTTCAGAGGCCTCCAAGCTAAGCAGACATGGCCCCCCAGGTGGGTGACAGGTGGGATCAGGGCCAACGTCTCTGCTCTCTACTCTTGTGGATAGCTGGCAATGATCCGCATTCGCTCTCTTCCTTCACGCAGGTCAGGTTGAGCGAGTCTGAGATGCAAACTTCTGCCCACATCGAGACCTCCAGGAAAAGTTCGCCCCTCATGCCTCCTTCGGTGATAAACCGCGAGGTAAAGGGAGGCAGCTCTTTAGGTCGGCAGTGCTTCTCTTTACACAGTGCGGTACGCATCGTGTTCCTGCAGAGCTGTCACACAATCTACAGGACTTGCCAAAGTGAAAGAGGTAATTCGTTCCTGCAAAGATCTATGCTTGCCCCAGAATTATTTGGGTACTAGAAAGATTTCGGGTCAATATGTTGAAAGCAAAGAGTGATACTTGGGAGACACCTCACATTTCAAAACGGTCTCTTTTTAAGGGGCTATGAGAAAACACTGATGTTTAGTAAAGATTTTGTTTTTCGATTTGTGAAATCTAAGTGTTTTCTTGGTATCATTAAAGGGCAGAAATAAGAACCAAGCCTGCAGAGTCATTCCACACAGCCATCTTCGTAAAAGGAAGTTAAAGAGATAAGAGCTAAAATTGACAGACATATTATCAATATTGCATGACTCTAAAAGGGTATAAAATCCCAACCGTGGGAGCCAAATGCAGGAAAAGATTTCTTGGATCAGCTGCAGCAAAGCAGCTGTGCTGAGATCTGTCCCATGAATCCATAGCCCCAGGTTTATGTCCATAGTCCTGATGACAGTCCCCAGTTGATCGATGTGTGGTGGTGAACCTTACGTGGCACCTGGCTTGTCTAGGAGCTGCGGGGTGGGCTAATTGGTGAACTGATCCGCTGTCTCATTCTCCCCTAATTAGTGCATGGAGGAGCTAATATGCTTTCTGGCTGCTGCCACCACGTTCTTGTGATAAGCGTAATGAATGTTGACATCAGGTTTCAGCAAGTATTTGAGGCCACAGTCCCCAGCGTCCCCAGCTCTCTGCAGCTGAAGAGTGGTCAGTTTGCATCCTGCGTGGTAGTTCCTTGGGCATTTCCAAACTCCGGCCTGCTGGGCATGGCACAATGGTGGCACAATGCAGACACTTTGCGTGGATTGGTCTAAGTGCTGCTCTCCAAGTGCAGTGAACTGTCAGCTCGCGTGATGTGAGGCACACTCTAGAATCCGCCCTGGCGTGGCTGAGGCTTTGGGAAGCAGCCCTTGAGCTCCTTGGTGTCCACTAGAACCTGGCTGGTGCCTAGAGGGGACCTTGAGACTTGGCTGAGTCTGAGCTGGGTGTGGGGGTCCACGCTGCAATCCCAGGACTTGAGAGAAGGAGACAGGTAGATCAGGGATTCCAAGTCGGCCTTAGCAAGTTTGAAGCCAGCCTGGGTATAGGGCATCCTATCTCAAACAGACAGATAAGCAATGCCACAAGCGGCTGAGTCCCGAGAGGGGGCGGCCCAGTTTGCCAGTACTCCCAAGGCTTATGGACGAGACTGGCAGTCTGGTGGCCTCCTGCTGACCTATGGCCAGGAGATGGCTGAGGTGGCACTGAGATCCGGGGAAAGCTGCCTTTCTGATCCAGAAACGAGTCTTAATTGGGAGAAAAACATTTTGTTATGAAGTTCACGTCTTCCTGAAGGCAATTTAAGCCAAGAGACACAGTCTAAGCAGAAATTTAACAAAACAAAGCAAAGCAAAGCATATCACTTTCTCAAAGTGGGGGAGAGACTCAGAAGTTTCTTAAACGTGTTTCTTTATGAATATTCATGGTCTATGTGGCATATTTATGGGGTGAGGTGACCCTTTTCCCCTCCCAAACCATGGTGGACTGAATCGCCCTGTTAAGATACTTCTTCCCATAGTCCTCCAGGACAAGCCCACAAGAGAGACGGGCTCCGTGTCACCATGGAATTCACAGTGTCAGGAAGCTGGGGCTCTTTGAGGATGCAGACCTTTCACTGGTGCAAACGTGAGGCAGTAGGGGAGAGAATCCTGGGGTCTCAGTGTGGTAGGAACAGCGGGTAGAACTTCCAAGACGCTGACCCCTAAGAGACATCCTTCCATCAGGAGACCCAGGCACGAAGCTTCGGTGGCTCCTCTCAGTCCCCTCATCTCCAACTCCTGGAGACAGCTTCTTTTTCCTCGTGCATTTGTATTCAGTTCTGTAATTAATGAGCCACGAGTCTGCCGTGTGCTCGCGCTGCCTTGAGCGTTGTACGAGTCTGAGCTCCTTTGATCTTCCTGACAGATCAGCCTCCTGACACAGGTGATGTTCTTATCTCACGTTAGAGGCTGGGAAGTGGGGCCCCATGACAGCATCTTGCACCCCTCAAGCAGTTAGAAGGTTGTGTACAGAGCCCTTGCTTCTGAGTGGGGGTCTAGGGGCTAGGGAAAGGGGGGTCATCATTGTAACCTGGCCTGAGAGGAGGGTTGCTATGAACAGGGCTTAGCTAGGTGGGGAGGAGGAAGGTGGAACTGTAAAGAGATCAGTGTGTCCACTCAAGCAAGGAGCGCGCTCGGCCCAGCCTGCAGGGGGCGCTGGCGACAGCAGGAGCCTGGACCAGGGCGGGGGGCGCTGCCTGTGTCCTCAGGGACGCTGCCTAGGCTGCTTGGAGCACTTGTGGGTATTTCAGGGATCTGAGCACGGCCCCCAACAGAGGACGCTATTGCTGCTTTCACCACAGAAGAGGCTGGTGGCATGAAGGGAAGGGGTGTCTGCAGGGGCCTGAGGGAACACAGCAGAGACAGCCTCTCCGCTGTGGTTTGTGGGGTTTGAGTGGGTTTTTAAAACAAATGTCCTGGGGCTGGGGAGCCGGGGAGCCTGTTTAGTGGATAAGGTGCATGCAGAGTGTGGGGTCCCGGAACCCACATTAAAAACTGGGCAGGCATGTGACTCACGGTACCCCCAGTAACCAGGAGGAAAAGACAAGGTATTCCCAGGGCGAGCCAGAGAGCTGGTCTAGCAGACTGGCAGCCGGTGGGCTGGTCTAGCGGACTGGCAGGCTCTGGGTGCCACGAGAGACCGTGATGCAATAATAATAGCGGAGAACAATATACACAGAGGATACAGCATGGGCTTTGGGTCACCACATGCACAAATGTCCACCAGCACACATCTGTGCCCACACACAGGCATGTACACACACCAGCACACATGCACGCACCTTAAACATGTACACACACCAGCACACATGCACGCACCTTAAACATGTACACACACCAGCACACATGCACGCACCTTAAACATGTACACACACCAGCACGCATGCACGCACCTTAAACATGTACACACACCAGCACGCATGCACGCACCTTAAACATGTACACACACCAGCACGCATGCACACACCTTAAACATACACACCAGCACGCATGCACGCACCTTAAACATGTACACACACCAGCACGCATGCACCACCTTAAACATGTCACACACCAGCACGCATGCACGCACCTTAAACATGTACACACACCAGCACGCATGCACGCACCTTAAACATGTACACACACCAGCACGCATGCACGCACCTTAAACATGTACACACACCAGCACTCATGCACGCACCTTAAACTGTACACACACCAGCACGCATGCACGCACCTTAAACATGTACACATCAGCACGCATGCACGCACACTAAACATGTACACACACCAGCACGCATGCACGCACCTTAAACATGTACACACACCAGCACGCATGCACGCACCTTAAACATGTACACACACCAGCACGCATGCACGCACCTTAAACATGTACACACACCAGCACGCATGCACGCACCTTAAACATGTACACACACCAGCACGCATGCACGCACCTTAAACATGTACACACACCAGCACGCATGCACGCACCTTAAACATGTACACACACCAGCACGCATGCACGCACCTTAAACATGTACACACACCAGCACGCATGCACGCACCTTAAACATGTACACACCAGCACGCATGCACGCACCTTAAACATACACACACCAGCACGCATGCACGCACCTTAAACATGTACACACACCAGCACGCATGCACGCACCTTAAACATGTACACACACCAGCACGCATGCACGCACCTTAACATGTACACACACCAGCACGCATGCACGCACCTTAAACATGTACACACACCAGCACGCATGCACGCACCTTAAACATGTACACACACCAGCACGCATGCACGCACCTTAAACATGTACACACACCAGCACGCATGCACGCACCTTAAACATGTACACACACCAGCACGCATGCACGCACCTTAAACATGTACACACACCAGCACGCATGCACGCACCTTAAACATGTACACACACCAGCACGCATGCACGCACCTTAAACATGTACACACACCAGCACGCATGCACGCACCTTAAACATACACACACCAGCACGCATGCACGCACCTCTTAAACATACACACACCAGCACGCATGCACGCACCTTAAACCTGTACACACACCAGCACGCATGCACGCACCTTAAACATGTACACACACCAGCACGCATGCACGCACCTTAAACATACACACACCAGCACGCATGCACGCACCTTAAACATACACACACCAGCACGCATGCACGCACCTTAAACATACCACACACCAGCACGCATGCACGCACCTTAAACATGTACACACACCAGCACGCATGCACGCACCTTAAACATACACACACCAGCACGCATGCACGCACCTTAACATGGTACACACACAGCACGCATGCACGCACCTTAAACATGTACACACACCAGCACGCATGCACGCACCTTAACATGTACACACACCAGCACGCATGCACGCACCTTAAACATTGTACACACACCAGCACGCATGCACGCACCTTAAACATGTACACACACCAGCACGCATGCACGCACCTTAAACATGTACACACACCAGCACGCATGCACGCACCTTAAACATGTACACACACCAGCACGCATGCACGCACCTTAAACATGTACACACACCAGCACGCATGCACGCACCTTAAACATACACACACCAGCACGCATGCACGCACCTTAAACATACACACACCAGCACGCATGCACGCACCTTAAACATACACACACCAGCACGCATGCACGCACCTTAAACATGTACACACACCAGCACGCATGCACGCACCTTAAACATGTACACACACCAGCACGCATGCACGCACCTTAAACATACACACACCAGCACGCATGCACGCACCTTAAACATACACACACCAGCACGCATGCACGCACCTTAAACATACACACACCAGCACGCATGCACGCACCTTAAACATGTACACACACCAGCACGCATGCACGCACCTTAAACATACACACACCAGCACGCATGCACGCACCTTAAACATACACACACCAGCACGCATGCACGCACCTTAAACATACACACACCAGCACGCATGCACGCACCTTAAACATGTACACACACCAGCACGCATGCACGCACCTTAAACATGTACACACACCAGCACGCATGCACGCACCTTAAACATGTACACACACCAGCACGCATGCACGCACCTTAAACATACACACACCAGCACGCATGCACGCACCTTAAACATACACACACCAGCACGCATGCACGCACCTTAAACATGTACACACAGAAGCACACATGCACACACCTTAAACATGTACACACCAGCACACATGCACACACCTTAAACATACACACACCAGCACACATGCACGCACCTTAAACATGTACACACACCAGCACACATGCACACACCTTAAACATACACACACCAGCACACATGCACGCACCTTAAACATGTACACACACCAGCACGCATGCACGCACCTTCCCCACGTACACAGCATGAAAAAGAAGAAAACAGTGGCAGTTAGCCCCCTCTAGACCCCACCGAGAGTGAATCAAGGATGTTGATCAAGGGGATTTCTTCAGGGTTCTCGTGTTCTGGAGCTGAAGACTGAAACCAGAACACAATGAGAGGTTAAAAAGCCAAGATTTATGGGAAATGAGAATAAAGGAAGAAAGCGTTGGGTGCTCAGCCCACTGGAGGCAAGGAGGAGGCCATAGCCTTAACGTGGGGGAGCATGAGCGCGCAGGAGACAGCTTACATTCTTCCTACCATCGTCCCTCTACCGCGCTCCTTTCTACTTCCTGTTTTCTCGTTCATTTTCTTGGGGAAATGACAGCTGAAGAATGAAAATCTGAGAGGGGTGTGTGGGTAAGAAGTGGGGGGGGGTGGGGAATGTGGAGGGGTTGGAATACGTGGGAAGGGAGGTGTGGGGGAGGCGTCCATAGGAGTGGATCTTCTAAACATGATGACCCAGTCAGGGAAGATGTTTCTTTTGAAAGCAGATTTGCAAGTTCCATTACAGAGCTAAGACTTCAAAAATAGAATGGTTTAAACATGCATTTGTTTTCCAAAGTGAGACAGAGGCAGCTGCCTTCGGCGCAGACCCCTTCCTACTGGCCAGAGCCGATCGGCTGCACACGAGGCTCAGTGCACTGAAGGGAACTGTGACTTCAAATCTGGCCAGAGAACCGAGTATCATTTTCCTATGTAAATAAAACAGCGGAGATGAATTATTCAGGAGTCAAGCGTTCGCAGCCATCCATCAAGTGCGCACATCAGAGGTGGGATGCGGCATGTCTCTCTCAAGATGTTTTCTAATATTTATGGAAACAATTCATAAAGTTAAATCCCATTAGTTCTAGATTAGTACTTGCTGTTTCCTGGACTAATGTAATGGTCCTGGGTGCTGGAGGGGATATCCCAGGTTCCAGGAGCACTTAATGATTACGATGATGACCGTTCAGCCGACTCAGCCTCGCAGCTGACTGGGCTACTACGGAGGTGTATTTTTTATCTCCCTTGAAACTCGAATTTTCCATTTCTGGTAGAAACTGAATTTTCGTGCAGTTTTGTGTTTAAAAACAATGATGTCGGCTGCAGCGTCCACAGACATCCCCAGAGGATGCACGCGTGGCAGCTGATCAAGCGTGGGATTTTTCTGGCCCTCAGATCACCATGGACTTTGAATGCACAGTGTAGCGGGTAACGTGCTCACGGACGGCATGAATGCCCGGCTCAGCACAGCCCGTGCTCCGCATGTCACCACAAGCACTTCTAGTAGCGTCAACTCACGATGATTCCCAAGGAGCTGTTTATACTCTGCCGCCCTGAGATTCCTCAGGCTCGCTCAGACTAGCTGGATGAACCGTGTTGCCAGGAGATTCGAGCGCCTCCCGCGTGATGTGTCTCGAAGACCGCAGAGCAGCAGAGCTCAAGCTGCACACGTCACGGAGCCCTCCAGGGTACAGGTATGTGGAGACTCTGTTTCGATGGCAAACTGACCACGGAACCGAGTTCCTTCAAGCATAACCTGTGACCGAAAGGTTTTCCTCCAAAGAACCAGAGTGTCTAGGTCCCTGCCGTGCTATCGTCAGATTAATTCCAGTTCCTACTTTCTTGATGACCATGTCTTCACACCTAGGCCTCCAGGGAACTGTGTGTTGCAATGCAGACGTCTTTGGTAGACTGTCAGCTTGTCGCATGCCATTGCGGGGAGCCGCTCTGCCTGGCGTGCTGTGTTGCCCAGGGATCAAAGCCACAGCGCCAGGTAGCTCAGGGAGAGGTGAGGACCAAGAGACCCTGGGGGGGTCTCTTGTTCAGTTGTGATAGTGACACCTTCATGGTCATCCAGCAGAACAGGGGGGCTTTCCCCAGAGGGGCTACATGGACAAAGGAGACGGTCAGGTTCACAGACCAGCCTGATGGAGGCCACACACGGAGGCCATAGAGAGGTGGGCTTTGGTGTCAAAGGGGCACCACTGTAGATTGGCACAGGCCCTGCAGCAAACAGGGACCAAGACGGTCCAGGAGGCGCAGGCTGGCATCCGAGGTAAGTCTGGTAGCCTCTGTTTCCCATGGTCTCTCAGCAGAACAAGCGTGTACCCAGGTCTCCAGCGCTTCGTCCATCTACTGAGGCTTGTATTCCCGCAGTGGCGATACTGAGGCGCCCGGAAGGCGCATGCTCGCCCAGGCTGCGGGCATATGCTCGCCCAGGTGCCTCCTGTTGCCGAGGTGCCGGGAGGGCGCTTACCACAGTGCCTGCCCACAGTCTCCAGCATTTCTCCAGCAGGATGTCGCCATGGCCGAGTGTATATTGATTTTCACATGCTGCTCGTGCAGCGCTGCCTTTCACTGTCTGTTTTCTGGTTCTGGTTTTGTGCACTCGGAGGAGAACAATTGTTTTAAGCACTTGCAGGCTTCTACCCGAGTTATCCTTTCCCCAAGGTCATCAGCAGGATCGCTCTCCACAGACCTTGAAGAAATGTTAACAGGATTCACCTGTTTGGAGGGAGACAGGAACGTGTGAGTTAATCACCTTGCAGAACCTTTAGAGACGGGCTTTGCTCTTCGGGGTCGAGGTTCAGGATTTGAGACTTAGCCCGGGTGGGGTGTTGCCCTTTGTGTTGCCAACACCTGCGGCTGAATCTCCAGTTGGCAAGTGGCGACCCTGGGCTGCTTCCTGCGATGGGCGCTGCATGGGACGCACGGACCGATGATTCCCAGAACCCTTGGGTGCTACAGTTCCCGGAGAAGACTCGCCCGGGGAGGCTTCTCCCTGAGAGCCAAGGGTGAAGGGAAGGAAACAGGCAGGTATGCCCAGTGCCAGAGGGTGCTGGGAGACTCGGGGCCTCCGTTTCTCCCAGCTTTCTGCCAGGATCCATTTTGAACCGGCCGCAGGCTGAGCCCGGGGGCCTCTGGGACAGGAGGACTTTGTTCAGATGAGCGCCTTGCATCCCTCGAGTCTGCGCCCAGGTCCTCCTCTGCACGTGCGCCCCTTGCTCTCCCGTCACCATGTTAGGAATGCGCCAAGCAAGTTCTCCGCTGACCCCCCGCCCCAACGGACGGGGTGGGAGACAGCAAATATCCTGGCTCGCTGCGGCTGAAATCTTTCCAAAATGACACGTTTGAGAGAGGACTCAGCACACGGAAAGAAGGGAAAGGGGGGTCTTCTGAGAGGGACTGCGAGGGGCAGGACATCTCCTGGCTCCAGTGGTCTTCTGCGGTGACGTAGATTCAAGGCCCAGAACCCACCCTGCCCCCCAGTTCCCCAGCTGCTCAGATCTCCGTTGCAGTGCTCAGGGGAGTGAGAGGAAGCAGCCCCCTCTCCCTGGGGACATGCCAGACGCAGGTGCTATCCCGGGAGGTCAGGATGTGCTTCTTCCGCCATCCTGCCTGGGATGTAGTTGTTACTTAGGCACTGAGCAGCAACAGTTATAGGTGTGTATGCCTGTGCGTGTGCGCACGTGTGTGTGTGTGTCTGTGTGTGTGCGTGTGTGTGTGCGTGTGTGTTTATGCCATGAAAACATGCACTTTTTTCGAGGTTGGGGAAACACAAACAGCAGCAGGCAAGCAGGCCGCAGGGCCCCGGCTGGGCCGGTTGCGCCGTCTCCGCCTGGGCCACTCACGTGCCTGCGGACCTGACACTTGAGCGCCTTTCTCATCCGCCGCCCCTTGGTTGCTACCGCGGTGGCGGCTGGCTGGGACCGTGGAAAACAGTATCCAAACAAGCCGTTCCTGGTCTGCTGCTTGGAGCGCCACTCGGCTCCTGCTGAGGGTCAGCTGGCCGGTCCCGGCTGTGCAGCCCACCCGCTGCTCTCCTCCCGCTGGGCCCCCTGGGTCCCCGGACCTCACTTCCGCCTTGCAGTGGGGCTGCGCAGTCAAGCACCGCACGCCGTCCTCGGCCCCAAGGCTGTGAGCCCTGCGCTCTCCAGGTGTGCCTCCAGGCTGGGCACGCCTGCTGGGGACCCCCGCCCCCCTCACCCATTGCTTCCCCCACCCCGCCTCTTCTCTCTCTCGTCTTCTACTTGGCTCCGGTAGGGTCCAGCCGAGGCACTGGCCACTCCGTTCCCAGCGGCTGCCTTCTCCTCATGGTCTTTGCCAGCAACGGCGGGTCCTCGCTCTGAGGGGCCAGCGGCATTTGTCATCCGCGTGGTGTTTGCACCCTCAGCCACGCCAGCATTCACCACAGTGCCTGGGCACGAGATGTGAGAACCTCGTCCTGCCAGCCTGATGGCGGTGGGTCCTTGTGGGGGCCACCCTGTCTCCCACAGATCCTTATGGGGGCCACCCTGTCTCCCACAGGTCCTTATGGGGGCCACCCTGTCTCCCACAGGTCCTTATGGGGGCCACCCTGTCTCCCACAGGTCCTTATGGGGGCCACCCTGTCTCCCACAGGTCCTTGTGGGGGTGCCGCGGCGCTATCTCACATGGGTCTGGGGGGACCTCACCCCGAGTGCTCCAAGCAGACCTACAGCCCTTGCTCTGGCCGGGCCTGGCAGGAGAGTGGACGTCTTTCTCTGTAGCTGCTACCTGTCACCTGCCACAGTGGAACTTCCCAGCACCCGCAGGAATCCCTGGTCATCGCCTTCACCTCTGACCCCTCCCCCTCCCCCGGAGCCAGAAGTTTACAGTTCTAGAATGTCCCGCAGCTACTTCCTGTGGAAATGTCCCACTTCTCGAGTCTAACCTTGGGCCCAGCTCCTCTGCCTGGTTGAGGCCCAGCCTAAGTGCCCCCCAGAAAGCCGTGACAGGGGAAAGATGGATGCGGGATGCTCTGGGGAGGGGGAGAAAGGCCGTCAGCCACGCTGTAAGTAGGGGAGGGTGAGAAAGGCCGCCAGCCACAGTGTAAGTAGGGGGAGGGGGAGAAAGGCCGCCAGCCACGCTGTAAGTAGGGGGAGGGGGAGAAAGGCCGTCAGCCACGCTGTAAGTAGGGGGAGGGGGAGAAAGGCCGTCAGCCACGCTGTAAGTAGGGGAGGGTGAGAAACGCCACCAGCCACGCTGTAAGTAGGGGAGGGTGAGAAAGGCCGCCAGCCACAGTGTAAGTAGGGGGAGGGGGAGAAAGGCCGTCAGCCACGCTGTAAGTAGGGGAGGGTGAGAAAGGCCACCAGCCACGCTGTAAGTAGGGGAGGGTGAGAAAGGCCGCCAGCCACGCTGTAAGTAGGGGGAGGGTGAGAAAGGCCGCCAGCCCCACTGTAAGTGGCTTTAGCCTGTCCCTGTGCCTGACGCTGTTCTTTTCTTCCAGAACACTGAGGAATGTCGTGCAGTCTGGGTGGGCTGACTACAGTACGGACTAGACTCCTGAGATGAAATGGATCTGATAAGAGCAGGAGCTAAGCATGCAGGTGCTCAAGGACCCAGACTGGCCAGATGCCACCTTTCCCACCATACACGCTTCCTAGGTTGCCATGGAAACCCTTCCAGACAGCCCGGGGAGGAAGGGCACATAGACTTAAGCCACCGAGAGGTTTCACAAGCTAGCTCAGGAGAGAAGCATGGGTGGCCTCTGGGTGGAGCCCGGGCACGTGACCTCATGGAACCCCAGTGGACACTGGGAAATGCAGTTAACCCAGAAGCTTCTCCAGGGGAGATTCAGCGCAGCCAGGCATTTGTGGACATGGAATGAACCCAGTCACAGCCAGGGACCCAGACACAGTGAGGTGAAGACCCCCCAGCTAGTGAGTCACAGTGCCCCTACTAGGTCTCCCCCGTGTGTGCAGAGGCGTGATCCTGTCTTAGTAGGTGCATGGTACTATCTGGAGTCAGGGCTCGTGGTGCTGGCTGGGAAGGTGCCGTGTGCAGGCTTGTGCAAGCCTGTGGGCTCTGTGCTCAGTCTCCCTGGTCCAGGCACTGTTTAGAGAACCTGATTCGCTGGCTGCATGTGCCAGGTTGCTCCTGGCCTCTGACTCTCCCCTTGGCAGTGTTGAGCTGTGGGCATCCTTGCTTGCCCCCTGCAGACCTCAGGGCTGAGATGGAGGAGCAGGGCTGTCCCGGCCGCGCGCCGTGTGCCCGGCCCCAAGGTCTGTCCTTGCTGTGCTGCCCTGCGGGGTGACTCAGTACTGTCTGCCTCCAGCACTAGCTCAGGGATGTTTCGGAAGCTGCTCTGTGTGGCCCAGAGGGGCAAATGCAGAAAGGTCACTACTGCACAGCGCGGGGGAATCTGAGCGCAGCGAGAGCTGCTGTGATCAGCAAGTGACCAGCTCCCTGGAGCATCTCAGGGACTCTGCTGCCCACATAGCTCCTCCCACCTCACTGTCCTCCAGTGCCTGCGTGGCTACAGGCTGCAGCCCCGTAGGACCAGCAGGCCTCCTGTTCCTCCCCCGCTGGCCTAGCGGTGGGCCAGGCAGTGGTGGCCCAGGGGTCTTGACTAGTGGCTGAATGGACAGGTGGGCCAAGCACACAGTAGCATACATTCTTTCATAGTCTAGAAATGCCCCTTCTTTCCCTAACACACACACACACACACACACACACACACACACACATATCACATCTGAGTCTGGGAAAGTTGCCTTTGGCTAAAAGCTGCGCCAACATGCCTCAGAAATATTGTGGAAATTCGAATAATTCCCCTGAGAATGATTTCCCTCCCCATCTGGCCCCAAGAACATTCTGTTGGGCAGAAAACACAGCCTAGTTGAGAAAATACCTCCTCCTTGGAAATGAGGAATTGCAGGCGGCTCTCGGGCTGCATCAGAGAATGAAGCCGTTTCAAAGCCCTTCCGCCCAAAGACGCAGGGGGCCAAGTGAGAGCTCATGGTGGCTTGGGGGGGCCTTCGGGTGTGCAACCCCATCCTGCCTCTCTGCTCCCTTGTGGTTTCTGGGGTTCTCTCCTGCAGATCCCCAGGGGCCGTGCTGGTTCTACCTGGTGACGGCCATTACACTCGCTACGACACTTGTGTTGTCTCATGTCAAACCTCAGGGGGAAGGTTGATTTTCCAAATGCCATCTAATAAAAACAGCCAGTGGCTTATCCTTTAAGCAGCACGAATACGAGTTGCATACATTAGAGTAACGGCAAGGAGCTGTGGACACAGCCTGCCGGTACCTGCTGACGGAAGGTCGTCTTCGCAGGCGCGGCACACCTGGCTGCTCTCGACCCGGAGCCTCCGTTGGGCACCTGCTGCCGTGCAAAGCCAGTGCGGCAGCACTGCGGTTCTTCCAAATATAACAGCAATTAGCTTTTATTTTCACAAATAAAATTCTCTGGAACATGCCTGGGGTACAAATGGAAGCAGATGAATCGCGTTTGCAAAGTACAAGGACAACGTTGGAGCATCGTGAGTCTAGCAGGGCTGGGAGTGACTTCTGCCAAACGTGACGCATCTGGACACCAAGGCAACTGTCCCCAAGAGGCTCTCCAGGAGCGAAGAAGCCCCAGGTGTCAAGAAAGCGAAGCCTCCGCTGTCGGTCAGCTGGCAGTGTCCAAGTTCCAGTCTGACAGGACATAGTTTGTGGCTCTTGCCAGAAGGCCCAGCGGCCTGGAGGTCTAAGCAGTGGTTCCCAGAACCCAAGCCTTGCGGGGGGTCCCAAGAGAAGCAGGTGGCATTGAGCGAGTGCTACTAGGGGGCTCTGAGAGAGGCCCTGGTATCCGTGCCCCTGGTTCAGCTGCGAGTGGGACATGCATCTCCAAGCTCACTGGCATCAGTCTGCAAAGCTACACAGAGCCTCTGGCTGCCCTGTGCAGCGGGCACCGTGCTGCCTGGCTCTTGGCCTCGAGTGGCTGGTGCCTCCTCCGGGGACCGGTGGGATGATCTGGCTGCCCTCGGCCTGAGCCCCGTCAGCTTGGCCTTCCTGATGATGGGGATGCTGACCGTCCAGTGAGCCGCTGCCGACTCACCCAGCGGGCAGTGCCGTGTGTGCCAGATGAGAGGGGCACAGGTTCCAGCTGTCCACCTGCCCAGTGGGTGACATTGGCTGGTAAACTGAGAAGCTGGTAAACTGAGACGCTGTGGGAAGGCTATACGGTGACAAGGTCAGAGGTCATAGCAGTGACGTCACCAGGCCTGCAGGGCGGTGTGTTGCACAGAACAGCTGTGTCGCCATGACCCGTGTCCACAGGCTGCTCAGAGAGAAGTCCCACATGACGCCGATGGGCTCCTGTGCACACGGGGGTAGGGTGGGGGTCTTCACATTTCTGCCAGGTTCCCTGTGGGCAATGCTTTCTCGTGTCTGGAGAGACTGGCTTGTGTCTTCTGTCCACCCGGGTGGATTCCCCAGGGATGACCTATAGCGGGTGTGAGAGCAAATCTCGGCCGTGAATTCGAGGAGATCCAGAATCATCTGGGAGATGAGCCCTGAGCATGCCTGAGAGGGACTATCTTGGCTGGGTTAATTGAGGTGGACGCCATGTATGAGGCTGAGAACCTGGACTATATAAAATGGAGAAAGTGAATAATACAGTAGTAACGACTTTCAGGTTTTCTTTTACATATGTTATTTTTTGACAGCGAGAGAGGCAGGGAGAAAGAGATCAAAGGCGGAAGAAGCACATGCAGGCTGTATGCATGGGTGGAGGTCAAAGGGCAGCTTTGCAAAGTCGGGTCTCCCCTTCCACCGTGTGGGCTTCTGGGGAGAACGTGGTCGTCTCCGGGTTTGCCGGCAGGTGTGTCGCCTGCCGAGCTCTCACGCCGGCCCACTCTGTGAACGCAGCGTGACCACCTACCTGCAGCTGTCTCCTGAGACCTTCCCAACACAACGGACTGTAACTTTGAAGCCTTCTTAAAGGGCTTCTGTCAGGGTTTAATCACCGTAGCAAGAAAAGCGACTAATGCATCCTGCCTGCCGCAAGCAGAAAGGCTGCATGGGCCCCGAGGCACTCCGGCAGCCCACCCTGAGGGAACCCAGGTCCTCCTGGGGGTGCCCAGCCCGTGGGGAGCTACCCCAGCTTACTGAGGCGGGTCTCTGCTGGCTAGTTGGCACCTCTGGAATCCAGGTGCCCATGGCAGGACAAGCATGGGGGGGCTTTGCTTACTTGAGTTCAGGGTCTGCAGATGAAGTTCTTTCCAGAAAAGACCCACTTCCCCTCTTGTAGGGCTGAGCCGGGAGGGGAGGGGGCGAGCAGGATCAGGAGGTCAAGATTCCCTCTGCGGCCCCATGCCCTCATGGACTGCTACATAAAACTGTACCCCCAAACTTAGCAGGTGCTAGAAAACTAGGTTCCCTGGCCAAATCTAGCCCTGTTTGGTGCGGTCTGCAGGCTGAAGATGGCTGATGTTTTTAAGCTGTGGAGGTATTGTTCCTTTCTGCCAAGGCACCGTCTGTCTTCCCAGCCAGCGGGGTACTTTGCTTCCCGCAGCCCCCATGTTGAGATGCCACGGGGCTCCTCTTTCCCTGGGATCTGCTCCTGGGAGGTGGGAACACTGTTCAAGAGGGGTCCCAGAAGCCTCAGGACCCCTGGTTGAGGGGCCTGTGGACTGGCATGGGGGCAGCAGGGGTGCACGGGCCTCCTCTCCCTCCCCCCTGAGGGTGGAGAACTGGTTTTTCCAATGCCCCAGAATGAGGAGCCACAAAGAACCGCTGATTGAGCAGCGGGTTCCGGGTATCCTGGAGGGCGCCAGGGCACCCTTTCTCCCCTATGTGCTTTAGGCCCCAATTTTCGCCACAGAAGGCAACCTCAGTGGAGTGGCAGAGCATACCCCCCACCTCAGACTTTATGCAGCAGGATGACTGCGGGTCGGCTCGCCAGCATGCTGCAGAAGTATTCTGAAGGGGGAAAGCGCCCCAAGCAGGTCGCGGAGGGAGAGGGCAGAGCCGGGGTGGCCAGGAGCCGCTCTGGGCTGGGAGAGGGTGGCTGGATCACACAGCCACACACGAGGCGCAGTGTCTAATGTTCCCCAGCACCCCTGGCTGACAACTAGTGGGGTGTTTCAAAACAGCTAGCGGGGAGGAGTTTGAATGTTCCCAGCACAAAGGATGGATGTCTGAGATGATGGATGTGGTAATTACCCTGATCTGATCTTTAGATGCTGTGTACTAGTATTGGAATGTCACGTCGGTACCAATAAATACAGGGAGTCACTATGTGTCAGTTAAAATCAAATGAACAAATAAATATGTTCTGTCAGAAGCACAGGCCTAAAATCACAAAAGAGCTTGCCGTTTGGGAGGGGCACAAACCTTTGCCAAAAACACGCCCTGCTCCACGCACCCTGGTGACTACACGCACCCTGGTGACCATGACGGGTCGCCGTGAAGGAAGCGAGGTGGAGAGAGAGGAAAGAAGGCATCTGGTTTCTCACCTGCATTTCGTCTGAAGCTTGGTCCACTGTGAGAAGCAGCAGCTACAATGTGGCTCGTTGTACCGTCCTCCTTCGCGCCTTCCTCGGTTTCTACCAAGTGTCTTGCTCGGCCTCCCTCTTGCAGCCATTGGCTGACGCGGCAATTAACTCCTCCGTGAGGTCCCCATCTTCCACGAAGCGACCTGCTGCCAGCTGTGCTGTACCCCCTCTTCCTCCTCTTCCTCTCTCTCTCACCTCTCAAGAGACTGATGCACTGTGGTCAGACCGTCCTCACTGCACCTCCATCTTGGCCTCATCTCACCGGGGCCATTTCTAGCAGGGTCCTGCGGAGTCTCCTAGAGCAGCAAAGCCCCAGCAGGTCGGATGAGCAAGTTCCCACGCCAGATGCCCCGTCTTTGGACTCTCCACCCTCATCGTCCCCCATCCTGGCTGCAGACCCGGCGCACAGCTCTTGCCCTCCTGGAGTCTCAGTGGAGCCTGATGTTTCTTTGTGGCACTTGATCCTGAATGAATCTGCATTTTTCCTTCCTTCCTTCCTTCAATGTAAGATGTACTGACTCACATGCCAAGCTAGGGCAGGGGCACTGTCTCTGTCTTCAGTGGCCAACGAGATACTGACTGAGCGCCAGTCCTTGATGGTGGGAAGAGAAGCACACGGGCCAAGCCTCGCCCGTGTGCTGCCCAGTAGAGGACCTTCAGCCGAGGTCGTTGACAAGCCTCCAGATGTCAAGACAGTCATGAAGCACCCTGCTGAAAGGTGGGGAGAGGCACAGAGCATAGTGGTTGGAGATTGTGGATCCTCCCGTGATGGGGGTCTTCCCGTGACGGGGGTCCTCCCATGATGGCGGGTCTTGGTGATGGCGGATCCTCCCTTGCATTTGCAGTGAGTGGAAACACCCTGCACGTGGGAACTCACCGACCAAAGCCCGGCTGCTCTATCTCTGTCACTCTCTGCCTCTGTCTCTTTCTCCCTCTCCTATCGATTATTTAGGAATTGTCTTTTATTATTGATCAGAAGTGATTTGCAGTTAAAATATGCATCTGTCACTTTCTAGAGCTAGAAACTGCAGCGGTTCCTATTCACCTTTAGTGTTAGCATGCAGTCGTGCATCCATCGCACAAAAACGCGGGCTTTATGTGACACTTGCATGATGGATAAAAGCTCCTTTGATCCTGTTCACACCCGGTCCTCGCTCGCCCCTCCCCCACTCCCCTCCTCTTGCCAAGCAGCTGCCCACCACTGTCACAGAGCGACAGGGAACAGCAGCGCCGTTCCCTGCACAGAATGGGACGGCTCCCGCGAGTGAGCACGGGCGAGGGAGCGCCAGACCAGCTGCGGCCCAAGGACCAGCCGTTTCCACCACCGCGACCCAACAGAGGAGGGTCCACTGGGGAGGGTCCATAGTGGAGGACTCATGGGGGAGGACTCGCGGGGAGGACTCATGGGGGAGGACTCACAGGGAGGACTCATGGGGGAGGACCCACTAGGGAGGATTGACAGGGGAGGACTCACAGGGAGGACTCATGGGGGAGGACCCACTAGGGAGGATCGGAGGACTCAACAGGGGGAGGACCCACTGGGAGGATCGACAGGGGAGGACTCACAGGGAGGACTGGGGAGGACCCATAGGGAGACCACAGGGAGGACTCACAGGGAGGACTCATGGGGGAGGACTCACAGAGATCATGAGGAGGGAGGACCCACTAGGGAGGACCCACACGAGCGGACCCACAGGGAGGACTCATGGGGGAGGACCCACTAGGGAGGACCCACACGAGCGGACCCACAGGGAGGACTGAGGCCACGCGGACGCTCCATCCTCATGTGAGAACAGGATTGGCTGCAGGGCTTTGCTGACACTAGCCCGATGCACTGATTGCCTCTTCTCTCCTCATACTTCGTGTGATGGTTGCTGTAAAAGACCCAACTGGGGAGCCTTGACTGCGGGCAGCTCCTGGTCCCTTGCGCGCATGGAGCTGGGTGAACGTAAGTATGTGCGTCACATGTGCACACATGAGTGCAAGTCACCCCATTTAGCTGACAGTTTGGTATCAAGGGATCCACCATCTATGGTGCACTGTAATTTATTCTGCCTATCAAAAATAAGCACATGACTTTTCTAAGTGAAGGGGATTCCCCGCGATGTGTGCATGTGTCAGTCATCTCCAGTGACTCTTGCCTTCCCCTTCTTCTGATCTTCTCAGTCTCTAATTGCAAGAATATGCAGTCAAACTTTCCGGTGAATTTTTTTTAACAAACTAGCTGAGGCAGATTCCTGTCCCCTCCACTCATGACCCTGGACCTTGCTGCACAGGGTCACATGGTCCTGTGTTCTTAAGAGCTGTCCTGGCACTGTGTGTGTGTGTGCGCGCACGCGCGCGCGCGTGTGTGTGTGTGTGTGTGTGTGTGTGTGTGTGTGTGTGTGTGTAGTATGGAGAGGAGAGACAATGATAATCCACAAGCACTTAGTCTTCAGAGAAGGGACAGATAATCTATTTTCCAGGCAACTGCAATGCACTCCAACCCCTCTGTGTGGCTGACACCCTCGACCCTTGGTGAGGGTTGGGATGTTCAGCTCTCCACTGAGGTCCTGAGCTCCCATCATGCAATGCTGGCCACACTGTTCGTGTTGGCACTTCTACAGTGCGACATGAATGTGCGCCTATAGTTACACTTCTGGCAGGCATTTACTTTATAACATGAGGCTAATTTTATTCAAGCCCGCGTGTGGACTGGCCCATCCTCAAGGGAGAGACTGGGTACTTAGACAGTGAAATTGGCGCTTGGACTTAAAAACCCTCTAATAGCACATCCCGCCTGAGTCAAGCTGTGGATGGAGCATCTGTGTTTGTGGAGGTGATATGTTTCCCTTAAAAGTAAAGTGAGTAATTGTGAGTGCTCCAGCTTACCAGAACAAATGGACTGCTGGATTGAACTGCGGTCGATTGTCTTAAATGAATGCTCTATTGGAGAAAACCCATCCATCCGCAGCTTCCCCGAAACTCGCTGATAAGCCATAAATCCATTAGGTGATTCTCTCTTCTGCAATTTAGAACGGAGGAGTGAAAATATTTATCCAGGAGCGGTGATGTTTGGAATGAGAATTCCGGAGGATGTGATTCATGTGCAGTCGATCATCGCCGACCACCGTTGCTCAACTCCATTTTAATTTTGTTGTGATCTTTGTAATATTTATTGTACAAGCAAACAGAAACCTGTGCATATTTACAGGAAAATAGTGGGGCTTTTAATATGAGCAGGCGCATAAATTCCATGCTCTGAAAGGAGCGGGACTGGTGAGGGACAGGGAGGTAGTGAGCTTAGACATAATTTTCAATTAAAATGGAGCTGAGCCCAAGAGCTCTGAGATGGTCCCTCATGTTGAGTGAGATGAGCTCCCGAGATGGGAAGAGAACTCAGCGCCAGCCCCATGTTCACGGGCTGCTTTCTAGAAGCCCGTGGTTCTTCACACCCTTTCTTCCCTGGGACCTTTAGCTATAGAAGTCTCGGGCTTCTGGAGGGGCTTTGGCACCCTGGTGAAGGTTCCAGGACACAAGCCTGTGTGCAGTGTGCAGCATGTAGCCTACAGTGTGTAGCATGCAGCATGCAGCGTGCAGCATGCAGTATGCAGCATGTAGCCTACAGTGTGTAGCATGCAGCATGCAGCGTGCAGCATGTAGCCTACAGTGTGCAGCACACAGCATGTAATGTGCAGCGTGCAGCATGCAGTATGCAGCATGTAGCCTACAGTGTGCAACGTGCAGTGTGCAGCATGCAGCGCACAGCATGCAGTGTGCAGACTGCAGCCCTGTGAGGCTGAAGGGCAAATCAGAGCCCCAGGGAGGCCCTGAGTGAGGAGCAGCCTGGACACTTAGACCGAGAAGGGTGTCATCTATGGCTGTTAGGGCTCCTCAGTCTAATATTGTCAGCTGCCATCTCATCAGTGGTACTTTATCCTTTCAATCGTTTCCACCTGCTTTGATGCCCAGACACCAAAGCAAGATGACCGGGAGGCTTGGCTTTCCAAGTACAAAGGGCACAGGGCCATCACAGGGCAGGACCACTGCAGGGCAGGACCACGGGCACCGTCACAGGCTCATGGGAAGCCAGGATGCCTGGTGGTCAGAACAGATCCAGCTCAGCCCCGCCATGCCTGAGGGCTGATGAATACAGAACTACATGGCTCCAAAATTCCTTTTCCTCCTCCTGCTCCCTCCCAGGGATTCTGAAGATCAAATGTAGACAAAGTCGCCTCCACCAGTGGATGGAGAGGCCGGTCCGCACCCCCCCTACTTTCTCTGCGTGCCTGCCACATCCTTTCTCTTGCAGAGTCTCAGCAGCACTTTCAGCCCACGAATGTGCAGTGGACACAGCTCAGGGCTGGGTGTGTTTCAGAGACGACTGTGCCGGGGAGCAGTCCAGGGCCTGCCTTCTGGGAGAGGGGATCTGGCATAAACGCAGCCACAGCCCAGCCCACCTGACCTAGGTTAGAACCAGGTGTGGGACGACACTGTTGGCTACAGCTCTCTGTGGCTGCAGCATCTCTGAGGAGTGAGTTTCAGGTTCTCCGAGGACTCAGCAGGTATCTAATGATGATCCTCCAGGAGTTCCTCAGTGCTGTGAGTGACCAGATGTTTCCCGTGGGGCGGGGCAGAGCCCTTCCTGTGCCACGCTCCAGCCTCCAGGAACCAGGTCCAGTCCCTAGGAAAACAGGGATGAATCCTGGGGGATGGGCAGATGCTGGGAGAGGAGATCGGCTGAACCCTCAGGACTTACATACACACGAGTCACCCTCGGGGGGACAGAGGGGGACACTTACGCACAGCACTAATTGGGAAGAGCTGTAAATGGCTCTTAGGATTCAAGGCCAGACTCCAGCGGAAGACACAGAAGACACGGGGCCCCTGAGGCTCTCTGACCCACTGAAGAGCCAGGAAGATGGGTCAAGTAGAAGAATCCAGTTTAGCGAGCAAAAGGATTTTATGTGGCCCTAAACTGATCCTCTCAGAACTCCTGTGAGGACCCGTAGTAGTCAGCTCAGCTGACCATCTGGGCTGTGCTTTATCTTAAGTACTTGTCTGTTGCTGCGATAAAATACCCTGGCTGAAGCGACTTAAGGGACAGTGTGTTCTCGTTCACAGAGCAAAGTGCAGTCCGTCATGGTGGGGAGTCAGGCGGCAGGAGCTTAGCAGCTCACAACACATCCGCTGTGAGAAAGCGAGGCACTCTGATACCCTCCAAGATTCTATGGGGGGCTGTGCCTTTGCAGTGGGTGGGCTTTTCAAGATAATCCCCTGTGGCCACGTCCAGAGGCCATTCTAGACCTCATCAAGTTGGAGGTCTGACTGTCACGAGCCTGTTCTCAGAGACCGTTCACCTGCCCCTCTGGCCGCACGCGCTTCCCTGATGCGCTAGGCCAGGTGGGCAGATGCGTGTGGACGGAGAAGGCCGGGCAGCGTGGCTCAGTCTCTCCTTCCTGTCAGGGTCACTGGTGTCTGCAGCACTACAGAGCCGGGCATCCATCCTGCAGGCCAGGGCCTGTAGCCTCCCAACCCTGCCCTGCCCCCTAGGAAGAGGGAAGAGGTGGGGGGTGTCTTCGCGGGAGTCCTCCTGGCCGCTGAGGTGTCCATCTTAGGTGTGGAGCTGCCGACCACCCCAGCGCCAACACGGCAGCAGGCTTCCCGGCACAAGGTCACGTGCTCCTCCCTCAAGGTCTTCTGAGAAGGGCACCTGTGTTTCTTCCTCTTCCCACCTGGAGACCCCTTGGATCCTTGCTTCACCCCATGCTTTCCTGCTATGTGTGGACAGAGGGGCGCACATACCCTGCTGGGTCCTCCCTGAGCGAGGGGTCCTGTGAGTTCCGTGGCAGCTTCTGTTCAGACCAGAGGAGGAACATCTGGAGCCCGGCTGTGTCCCGCGTGCTTCTGTAGAGGCGCTCGATGCGCTAGCATGACTCAGGAGAGATGTGGGGTGTGGAAGATGGCCGCAAGACATGCCAGCTGCCGCCTCTGCTTCTGCGCACCTCACACGCAGACACCCCCATCCAGGCAGCTCCGACCCCCAAGAAGACTGCAGATTAGCAGCTGCTAACCCAGCGCGCTGGGGGTCCTGGGGTAACGCTTACCCTGCAGGGCAGTCCTGAGCCCAGAGCTCAGACGCCGGGTGTGTGGCCAAAGGTCAGCGCCTGTGGTGGGCAGAGCCCCAGCTGAGGGAGCTGGTAGAGTGTAAAACTGCAGCCGAGTGGGTTGAAAGGAGGGATCCATCCTCGACTGTCACGGTGGCAACAAGATGGCGGATACTGGCTTCATGTTAGAACCAAAAGAACATCATTGCTGTGGCTACAGAAAAGGAAACGATCTGCGAGACAAGGGGAATAAAGGCGTCGTCTGTTAGCCCATGGTGCTTGTGTGATAAAGGAAGCAAAACCATTTTTGTGGGCACTGCGCGAGATGCAGGGACCAGTCAGCTCCAAAAGAGAGAAGGAGAAGCAGCCACCACACGTGTGGATGCACTCACATCACTGAGTGTTTAAAACAACAGAACCTACTGTTGGGAAACATTTGCTACATCGAGAGGTAATTAATTTAGCAATTAGGAAACGAAATCACAGGCTCCTGCAATCAGGGCTGAGCAGCCCTGGAAGAGAAGTTGGCCTTATATGGTGTCTAGCATGGGTGGAGGCTTTGGGGACAGACAGCTCCTTCCAGGTCAACAAGGACTGACCGTCTCTGGTTGCCATGGGTGACCGTGTGCCTCGCCCTCCCGTGAGCCTCGGCTCTGCTCTGAGCACGCAGCCAACCAATGTGTCTGTGAGGCTCCTATGGGACGGAGTGGCACCCCGCCGGCCTGACCTTGTCAGATCTGGGGGGCAACCCGGGGGTACTTGTTCCCAGACGCAGCAAGCCTCGCACAGCCAGAGCCTCAAGGCAGCGCTGGAGGCGTGGTGGAGAGAAGCCACATACGAGCAGGTCTGGCCCGGCAGCGTGAGAGACATATCTGCTGTCAGTCAAGGATGCCATGGCATGCGCAAGCTGCCAGGGAGGAGAAAGAGGGGTGCGCTCATCTTCTGTACCATCATCGAGTTCCCCGATACCATCATGTCATCTGGCATCGAGTTCTCGGGGAAACAAGTTTACAACACTTTGGATTAAAATACTGAGCCGCCATTGCTCTCCGCAAGACGTTATTTGATTATCGTGATCAAGTGCAGTGCGGCTCCACAGCTGTCAGAACACATATTCCTGGGACATAATTACCCGGCACAGGAAAAAGTGGCCTAGAGCGGCACGTAACTGCTGCTCCTGGACACAGCAAGGAGGCCTGTCCACTGCCCGCCCTCCCCATCCGCACAAGGAGACCCCGCCCACTGCCCGCCCTCCCCATCCGCACAACAAGGAGGCCCCGCCCACTGTCCGCCCTCCCCATCCTCACAAGGAGACCCCGCCCACTGCCCACCCTCCCCATCCACACAACAAGGAGGCCCCGCCCACTGCCCGCCCTCCCCATCCTTACAAGGAAACCCCGCCCACTGCCCGCCCTCCCCATCCTCACAAGGAGACCCCGCCCACTGCCCGCCCTCCCCATCTGCACAAGGAGACCCCGCCCACTGCCCGCCCTCCCCATCCGCACAAGGAGACCCCGCCCACTGCCCGCCCTCCCCATCCTCACAAGGAGACCCCGCCCACTGCCCGCCCTCCCCATCCGCAGTGCCGGGGGATGTACAGAAGGAGGCTGCAGGACAGTTTGCAGCAGGATATTGAGATGAAGTTCTCCCTCCTGTTCCAAACACAGTACAGACACTTCCCATTGATCAGCTCCTAGATCCAGCAGCCCCCCTTCAGATGCTGGGGTATAAAGTGAGATTAGTTTTGCTGTGGTGACTGTGTCACTGAGCTTCTCTGTCTCTCTTCCAGACTTCGGGGAGAAAAAGAAAAAGCTGGGCTCAACCATTTGCTGTTCGGAGTGGAAGTCACTGCGCCGGGCTGTGTCTGGGCTCTTTCCAACACCCGGAGTCTGGGCAGTCCTGTGACGCCCCCGGGTTCTGTAGCGCGGCGAGTGTGATGCCCCTGGGTTCTGTAGCATGGCCAGTGCGGCTGGCACAGTCAAGCATGTCTTGGAGATTGCCAGGGATGCAGAGCTGGAGACACGTGGCACAGTGGGGCTCAAAGTGACACTTTGAGAAGTTTAAGAAGTGACGTCACCTTCCTCTGTGGGAACATACCCACAGCTGATCATTTGGGGCTGGGTGGATGGTGCAGGCCAGATGGCAGGATGTTCGGTGGTTACCCCCATGGGTGTTCCGGTCTCACGGGGACATACGAACTTTCCAACAGCAACACAAGCTTCAGGATGTGCAGCGATGGTTGATGGTGCGCACGCTGGCCGGCCAACGGGGCTCTGAACAGGTGTGATGGAATTAGATGGGGCGCTGAGACGGGAGGGGGCTGGAGCAGGTGGTGGGGAGCCTTCTAGACTGAGGCACCCCGGACCTAAAGGATCTGGGAGGCAGTGGGTTTGCTTAACTGAGGGAGGGAGGCTGCTGGCAGCTGGAGCATCCTGCCGGGCAGTGTGCGGTGTGGATTCTGAACAGGCAGAAGCCAGGCTGTGTGGCCCAGGACCCCCAAAGGAGAGGAGAGCGAGGTACTCACTCAGAAGCCAGGCTGTGTGGCCCAGGACCCCCAAAGGAGAGAAGAGTGAGGCACTTACTCTAGGCATAGTGGGAAGATGTTTAAGCCAGAGATTCAAGCTCGGATTGTTTATCTCGCTGATTGACATGAGAGGCAAGTCAGGAGGCCAAAGCAGAGGCTAGGAAGTGAGGTTCACACTGGACTCAGGAGTTGGGGTTGCTATGGATAGGGGTGCGCATGAGCTGCTGATGCTGTGCCTGTGGAATTGGTGGCCTTTTGCTAGTGTTGGCCTCTGGGCTGTGGGGATCCCTCATCGAGATGGGGGACACCTGCTGTTACCACTATTCCTCCTCCAACATCAGAATGAATGTGCTGTCAGCAACTGATGATAGTCCAAATCTTCATGGGGGGAGCCATCAAGAAAGTAGGGCAAAATTAGCTTTGGGGAGCTAAGAATGTGGAGACAGACTGGCAGATGCTGTGTGACTGGAACACTCGTTCTGTCCTGATCACTTCTGCTTTCTGATGGGATGGGAGGAAGGGCCGTGGGGTATCACTGGCGAAGGAAATGCTGGAAGCTTCAGGGCATATGAAAAATTTCAAAGGAGTTATTAGGAGAGCAGGAGAATTACATGCCATAGGAAATATAGATGTCAAGGGCTGCCCTGGACGGGAGTGACTTGGACAGGAACTAGTGTGGGGTGCGATTTATAACTTCTGGTGGTCACATGAAGCAAGCGGCACTTAAACCTGGCCTGGAATTCAGCTGATTGGTGGAGCAAAGGCAGGGGACAGTAGTGTGCAGGGGACAGGCTGTGAAAGTTAACCACAGAGTTGGACCAAGCACAGGAACAGTGAAAGTCTGTGTCTGAGGGTCTATGGTCACGTCAGAGGACTGGAGGTTGGGAGATGGAGATCCTGTGCCCAGGGGGATGGTGGGATTGTGGGATGGAGATCCTCAGGCGGAGTGGGGGACAGAGATCCGGTGCCCAGGGAGATGTTGGGATTGGGGAAATGGAAGAGGGCGTGCACAGTGCTGTGTAGAAGGACATGCCTGAGTCTAAATTTATGAGGGGATTGCATTCAGGAGGGGGTGTGCTGGTTTACGTTGACCGTCTACCTGAGAGGCTTGCCCTTGAATCTTAGCTCTGAGCGTGCTGATAACTAGAGGAGGGAAAACCATCCTGAGGGTGGGTGTAACGCTTCATGTGCTAGTCCCAGACTGGGTCAGAAGCAGAAAGCGAGGCGAGCACCAGCGTCCATCTCTGTTTCCTGACTGCAGGCACCACGTGACCAGCTTCTGCCGTCAGGTGGGCCACATCATGGAGCCGTGAGCCAAAATCAACCCTTCCTTCCCCGAGGTGATGTCGTCAGGAATGTAGAGGAGACTCGTGACACTGCTGCGAGCCACGGGAAAGGTGACGGACACAGGAACATACAGAATGGCAAGGGCAGGTCAAGGGGCAGCTGAAGCCTCCAGGACCCTGTGCAGGGAGCATCAAGGGGACTGAGACCCCGACAGGGCTGGGCTTGCGGGGCCGGCCCGTCTGGCAGTATCGCCTCCAGATCTGTGGCCTCTGCAGCACTAGACGGGCACTGCTGGAAAAGAGCCCAGCGCAGCTCTGGCAACTGCGGCTATTATCATTAATCCTTCCCAGGCAGCCCCTGGCAGGCCTGGAGGATTCATCCCCACCTTGCCACATGCTTGCCTGCCCTTCTAGAACTTTCCTCTTTGCCTGTGTGCAGAGGTAACCTGCTCAGTCCTTCCCTCCTGTGTGCAGTTCCATCGCTCTTGTGCTCAGGTTTGGGACACCTGGACTCTGGGCGCCTGGCCGAGGCTCTGGGCGTCGCTTCTGCCTGTCTGTGGCTGGGCTGTCCCAGCACCTTATTGCCTTGAGGCCAATTGTGCCTCCCACTGCTTTGATCTCCAGAACGCAGTCATGCTCACCGCCCTTGGATGTCTCTTGGTCACAGCACATGCCGGTGGGCTGTCAGATGACATGTAACCTTCACACTGTTGCTAGCATCCTGTGGCTGATTCATTCTTGAAAACCCTCATGCAGAGAGATCTCTGGGCTCGGGCACTGCCTAAGGGCGAGCTAACACCTCATCTCAAGCTTGAGACCTGCAACCCAAGCTTGAACCTGCAACCTGTGCTTGTGACTGTTGGAAAGTTGAGCATCCTGTTGTTTATGTCACAACATTGAACCGAGGCCTCCTGCCTAGCCCTCCCGTGCCGCTCCATGGTGACTGGTGACATCTCTGATGGCACCAGGACACTCAGCACTTCACACTCAGAGTAGAAAAAGACATGGGTGTAATTTTCACTAATGGATTATCATATTGCATTTGCATATATTCCCAATTATTTTATTCGTAAGAAAAATAATTGCTCCAACTAAATGGTTCAAGATTTCTTTCCAAGGGGGGCTGGAGCAATTTGCACAGCCATCTGGGCAAGTGGTGTAATTAGCGCGGCCACTCCAATGCTAATGAGGACCAGGTAGGCGGGAGCTCTTCCCCCGTATTTCTAAGACCTCCGTGTCCCAGCTGAGTTTGCAGATTGCAGGTTTCCAGTGGGGAGATGGAGACTGGTACATTGGTCACATTCCTGGAATGGCAGGAGGAGAAGGTGGCGTGTGTGTGTGTGTGCGTGTATGTGTGTGTGTGCATGCATGCATGTGTGTGTGTGTGTGTGTGTGCGTGTGTGTGTGTTCTCATCAGGATCCAGGACTGTGGATTCTAAAGAGATGAGGGTCTAATGGTTTTCTCAGGAGAGATCATTACATATGTAAAACACCTTCTTGTTCAAACTGGACAGACTTGAGCAGAGAACCTTGGCGACAGGAAAGACAGAATCACAACACTCCCGCAAGCAAAGCAGCAAAGGCTCAGACGCCAGCTTCTGAAGGGGCTGCTCCTGCGGACAGGGAATCTTCAGCACCATGGCCAGCGACCTGCCTGGGAACGCGTTGGTGAAGGTCTCCAGGAAGTATTTAGCAGAGATATAAAACAAAGCCAGGCAGAGCTGGCAGGAGGGGCTGCAGTAAGCAGGACGCTGTGTTAGAGAGAACACAGCTGGACAGAGAAGGTGACCTCGGAGAGCTGCAGAGACCCTGCCCAGAGACTATCCCCTGTCGGGAGCAGAGGCGATACTCAGCCTGTTGCAGCCTTAAGCCCCAGGAAAAGAACTTGCACAAGTCAAGGCAAGAACTCAGCTGTGGACCAAAGGGTCATTTGATGGAGTTGGGGGTCACAGGCACACACACGACCATCGCCAATCAGCTGAGGAGTCGGGGTGCAAACCACACGGCCTCTCTATGCAGAGTGTCTCGCTGCTCTTGTTCTGAGGGAAAGAATTCAGTCGAGAGACATGGACAGCTTGGATCGGTCCATTTAGCAGAGCAAGCACTCCCAAGGGGCCTGGGAGTGGGCTGCCTCAAGGCGGGGGGAGAGGCTCGGGGGGTTCTGCCTGGTGGTTGTTAAACAAGCTTTCTTAAATGTTCATGTGGTTAGTGGCATGTTCATGGGTAAGACTGCCAGCTGCAGGAGCCCTTGAGTCTTTTCCCCTTGAGTCGTGCTATAGGAGATTCTATTTGGGATGTTTCTTCCCCTAATCCTGTGGGGAAGCCCACAAAGACAGCAGGACGGACAGCATTTTAAATGATCTGATGACGGCAGTTGCTGTCATGTTTAAAATATGTCTCCCACAGGCTCATGTATTTGGGAAGGTAATGGACCTTTGAGAGGTGGAGCCTTGCGGGAGGAAGGTGGCCACAGGGGTGGGTCCTGAGGTGGATTAGACCCATGCTACCTCCAGGAGAGGTCTGCTTCTGCATCTGGCAGCCTAACAATTCTCAGCCTCTGGGACGGGAGTGACATAGCCTGTCTCCAACTTCTCCCGCCAGCCATGTCGCTTCTCCCTGAAGTTGCTTGACTTTATGTGTTCTCTTGCAGCAACACAACGAGTAACTAGTACATTGCCTTGGCGAGCACACACGGCCTGGAGCCTTCACCTCTGCGGCACAAACAGTCTAACTGCAGCTCCAAGCAGGTTTAACGACAAAGGTCATTCAGACTCTAGGATACATGGCATTTCAAGTGAAAACATACCTAAGCCCGCGGGATTCTGGGAGCTGAGAAAACCCAAATCCTTTTGCTCCCAGGTTGTAGCTCCCCTCCCCATTAAGTTCCTTTCCCCCATCCAAGCCACCAAAGTCCTAGAGCAGAGCAGACCTGGGCATAGGCCAGAGGGGAAATCGGGAGCTGGAAGGGTATTGGAGGAAGTCTAAGAACCTGGAGCAGTGCCCATGTTCTCACAGTGCTGACTGGTGCCTGCGGCCTTCAAGTGCAGCTAAAATCAGGACTGTCCAAACTAGCCAGGGCACTGGAGTCAATGGGCAAATGGAATATTCAGAGCCAATTAAGAGTAAAAAGTCCACTGTTACGTTTAACATAGATGGCTGCTGGGGGATGATGTCTGTTCTGGGGTGGTGAGGGGCCTAGGGTCCTGGATTCAGAGGTAGAGATAGATAGAGAACCCAGTGCCCCAGGAGCTGGGGCAGAATTGCACTGCCCACCGCGGCTCCTCTAGCCCGGCCGTCAGCAGCCCACAGATGGAAACTGAAATCCCTCAGTGTCAGCGTAATCCCTCCTGAGACCGCAAAGGAAAACTTCCCCAATCACAGTTTAGTGCTTGCTGGAAGATAAAAGGTGTTTGTATTTTGTTCCAATCATCTAATCTTTCCTCTTCCCTGATACCTGCTCTAAAACTTGTAATCAAAGCCCAAAGCGTCAGCCGTGAGGGATGAAGGCCGGCGTGGGAGTGGGTGCTGGGCTCTGCGATCGCTGATCTCAGTGCAACTCGATAAGATGATCAACTAGCTTTGCCCCCACCACTGCTGATCCAAGAGACTCAGCTGCCAGGGCCAAGAGCTGAAGCTCAGGTGGCAGAGTTCCAACAGGGTAAATGCAGCAAGGCGCTTGGTACCCTGTGGATCTCAACAATGCTCGGGAGCCTGGGTGCTGACTTTCTACTCTTAAGGCACGTTGGTAGTGATTCGAAACCACATGCCAGCAATTACGCTTTCTGCTCCACTCGAAGGTCCTCAGGGACGTGCATGGGCCTGGCGTGAAAAGGAGTCTCACACAGTGCAGGGCAGGACTGTAGGTCATGGCAGCCATGCAGGGCATGCTGCATGGTGCAGGGCAGGACTGTAGGTCGTGGCAGCCATGCAGGGCATACTTCATAGTGCAGGGCAGGACGATAGATCTTGGCAGCCATGCAGGGCATGCATGGTGCAGAGCAGGACAATAGATCTTGGCAGCCATGCAGAGCGTGCTGCGCCATGCAGGGCAGGACTGCAGGTCGTGGCAGCCATGCAGAATGTGCTGGAAGCATCCAAGAATAGGGACAGCCTGCAAATCCCACGATGACATACACAGTGAGGAGGGGACACTCTCCAAGTCACCTTGGCTCTGACTTTCTTCTCTTCTCCCTGACCCGTGTGTCTGGTCACCCTGGCCTGGGTGGGCTGTGGCCTCCATCCCTTTCTCGGTGAGTCCCTTTAGTGGTCTGTGATTCCTGGCAGGACCTGCTCACACCCCGTTCTGTTCTGATCTGCTCTGTGCTTAGTCTCCTGACTCCCCCCTTCACCTGGCCCCACCCAGCCCTGCGCCAGCTGCCCAGAGCTCTGGACGTCACTTCCCCAGAGCCCTCAGCTCTCCCTCCCTCCCTCTCGGAGCCCGTCCCAAGGAGCTCACTAGCCACATGGCAGATCACAGTCACTAGAGTGACCCAGAGCCAGCTCCCGAGGGACCTGCCTATAAGGGGGAAGCACGCAAGCGGCTCCTGCTCGGTGGACAGCGTGGGGGGATCACGTGAGGCTGCGCTGTGTCTTCCCTCCCTGGTGCCCACCGCCCACATGACACCTCCCGAGGGTTTCCAATGCGTGCTTCTGGGCCTGCCAGGGTCATGGCCCTAGGGGTCGATGCCGCTGAGGAAGGAGACGGTCGGTGGCTGGAAGTCCCGCCCTGGCTCCATTTTCTTACAACAGCTCTTACCAGCCACACGGGCAGTGTTGCTCCCAAGAGGCTCTGTACACCTTGCTGTGCCAGTCATGGAGAAGACATCCTGGCATGAGACGGGCTTCTTGGTGCTGGCAGGCCAGAGGGCACTGTGTGCAGAGGGTTTTCATCCAAGGCAGAGATGACATGCATGTGGGGCTGGTCCTACCATGGAGCCTGGGGATATTGGTTAGATGGGAGATGCTTGCCTTTCCAGACTCCTCCTTCGCGGGTCCCCGATGCTAGACACGCCCAGTTCCACCCAAGCCCTGTGGCCTCACATCTCCTCTGCTTGCTGAGGAAAGGAGCCTTGTGTTTCCACCGAGCCACCTGACAAACGCTCGGTGTGACCTGGTCACGTTTGGTCAAGCAGAGAGTTCTTGGGAACCCTGCAGTGGGCATGACCTAACTTGAAGATGTTTGAGAGTCCACAGATACACAAAGCTTGGAGCATCTCTGGTCTTCTGGTGGTATAGAAGCTTCTCGAAAATGCAGCCGCCATGTCTGTGCCTCCACGAGCTTGGCCAGAGGCAAGTCTGCCCTGGGCCCTACCAGACCTGTTCACCGTCACAGGGGCTGAGGTACTGGTGCCTGCAACGACAAGCTGCCACTCCCCACCTCTCCTTTGAAGCTGTAGGAACCTCCCGCTCTTCCCGTGAGCCCTTTCTTTTCCACCTTCCCTTCCTTCCAAGCTCAAGCTCCACCCACTGCCGTGAGGGGGTGCACACTGGCCTTCTGTGCTCATGTGCACCTCATGCATAAACAAGTGTTTTCTCTGGCTGATCTGTCTGCTGTCAGGTTAATTCACAGGCCCCGGGCAGCGAGCTCAAGGAAGTGGGAGATTGTCCCCCTGACTTCCACAGCTGTTCCTCCCTCGAGGCGTCGGCTTGGATTCAACACTGGACACGACGGTAGGGAAACACTCCTTACACTGGAAGCGTAGATGCTTAGGTGCGTTCTCTGGCCAGGTAGCCCGGCTCCTCATCCGCTCTCGCCCATGTAAAGGGAACTCACTTTCTGCTTTGAGATTCTCGCAGCTCTTGTGGTCTGAGGTCCGCAGCTATGATCCGGCTTTCTCTGCCACAGGCATGTTTTCTTCATGTCACAGTGGTCCTTTGGAATACGGTCTCTCTCCTTCCTTGGTCCATTCCCCTTTCCTGGCGACGGCCAGATGTCCTGTGGTCGGCTCTTCCACCCGTGCCGGGTTGCTTGGGCTCGCTGAGCCACATAAGAGATTCAGTTACGGTGCAGTTAAGTAAGCTGTACTTAGAGAACAGGGAGCAGTCTAGTCTGTGCCGAGTGTAGCCAAACCAGGCCGGCATGATGTTCAATTACGTCCCACCAAACTCGTTCTGAATGTGACCAGAACTCCATCTCTGACGAGGCAAGACGGGGGCCTGTGATCGCAGACGATCCCACAAGTGTCCGTGAGTGCGTGGTGCTGTGGAGGGCTCCCCCACTGATTCTCGCACCTGTCGTCTTGCACGTTTCTTCTCCAGGGAAAAGCAATTTTGATTTTTTGTTCTTTGAGGCTGTCCTGGAGTTCTTGCGCCATTAGGAACTCTCTCAGGGTTGGAACAGAGACTATTTGAGCACAAAAGAATGGAAATTGTGAACATATTTTCCCGATTACAATTTCAAAGGTCTTCGATTTCAGCCTCAAGTGAACAGCCCAGGATTAGGGAGAGAATAGAGCTGCTGGCCACGCGTGTGGCCCCCGCTCGCCCACCGCGTGAGGACCCCGCTCGCCCGCCGCGTGGACCCCGCTTGCCTGCTGCGGGCCCTGGGCTCTGGTACCTCGCTGGTCTGCACACGGCGGCCTTCTGCACTGGTCTGGCTCCACACCCACCCACCTGGGGAGGGCAGTCTCGACTTTCTGGACTTAAAAAGAATTGTCCCCTTTGAATGACAAAATAGGGCCAATTGGTGCGCTGTGAGCCCCTGAGGTGGGACTCATTCCATCACGCCCCAGGGCTTGGGGGGCAGCAGTCAGGAGGCTGTGGCTTGGACTCCCAAGAGGTCTGAGTCCCAGGCGCTGTGAGCAGCTCCAAGTCTCTGGTGGTCTTGACATTCTGACAGCAACAAATCAGCCACAGACCCGAGCGTGCTAATGGCCTCGACGTTCTGACGGTGGCCCAAGGGCCCCAGATCCAATTAACCCGGTGCTAGAATCAGACCTTTGTGGCCTGTTGCCCCAGCCCGGATGTGCTCTGAGGGAAAAAGGTTTCTCTTCATTTAAACGTTAAAAAGCAAGTAAATACACCAGATATGTATAAAGCTTCAGATTAAAGACATTTCAACCTACGTTGGAAAGCTAAGCTTTGCGTATATCATACAGAGAATTTTCAACGTGGAGGCAAATCAGTTATTTAATCTTCTGCTGCGACCCTGTGTCATGGTTCTCTCGGGCTGTTTTAATTATTTGCAGATAAGTCCTATAGCTCAGAGAAGCTATCACTGAGACACGTCTCACTGGCCGGCTTCTAAGACCTGGTTCAGGTCACATCAGGCCTTATGGCCAAGCAGGGGTCCTGTGTTCACATGTTCACGCGTTCAGGTGTTCACATGTTCACATGTTCACGTGTTCATGTGTTCACGTTTGTGCATTCAGGTGTTCGTGCGCTCACATGTTCACGTGTTCATGTGTTCACATGTTTAGGTGTTCACGTGTTTGTGCGTTCAGGTGTTCACGCGCTACAATATTCACGTATTCACATGTTCACGCGTTCACGTGTTCGTGCGTTCAGGTGTTCACGTGTTCAGGTGCTCACGGGTCCACATGTGGCCCTCATGCAGCCTTTCACACTACTGGAAATCCTTCCCTTCAACTCTTGACAGCCCCAGGCTGCCCGTGTTCAGATGATTGTGTGGCGTTCTGAACTCTGGCCAGAGGCGCTTAATCCAAAGGCCGGAGAGGCCAGTGAGCGCTGAGCAGGACACGCAATTCTTCATGTGGCGGCAGCTCTGAAGGGAGCACCCAGCACAGGGGCTGGTGGGAAGGGAGCACCCAGCACAAGGGAAGGTGGGAAGGGAGCACCCAGCACAGAGCAGGTGGGAAGGGAGCACCCAGCACAGAGCAAGAAGGGAGCACCCAGCAGGAGCAGGGAGCACCCAGCACAGAGCAGGTGGGAAGGGAGCACCCATCAGGCGGGAAGGGAGCACCCAGCAGGAGCAGGAAGGGAGCACCCAGCACAGAGCAGGTGGGAAAGGAGCACCCAGCAGGAGCAGGAAGGGAGCACCCAGCACGGAGCAGGCGGGAAGGGAGCACCCAGCAGGAGCAGGAAGGGAGCACCCAGCACGGAGCAGGTGGGAAAGGAGCACCCAGCAGGAGCAGGAAGGGAGCACCCAGCACAGAGCAGGCGGGAAGGGAGCACCCAGCAGGAGCAGGAAGGGAGCACCCAGCACGGAGCAGGCGGGAAGGGAGCACCCAGCACGGAGCAGGCGGGAAGGGAGCACCCAGCAGGAGCAGGAAGGGAGCACCCAGCAGAAGCAAAAAAGGAGCACCCAGCAGGAGCAGGAAGGGAGCACCCAGCAGCAGGAAGGGAGCACCCAGCACAGAGCAGGCAGGAAGGGAGCACCCAGCACGGAGCAGGTGGGAAGGGAGCACCCAGCAGAAGCAAAAAAGGAGCACCCAGCACAGAGCAGGCAGGAAGGGAGCACCCAGCACAGAGCAGGTGGGAAGGGAGCACCCAGCACAGAGCAGGCAGGAAGGGAGCACCCAGCACAGAGCAGGCAGGAAGGGAGCACCCAGCAGGAGTAGGAAGGGAGCACCCAGCAGGAGTAGGAAGGGAGCACCCAGCACAGAGCAGGCAGGAAGGGAGCACCCAGCAGGGGCACAGGTGCTGGAGCAACTCTGACTTGGTTTCCTGGTCTCGTGGTCCAGTCATCAGTGCTGGGAGCCAGGGCTCTGTGGGACATTTCAGAGTCCACGGAATGTGAAGCCCTGACCTTGCTTGGTTGCCCAGCCTCTGTTTTGCCAGGTTCCTTGCCGCGCTGTGCTCCTTGCTACTCTCTGCTCCTTACCGCTGTGCTCCTTGCCGCGCTGTGCTCCTTGCCGCTGTGCTCCTTGCCGCTGTGCTCCTTACCGCTCTGTGCTCCTTACTGCTGTGCTCCTTACCGCTCTCTGCTCCTTACCGCTGTGCTCCTTACCGCTGTGCTCCTTACCGCTGTGCTCCTTACCGCTCTCTGCTCCTTACCGCTGTGCTCCTTACCGCTGTGCTCCTTACCGCTGTGCTCCTTACTGTGCTGTGCTCCTTACCGCTGTGCTCCTTACCGCTGTGCTCCTTACCATTGTGCTCCTTACCGTGCTGTGCTCCTTACCATTGTGCTCCTTACCGTGCTGTGCTCCTTACCATTGTGCTCCTTACCGTGCTGTGTTCCTTACCGCTGTGCTCCTTGCCGCTGTGCTCCTTGCCGCTGTGCTCCTTACTGCGCTGTGCTCCTTACCGCTGTGCTCCTTACCGCGCTGTGCTCCTTGCCACGCTGTGCTCCTTGCCGCGCTGTGCTCCTTGCCGCGCTGTGCTCCTTACCGCTGTGCTCCTTGCCGCGCTGTGCTCCTTACCGCTGTGCTCCTTGCCGCTCTGTGCTCCTTGCCGCGCTGTGCTCCTTGCCTGTGCTGTGCTCCTTGCCTGTGCTCCGCTCCTTGCCCATGCTGTAGCCCCACCTTCCTGCAGTCCCCGCCTGAGCTAGAGACCTGCTCCCATGTGCCATGTCTTCCAAGTGCTCTGAGGCCCCATCCCAAGGTCTCCAGAGGTTCTGCAGGTGTCCCCTGGCCTTGTGTGGCTGACCCTAACTTGTGTCCATTACCTGCTATCCACTTCGTCACACACGTGGACACTGCTCAGTCTTTGCCCACATGGTGCCACGATCTCGTGCTCCTGCGCTAACGGAAGGCAGGTGTGCCCTGTCCCTGGCTCCCCATTGCATAATCTCCAGTATCTTTGTCCCCAGCCCCAGTGAGGACATTGGATTCACACAGCTGGAGCCTGTGTCCAGCTTCCCTCTGTATAGGACGGCCTTCCCAAGCCAGCTGCTGTCCTGTCTCCCTCTCTCTTCACTACACCTTTCTTGGGTCCTCCTTCTCTAACCCCTGCTTTGGGGACCTGGGGCTGTGATCATGGAATGTCTTTCAGTCCACCTTAGAGCATGCAGGTGTGGATTGTCTGTATGGCCACGGCTGACCCTCGGCGTCACGTACTTGGACCTTGAATGTGGCTCTTGTCACGTACTTGGACCCGGAATGTGGCTCTGGGAACATGCATCTCAGATCAACGCACAGGCCCCCTTTGCCTTGGGTTTCCACGGCTGCGACAGATTTGCCTAACGGTCAGAGCTGAGTTCACCATGCAGCTGTGTGCCGCCGAGACAGATCAGGGCAGAAGAGCAGGCGCATGGGGACAGACAGCACCCCGGCCTGGCGACCGAGCACTCCTCACTGGAAGCCTTAGCTTTGGGGAGAGGGTGACATTGCTTTTCGTCCTGATGACTCTGGCTGGTCACAGGGCGGCGTCAGCAGTGGGTGTGGCTGACCACAGTCTCTGTGCTCTGGCCGTTCTGATGCAGCTTAGTGTGGGGGCTCTGGAGGCCCGAGCCTGTGAACATGTGTGTGCACATGTATGTGTTTATGTATGTATGTGTCTGATTATGTGTGTTTATGTGACCATCTGCTCATGTATATATGCATATGCATGCATGTATGTGTGCTTCCGCATAATTATGTGCATATGTCTGTGAGTGCATGAGTGTGCACATGCCTGTGTAGGTGCATGTGTATGTGTGTGTTTGTATGTGCATGTGTGTACATTGCATGTGTGTGCTGTAACTGTATGTGTATTACCTTGTATGCATGTGTGTTTATACATGCTATGTGTACATGTGCATGTGTATGCTGTGAGTGCATGTTTTTACCTTGTATGCATGTGTGTGTTTGTACTGTGTGTGTACATGTGTGTGTGTATGCTGTAACTGTATGTTTTTACCTTGTATGCATGTATTTGTACATGCATGTGTACATGTGTATGTGTATGCTATAAGTCCATGTGTATTTACCTTGTATGCATGTGTGTATTTTACATGCGTGTGTGTACATGTGTATGTGTACGCTATGTGTCCATGTGTATTTACCTGGTATGCATGTGTGTATTTGTACATGCGTGTGTGTACATGTATATGTATGCTATGTGTCCATGTGTATTTACCTTGTATGCATGTGTGTATTTGTACATGCATGTGTGTACATGTGTATGTGTATGCTATAAGTCCATGTGTATTTACCTTGTATGCATGTGTGTATTTGTACATGCGTGTGTGTACATGTGTATGTGTATGCTATAAGTCCATGTGTATTTACCTTGTATGCATGTGTATAGTTGTACATGCGTGTGTGTACATGTGCATGTGTATGCTATGTGTCCATGTGTATTTACGTTGTATGCATGTGTGTGTGTGGCTGTACTTGTGTGTGTGCATGTGCATGTGGCCTGTGAGGACAGCCAGTATGGTCAGCATCGAGTCTGGCACGGCTTAGCCACTCCCAGCTCTCAGCTCTGCGGTAGAAACTCCCAGAATCCCACACAGGCAAGACGTAGACTGCTGTAACCACAGCTGAAGGGAGGAAAGATGGAAGCAAAGAGTGGTTGGTGTGAAGAGGCCAAGTTCCCTTGATGACGTGGCGCAGGGTCACGCTAGCGTGTCCAGGAATGGATTGTAACACCATTCCAGAAGAGGCCCACACTAGGAGTGTCCAGTGGGGTAAGGAGGGCTCCTCTTTACAGAGCCACTGCAGGTCAGCTCCATGAGACATGGGCCCCATTCCTGCTGAGGGCAGAGGAGCGGGTGGACATGGTCGTTTGATTCTCAAGTCACAGTACTGACCCAGGCAGCACAGGGACTTCACACACAGGCAGCTGGCAACCCTCAGAAGGTGACTGAGTCTGACCTGTGGTGAGTCACATGGATGGTATGGCCACACATGAGCTGAGACAGACGCTTTGCCTTCTGCTGGTCTCCCCGAAACAGTCTGTCAGAGAAATGGCCACAGGAGCCAAGTGCAGAAGCGCCGTCCAGCCCCCACCAGGCAAGTGCTCATCGGAAGCACTGATGCTTCCTGGCAGCCAAGGGGCGAGCGCTCCGCGGCTGACGGGTCAGCACAGTGCCCAGCTCCGTGGCTGAGGGGTGGGCACAGTGCCT
The DNA here is from genome assembly GCA_023101885.1 of Typhlomys cinereus. Classification (NCBI taxonomy): domain Eukaryota; kingdom Metazoa; phylum Chordata; class Mammalia; order Rodentia; family Platacanthomyidae; genus Typhlomys; species Typhlomys cinereus. Next base: position 391,083 of record JALPQD010000510.1, read on the forward strand.
GGCTCCGTGGCTGAGGGGTGGGCACAGTGCCCGGCTCTGTGGCTGAGGGGTCAGCACAGTGCCTGGCTCCGCAGCTGAGGGGTGGTGGGCACAGTGCCCGCCTCTGTGGCTGAAGGGTTGGCACACAGTGCCTGTCTCCATGGCTGAGGGCTTGGCACAGTGCCCAGCTCTGTGGCTGAGGGGTTGGCACAGTGCCCGTCTCCATGGCTGAGGGCTTGGCACAGTGCCCGGCTCTGTGGCTGAGGGGTTGGCACAGTGCCCATCTCCATGGCTGAGGGCTTGGCATAGTACCTGGCTCTATGGTTGAGGGGTGGGCACAATGCCCGACTTTGTGGCTGAAGGGTTGGCACACAGTGCCTGTCTCCATGGCTGAGGGCTTGGCACAGTGCCCAGCTCTGTGGCTGAGGGGTTGGCACAGTGCCCGTCTCCATGGCTGAGGGCTTGGCACAGTGCCCGGCTCTGTGGCTGAGGGGTTGGCACAGTGCCCGGATCCGTGGCTGAGGGTTGGCACAGTGCCCGGATCCATGGCTGAGGGTTGGCACAGTGCCCGGATCCGTGGCTGAGGGGTTGGCACAGCACCGGTCTCCAGACTGATGAGGACAGGAAAGGACATACCTAGCAGCATTTAGCCCAGATAACCGTGCTGTACTGATGTCCAGTCCCTAGCTTTGGAAACTGTCCCCACCTGTGAGATCCCAGAGTCTAATTCCGTGAATCAGTTTGACTGACAACAGGTACCCAGACATCATCTGGTGGGACGGCACTCTGAGTGAGCCTGGGCACGGTTGGAAAGGCCAACATTTGAAATGGTTCATGGCGTCGAGAAGGTGCCCCCTACCCCCCTGGCAAGTGTGGGCTTTACTCCATCCAGGTGGGAGCCTGGACAGAAGAAAAGACCAAGTGGGTGTGACTTTGTCCTGCTCAACCGTCTCTGTACAGGACGTGCCTCCTCCTGCCTCTGTACGTTTCCAGGGGCTGCGGCCTGCCCACTGCCAGACAAGGGCTTGGGGCAATCTGCAACCACGAGCCAGCTCCTTAGCCTCCCCCCGCAGGACACACTGATTTAGCTTCTCTGGCAACTGAGCCGCAGCTGCTGGCAAGAGCCGATGAGCACCGCGTGCGGGTTCTTCTCCCCGAGAGCCTGGGAATCCGAAGCAATTCCACGGCTTCACATTCTTCTACAGACCGAGTGAGTTACAGAGCCACGAGTGAGGGAGCTCGGAGAGGAGGGGTGAGGGCAGAGGGCGATAGATCTTGGGTCGGCCCTCACAGATCGTTTCCCACATCGTCACGTCGGATACCAGCAGTCATCACGCGGCTCTCGCTGAGCATCTGCCTGTCAGCCTCAGTGAACAGGGAAGACGTCTATGAATGGTTTGACCCAAGGACTGCTCAGGCCGCCCTGTGGTTCGCTGCTGAGATGAATGGTGGTGTGTGGTCCGACCTCGGGGGGGGGGGTCTGCTCCCAGCCAGCCCGCATTGCTCTCCACTATGGGTGGCGAGGAGCTAATGCTCCTAGACAGGTTGGGAAGCCATGCAACTCACATTCATGTCACCAAGCAGAGCTGGGCTTCCAGGCGGGACGTGAAAGACTTTGAGGAGGAAAGTTGGCAGACATGGGGGTCCTAATCAGGGAGGAATGATGGCGACCTCATCAGTTTCCCAGACTGATCACTGGAAAAGTCAGAAAACAAAACATCAGGGTGCACACAGACAAACATCAGAGTGCACACACAAATATCAGAGTGCACACACAAATATCAGGATGCACACACAAATATCAGGGTGCACACGCGCAAACATCAGGGTGCACACAGACAAACATCAGAGTGCACACACGAATATCAGGGTGCACACACAAATATCAGGGTGCACACAGACAAACATCAGAGTGCACACACGAATATCAGGGTGCACACACAAATATCAGGGTGCACACGCACAAACATCAGAGTGCACACAGACAAACATCAGAGTGCACACACGAATATCAGGGTGCACACACAAGTATCAGGGTGCACACGCACAAACATCAGAGTGCACACAGACAAACATCAGAGTGCACACACGAATATCAGGGTGCACACACAAGTATCAGGGTGCACACGCACAAACATCAGAGTGCACACAGACAAACATCAGAGTGCACACACGAATATCAGGGTGCACACGCGCAAACATCAGGGTGCACACACAAACATCAGGGTGCACACACAGACATCAGGGTGCACGTGCACAGACATCAGGGTGCACGTGCACAGACATCAGGGTGCACACACAGACATCAGGGTGCACACACACAAACATCAGGGTGCACGTGCGCAAACATCAGGGTGCACACACAAATATCAGGGTGCACACGCGCAAACATCAGGGTGCACACACAGACATCAGGGTGCACGTGCACAAACATCAGGGTGCACACGCACAGACATCAGGGTGCACGTGCACAGACATCAGGGTGCACACGCGCAAAACATCAGGGTGCACACGCGCAAACATCAGGGTGCACACACAGACATCAGGGTGCACGTGCACAAACATCAGGGTGCACACGCACAGACATCAGGGTGCACACGCGCAGACATCAGGGTGCACACGCACAGACATCAGGGTGCACACGCGCAAACATCAGGGTGCACGTGCACAAACATCAGGGTGCACACACAGACATCAGGGTGCACACGCGCAAACATCAGGGTGCACACGCGCAAACATCAGGGTGCACACGCGCAAACATCAGGGTGCACACGCGCAAACATCAGGGTGCACGTGCACAAACATCAGGGTGCACACACAGACATCAGGGTGCACGTGCACAAACATCAGGGTGCACACGCGCAAACATCAGGGTGCACGTGCACAAACATCAGGGTGCACACACAGACATCAGGGTGCACACGCGCAAACATCAGGGTGCACGTGCACAAACATCAGGGTGCACACACAGACAGCAGGGTGCACACGCGCAAACATCAGGGTGCACACACAGACATCAGGGTGCACACGCACAAACATCAGGGTGCACGTGCACAAACATCAGGGTGCACGTGCACAAACATCAGGGTGCACGTGCACAAACATCAGGGTGCACACGCACAAACATCAGGGTGCACGTGCACAAACATCAGGGTGCACGTGCACAAACATCAGGGTGCACGTGCACAAACATCAGGGTGCACACGCACAAACATCAGGGTGCACGCGCAAACCCAAGAAAGCTGAAGGGCCAAGAAACAGCAGCCCAGGAGGCCAGAAGAAACTCAGGCCCAGTCAGACTCAGCCTTCCCAACCATAGGAGACAACGCTGGGTAACCCCGCACCCACGCCCATAGGATGCACCACATCACATCCACGCCAGCAGGCTGCACCACACCGCATCCACGCCAGCAGGCTGCACCACACCGCATCCACGCCAGCAGGCTGCACCACACCGCATCCACGCCAGCAGGCTGCACCACACCGCATCCACGCCAGCAGGCTGCACCACACCGCATCCACACTAACAAGTTGCAACACACCACGCCAGCAAGTCGCTCTTCTGGCACCTCAGCTGCAAGCCTCGCTCCACAGGTCTGTCAGGATGTGGCAAAGGAAAACAAAATACTGCAGAATTCTACACATACTGTGTATGTGTGTGTGAGTGTGTGCATGTGTGTGCGCGCACGCATGTTTGATTATGTATATATGCATGTGTGTTCATGCATGTATGCACATGAATATGCGTGTGTGTATGTACTGATATGCATATGCATGCATAACACATTAATATATGCAATATGCATAAATTACCTATGTGAATACATATGTTCTTGTGTGTGAATGCATGTGCACTCTCATGTGTGTTTGCACTATCTGTGTGTGCATGACACAGAAGTACATGTGCATGAGCTTATATGTGTCAACCTATGAAACATGTCTGCAGTGCTGTCTCCTACACCCTACTTCCCTCACTGACTTTGACAGAGGCCCCCATACCCTGCCACATTGTTGTCACTTGGTAGCCAGAAGCGCTGCCAGCCAAGTTGCCCCAGCTTTTCCTGAAAGGTGATTCAAGAAACCAGCCCCTGCCGCTGTGGTCCCTTCAGGCACAGAATGAATTCCACTCACAAGTCTGACAAATGCACACGTGACCCTCCATCTGGATCTCGCAGGAAACTGCAGCTGGTCTGCGGCTGGATTCCAGGGTGGGCAGGAGCTGCACTCCTACTGGCTGCTTTGCTATTGGGGCGGGGGCGTCCTATTCATGCAAGAGACCCCCAGCTGGAAGACCTGTTCACCCCCACAGCCAGGAGGAAATGCCTGCCTGCAGGGTTAGAAAGTCAAGGCCCGAGGCACCTGCTCTACGCCTGCCTTGGCGGAGCCTCATTAAGTAATTACCCGGACTTAATAAGGAGATCCGCGGGAAGGGCGGGAGGTGGGCGTCCTCGTCAGAGCATGACGCTCGTTCTTTCCTTGCAAAGTCTCTCCAACGGGTCGCAGGATGACAGACGTGCCAGTACCTCAATCCTTTGAAGCTCGTGATGCCATCAGAACCAATTTACTCCTAATTACACTAATCATCCTCAACATGATACGCAGCTTTAGGTCAGATATGGTCATCTACTGCTTGGGAGTGTCTTGCCAATTCTCAGGCTGCCCGCCTCGGGGCACTAGCGTGGGGACAGTTAGCAAGTCCTTCCACTTAAACTCCTGATGTTGTGGTAACCGACGGCCAGGCAGCGTTTGGGTTCCCAGTATCCCTCCTGTGGTCCTCGGGCAGGCAGTGTCCAGGGACTGCAGGTCAGGGGTCTTCCAGAACAGGAAGCCTGGCTGCCTCACGGGGTTCAGACCTTTTCTCTTCCTTCCGTTCTCCCTTCATTTGAACCAGACCTCAGGTGGTGCCAGGGGCTGGGCGAACGGGTAAAGAGAAAGCGCCAACCCTAGTTTTCTCTTCACCCGAGGCTTCCAAGGACCCGGCGTCCACCTCAACATTCTTTGCTGGACCCTGTGCGCCTCGTAGCTACGAGTTACAGCACTGTCTTTTTCTTCCTGACTTGACCACCCATTAGGGGCAGTGGAACTTTTGGGGACTCCACGGGTCTCTGTGGACTACTTCCACGCAGTGCTCGGTCACCTCAAGTTCCCGAGGCCCCAGAGCCCAGTTCCTGTGTAATTCGTCAGTCCTCAGAGCTCCCCATGCTGTGTGACACCCCACGGGCCCCCTTGGCCCTGCGTGTGGCCTGGGGGTTCCCGTCCACCACCATCTCCCGCTGGGTCCTGTCTGTGCTGCCCCATCCCAGCTCTGGCTGCTGGACTCAGGAAGCGCAGGACTGAGCCATGCCATCATTTCCTCGCTGTTCTGGACGGCCAAAGGCCGGGGCTGTTTCCATGAACGGGAAACGTCTCCTCAGGTCGGGCGCTGGAGGAAAAACCATTGCCGGCCTCGTCCGGCTCCTGTGGCCACATCTTCCTGTGGCGGCATCATGCCCACCTGTGCCTCTGTAGTCACCCCCCTTCCACCTCTGTGTGCAGCAGATGCCCCCAACCTGTGAGAAATTCTCTACCAAATTTTCTAAGTGTTAAAGTAAAGATAGGGAGACTCCATTTTAACACAATGCCATCCAATCAGAAGTCCCTCATGAGTCAACAGGTCCCGAAAGATAAATAGGACGTCTCACGAGAGTCGGGAGGGGCCCTGGGCAGAACTCGGGCTCTGAGCCTCAGTAGGTGGCGCACTGTGCTGAGGCTGACCGGCAGGCAGCCAGGGAGCAGTGGTCCTTTGGCAAGTCTTCCCTCGGACACACAGGGAGAGGCAGAGTGGGGAGGGGCACTGGGATGTGGCGAGTCTCCTCCGGCTGGGATACCCCCCGACACCCCTCCTTCCATACTCACCCATCAATCCAGACTGTCACACAGTGTGGCCCCGCGGTGTCCTGACTGTCAGATGAGCCTCAGGCTGGGTAGCAGCCACATACAGAGGATGGGGAAATGGAGGCAAGGACCATTTCTAATGACTGTTTACCTGGAAAGGCCTTCTTCACGGTTCCACAGTGTATGCAGTAAACTTGGATGACTTTTCCCTTCTGCTGGGACCAAGACGATGGCTTTTTGAACTGATCTCAAGTCCCGCTTCCAAATGCCGCAAATTCTGTTCCTCCCGTCTTGGTTCTCTCTCTGTGTGTGCAGTGATCATTGTACTGCAGATCGGGTCATTTCTATCACAGCTGCTCCGTGGCAGAGAACTCTGGGCACCTGCCAGGCCATGGGCTGGTAGTGCAGTGTCTCACGCTCCCAGAGAACAGCTTCCGTGGGGAGCATGAGGGACAGTGTCCCCCCTGCTTCCTCTGCCTGCCAGCACCTCCGCCCCTCCTCTCCTGCCACATGCCCTGCCCCCTCTACCTGGGGCCACCCGAGGGCACAGAGGCAGGACACGGCAGGGTCAGGCTGCAAGGCCAGTTAAGAGCTTTGCAGAATGTCCTTCTGGGCTCTTTGCCGCAGGATGGAGAGGGCCCTGGGGGGTCGCAGCACAGGATTGAGACAGATGGTCAGAGGCACGACAGGCACCAGGGGTGACGGGTGACAGACATGGGTTTGGACATTCAACGGTCCACAGTCTCATCTTTACTTTCCTCTGTTTGTGTTTATGCCATGTCTCGGGTAAGCGAGCTTACTGGCGAGTGTAATGATAGGATTCGCATTTGTTTATTGTAAATATTATAACTTAGCGCCGGGTGCATAAAATATGAGGAATGCGTCTGCAGCGAGGCCCGTGCATTGCATTACGGGTCTCATCTAGGGAAATGGGCTGGAGCATTATCATCATGAAAGCAGCATCCACTTCTCCTTATTTACAGTGCACAGTTCATTGGGTTTTTAAAAGAGAGAGAAATAGAAGGAATCCATGCTGAAAATGGAGAAGGAACTCAAGTCTGTTTACCTCTAGAGACATTTCTTGGACAAAAGGAAAAACAAAGCTATTGAATCCTCTGAAGACACCAGCAGAAGAGCACACGGTTATTTAAATTCCAGCCGAGTAAACAAGCTGCTGGACGCTCCCTTCGGTGCCACCGAGGGATCCGCTCTGGGGCTGCGGTTAAACTCGCTCCTGTGATTGAGCTGGTGGTGCTGACCACGCGGGTGCGAAGGAGACCACTTCCTGTCCAGGCTGAGCTCAGAGGCCAGGCCAGTGACCCCAGCTGTGTGTGGCCCCGGCTGTGTGTGTCCCGGCTGTGTGTGGCCCTGGCTGTGTGTGACCTCAACTGTGTGTGTCCCCCCCAAGGCTGTGTGTGACCCCAGCTGTGTGTGACCCCGGCCGTGTGTGTCCCCGGCCGTGTGTGTCCCCGGCCGTGTGTGGCCCCGGCCGTGTACTCTATGGGGCTCTGCTAGCCCTCAAGAGCTGCACAGTCTGATCTCATCAAAGAAAGAAGAGCTTGTTAAAATTAGAAAACGCTGAGAAATGAGATCGGCCAGGAGGTCTGTCAGACTGGCGGCTGTTACTTATGAGGTCATGTCCTCTGGCCATTTCAGTACCCTTTGGGGACACTTTCCAAGAGGCTTAATAAATAGGGTGCACACTGCCTGCCCGCTGATCTGGGCTTCTTGCTTGTACCTATCTGCCAAGAAGTCAGCTGCACCCTGGCCGGCAATGCTTGTTGACCCTGAGCTCATGGGGCAAGGAGCACACGTCCCATAGCCATCCTGGTACTAAAGCCGTGGCACTGTGGAGACAACCAGGAGCCCCCGGGCAATGGCGAGCACTGTGGGCGAGAGACTTCTTCCGTACCTTGGAGGGGTGCTCACCACAGATGGGGGCCACTGACTGTCACCATAGTCTAGGGGCTTCGGTCTCGGGAATGCAGTGCCTGGTGGTGACAGTTCTCTGTTCTCAACTTCCACTTGTACGCACGTCCCTCATGGCTTTGCAGGGCAGGGAACGCTTAGCTGGAGGCCGTGGTCATAACATCACAGTTTATGTCCCTCCGTGTGATTCCTCTGGCTGGGAGAAGCACGGCTTTTTCCTTTTATGATACCTAAATGCATTTTCTTAACAGCTTATTTTCTTGAGCATCTTAATAATTCTTCCGGTGGCGCTAACAAATTCCTTGATGATGGTAGAAATTGCCGGAGAGAAGCGCGGGCCCTGCCATCCTTCTTCTCCCGTTTGAGCTGATATCCGAGGCTGGCACCCTCAAAGGAAGACAGCAAATATTTTCCAGTTTAGAATCCATCAGCGCTTCTGAGAGCACCAGAAGGTAATTGGCTCCCGGAGGCCTCGTGGCCCACGTGGGACAGCGCCCCTCGCCTCTGGTCTGGACCTGAGCCTCTGCGTGCCCCACTTTCTGTGCGAGGCTTTGCATGACTTGGTCTGTAAAGCAATCTTATTTAGAGCCAAGCCATCAAGGCGGGACCCCGCTCGGCTATCAGAGCACAGCCCTTGGAGGGTCTCTCGGTGGTCTTTCAGAGTGGCTGCCATCAGTACTCACTTGGCAAGCAGGATGGCTGTGCACTGAAGGCTGCTGACGCTGCACAGGAGTCAGCTGGCGCCGGTCGCTATCCCATATCACCCCCGGTTCTCCCCCACTGCCCTGAACACACTGTATCGCCCGTCTGTCACTGACCACCCCGCCTTGCCCCGACTCTCACCGTCCACCCCATATTCACTGCCCACCCCACTTTGCCCTGACTCTCACTGTCCTTGCTTCTCCTTGAGTGCTAGTGTCAGGTGGACGCTCAGGCAGGGCCCCTCATATCTGGCGTTTGCAGGTTTTGCTATGCAAGCACGTGACTCGTGCAGCAGGTAGGAATGATTACGTTTCCTAATAAGGAAGCATTAGACACAGTGAAGCTTAAAGCATGAACGATATAGCTCGTCACCACAATTTTCCACCACGGGGTGTCCGCCACAATAGAATGTTCTGTTGCAGAAATGTCTGATGAAGAACCGAGGTGTCGTGTGTGAGACCTGGGATAACTGCTTAGCACTACTCAAAAAGAAACAAGAGGAGGAAGAGGAAGAGGGAAGGAGGAGGAATTGAGCAAAGGGGGGCTTCCTATCCCCAGAGTTTAGATTCCCACCAGCACTTCACGCATCAGGGTTCGTTGGGACCAGTGACACCCACCGTGTCAGGCAGCAAGTTGCATGCCAGCCTCTGCGATGAGCGAATCTCCTCAGAGCCCAGCAGGATTTCACCCCAAATCTCCCCTCATTTTCTATCATAGCCCTGCACGGTCATAAGTCGATTGCCATGTGACCGGGCTATTAACTCAAGCCATCAATAGAAAAGACACGTTTATCTGCTTTCTCTCTGCCTGTAGCGAGAGATGGACAAAAGGGAGAAAGGCACTGGGGGACTTTAAACCTCGGCCAGCAAGATGCGGCTGAGCTGAGCCCCAGGCCTCTCGCAGACCAACACTGGTCCTTCCGCCAGGCCCTGGGGGGGGTGTCAGTGGTCCTGTCGGTTTTCCCAGCAGAAACATCAGAAGCATGACGCGTCATCATAACCAATGTGTCCGTGCTCCATGGGGCTGGGGGCTTCTTGACCCACCACGGGGACGCTCCAGGAAACTCCCTGATCCTCACGTGGAGGGCTCCCCCTTTCCTGGGGCGAGGGGACAGGCGACTGGCGCATGCCCAGACCCGCGGTTGGCTGATGGATGTGCACTCACTGCGAGCCTCCCATTGGCCGCCAGACCAAAGCAGGTTAGAGATTTTCTTCTCGTCGTCAGTCAGAACAGAGTCAGCGCCCAGAACTCCCGGTGCTCCGTCAACGTCCATGCTGCGCAGCCATCACTGAGGACCCCCCCCCGCTGCTCTCGCTCCACCTCCAGGGATGTTCTTGCACCCTGGCTGTGGCTCAGGGTCTCTGTCAGGAAGATGCACCCTGGCTTGCTGACCCTGGCCTCCTATAGCACCCCCATACTCCGCACGCGGCAGCACGTGACAGAGCAGGACGGTGTGGCCAGCAGCTCTTCGCAGGACGGCGCCTTGCCCAGCTCTGCTTCCCTGTCTCGCGCCATTCCAAGAAGACGCGGAAAAGGTGGTTGTTGTCTAAAAAGCAATTTGAAGGAGTAGCAAGGTTTTCCCCACCCAAGTCAAAGCCTTTTTTTCAGCCCAGGAGAAACCATCGTTTCTTCCTAATTATTTGAGCCAAGGAAGGACAGATGCAGCCCATGCCTACATTTATTTGAAAAGCAAAATGCCGAATTGAAAACAGAGGTTGGTCTCTGCCGCAGTACCTTCCCAGCTTGCAGAATGAGAAGTAATGAAATCAATTTCATCCGCGTGGGTCGGGCACCCACGCTGGCCGCGTCTCCTACCCCTTGGGTGCCAGGGAAAGACGCTTTCCTGATTGGTCCTCGCCTGTCCCCAGGTGCAGATTCTGCTCTGTGGATGATGTGCAGCCTGCGCCCATCCGCTCCAGTCCTCCGAAGCCCAGTCTCACCAGTTCACGTCCTGATCAGAGTCGCAGCCACGATTGCGTGCAGAGTGCGGCTGCTGTGCGGGTCTTGCGTTCGCGGTTGATTCTGCTCCGATGCCGCTGTTGCTCAGAGGTCGGCCAAGTGATTGGATGCACAGACTCTCTCCGGTCCTTTCCCACCCGTGTCTTCCGCCAGCACCGGCAGCGAGGAGGGGTTGGCACACGGGTAGAGGCTGCTAGGAGTGGGCCTTTGTACATCCCTCACGTGACCTGGGGGTCAAAGAGCACTGGGGTACAGGGCGATTGGACTCTGCCTGCTGCATCCTGAGACACCAGGGAACGCGATGCTGTGATCATGTTTTCAGAGTTAAGCACACTCGGCTTTTCAGCCCCTGCCCAATATGGGGGCAAAAACAGCTCAGGCCCCCCAGTCTGCAGAGGGCCTGAGACTGGCGGGACACGTTCTCCACACACGGCGTGGAGACCCCGCTGCGACAGAAACAGGCATGGGTATTGCGGCCACACGCACAGGACACCTGTCGGGGTGGGGGTCCCACAGGAAGGAAGACACTTCCCTGAACCTTCAGGGCGAGCTCAGCCTGCTACAGCTTGGGCGCCCAGGCTCACCCCGAGGTCAGCGAGCGAGGACATCGGACTGCTGCAGGCCGTCCCAAGGGGTAGGGTCTCGTCACAGTGGCCCATCTGACCTCAGGACAGCTCCCTGCACCTCGACCAGGGTTTACTGGGGTGGGGCCCGAGGCAGCAGGATCAAGAGTTCCATGGCTGACCACGTAGTGAGTTCAAGGGCAGCCTCCTACCTGAGCTCCTCTCTCAAGAAAGCAGAAACCAAACCAAACACGCCCCTCCCTGCCACCCTGTGCTACCTGGCTGTGTAGCAGGGGCACACTGGCTTCAGGGAGGACCCCAGACAAGACTGGAGAGGCAGAGGCCTCGGGCAGCGGTCCCTCAGCTTTTAAAGTGCAGTGTTACAGGCATGTAAGAGCTTGGGGATTCTACCATGGTGGGCCCCCCTCCGCTCCTAGCAGAAGGACAGGCCTGGTTGAAGGGCCCATCTCCAGCGTCTTCCTCTGGTTATGGCTGTCTAAGGCATCCTGGCACTGGCGTGAGAGTCCATCTCTTGACTGTGTGCCAGGCACATCGTTCTTCGGTGAGGCCAAGTCCTGCCTGACGCTGGCCAGACACCGAGACGCCAGCAGGACACGCAGGGCGGAGGAGCGAGGGGAGGAGCGAGGGGAGGAGCGAGGAGGAGGAGTAAGGGGAGGGGCGAGGGGAGGAGCGAGGGGAGGAGCGAGGGAGGAACGAGAGGATAGTAAGGGGAGGGGCGAGGGGAGGAGCGAGGGGGAGGAGCGAGGGGAGGAGCGAGGGAGGGGCGGTGGAGAGGGGAGGAAGCGAGGGGAGGAGCGAGGGGAGGAACGAGGGGGAGGAGCGAGGAGGAGCAAGGGGAGGGGTAAGGGGAGGGGGCGAGGGGAGGAGCGAGGGAGGGGCGGTGGCGAGGGAGGAGCGAGGGGAGGAGCGAGGGAAGGAGCGAGGGGAGGGGCGAGGGGAGGGGCGAGGGGAGGAGCGAGGGAGGGGCGAGGGAGGGGGCGGCGGCGAGGGGAGGAGCGAGGGAAGGAGTGAGGGGAGGGGCGAGGGGAGGAGCGAGGGGAGGAGCGAGGGAGGGGCGAGGGAGGGGCGGCGGCGAGGGGAGGAGCGAGGGAAGGAGCGAGGGGAGGGGCGAGGGGAGGAGCGAGGGAGGAGCGAGGGAGGGGCGGCGGCGAGGGGAGGAGCGAGGGAAGGAGTGAGGGGAGGAGCGAGGGGAGGAGCGAGGGAGGGGCGGCGGCGAGGGGAGGAGCGAGGGGAGGAGCGAGGGAGGGGCGGCGGCGAGGGGAGGAGCTAGGGGAGGAGCGGGGGAGGGGCAAGGGGGCGAGGGGAGGGGCGAGGGAAGGAGTGAGGGGAGGGGCGAGGGAGGGGGCGGCGGCGAGGGGGCGGGGGCGGGGGCGGGGGCGGCAGCGAGGGCGGGGGGTCGCGGCGGGGGGGGGGGTCGTGGCTGGGGGAGGGTCGCGGCGGGGGGGGTCGCGGCGGGGGGGGGTCGCGAGGGCGAGGGGTCGCGGCGAGGGGCCGCAGCGAGGGGTGCTCCGCTCCGCCGGCGCCGGGCTTATGGGGGCCTCCGGCTGCATGCTCCCTGGGGTCCCCCCACGATCCCGCACCTGCTGGCTCCAGGGGCCCTTTCTGTTGGCAGAGCCCTGGACCCGGGCTCCGTGCACGTGCGGCTCAGCCTCAGCATCCGCGGAGCCACAGGCCTCGCTCACAAGCTGCGGGCCAATGAGACCACGGGAGGCCGAGCAGCAACCGGGGGACACGGCACCCCGCCCTCCCCCCTCCCAGCCAGACCGTCTTCCCCAGGCTGTCTCCGAGCCTCCTTCCACGGCGTGCAGGGCTACCACAGCGGTTTACCTTGAAGCCCTGAAACCCGGGGGTTCCGCACACCAGCGCCCGAAGAGTCGCTGACCCAGAGCGTGACGGCCGTCGCGCAAGCTCCCGCCGCCTGCAGTCACCGCACTGCGCAAGCGCCGCCGGAGCCCGCCCGACGCGCTGGACGCGGCTGTGACCCCGCAGCGGGCCCGGGGACGCGGGGGTGACGGCTGGGGTCGCCCCAGCACGCACGTGCCTCCCGAGGGACAAGGTGCCCTCCATGTCCTTCAACCCTCGATGAAATCCACGTTTGTTCTCGCCCTCGAGGCTGCTGTGCTTTTGGTTCCGGGGCAGCTGCGCGCCCCTCCTCGCCTCCCCTCCTGCTGTCCTTGGCTCGGAGTTGCATCCTGTGCCTCAGGGCGCTCCTGGGGGGCAGGGGAGAAGGCTGCACGGGCCTGAGCGTTGGCTCTGGGCTGGCCTCGTGTGCGCCACCCAAACGTTGGCCCTGACACCTTGGCTACTACATACTTGATTTTTACTATAAATTGTTCCCGAATGCAAATGGAGTTCATAAATAGTAAGATACAGACCATCTCATACACGAAGCCATGAACAGTTGGCAAAAATGAAAGATAAATAATACAGGCATGCATGTGTCGTCTCTCCTGCACGCTGTATTTACATGTTACTTATCCGCTGTGATCATGGGCACTATGAGAAGGGCATTAATGCTGCGTGGTGACACACCTTGTTTGCATGTAGCACCCGCTGCACTCTGGGCTTGTCTCTCAAGCTGAGACTGGGGTGTGAGGGGCTGACCCACGCGAAAGGGAGGCGGCCGAGGAAGAGAGGGGCGAGTGTCCTGGGGACAGAAGCAGTCTAAGGAAGCAGCAGCTGCATGCAGGGACCCAGGCCATGGGGACAGGTTCTGGTGGGACACAGGGGTCAGGTGCTGACAGGGCCACCCTGGAGTGGTGACATCACAGAAAAACCTGAGGTGGTGACGTCACAGGACCTCCCTGGGGTGGTGACATCCCAGGAAAACCTGAGGTGGTGACGTCACAGGACCTCCCTGGGGTGGTGACATCCCAGGAACAACCTGAAGTGGTGACGTCACAGGAACAACCTGAGGTAGTGATGTCACAGGACCTCCCCGAGGTGGTGACATCACAAGAACAACCTGAGGTGGTGACGTCACAGGACCTCTCTCGGTGGTGATGTCACAGGAACACCCTGTGATGGTGACGTCACAGTACCTCCCTGGAGTGGTGACGTCACAGGACCTCCCCGGGGTGGTGACTTCACAGGACTTCCCTGAGGTGGTGATGTCACAGGGTGCTATGTCCATTCCACTCTGCATTGTGTTGTTCCGAGGTTTTAGTGCCACGTGATATAAGTGAATTTGCAACTCCACAGGGAAGCAGGAAGTGGATGTTTAGTTTTCCACGATGTGCTACAGAGGGGCTGGTGGGCGACTTCGCTGTCACTGAGTAACTGAGTCCTGCAATCTGGACTTGGCAATGAGGTGGTTGAACAGTTACAGAAAACGGGTACCTGGGTACCTTCCCTAGAACCGGCAGCAAAGACCTAAGGACCCGCCTCGCCTTTACCGTGAGCACTAGTTGGCCTTTCCGTTGATTCTCCAGCGCCCAGAAGAGTCGATGGGTTTTGTTGGGCTTTCTGCCCCGACCGAGGACCTTCCAGCAGCTTCACACACGGCCACCTTTGCGAAGTCCTCCCCTAGCCCTGCCCTGAGGGGGCTGCAGGCTTGGGCGTTACCGATCGAGGCAGGTGCCTCTTTGTTTTGAGCGAGGGTTAAGACCCTCGTGGGCTTTAGCCCATCGGCGGGCAGGGGTCGTGGCGTCTGTCCTTGCTGCTGCTGGGATGGAGCCGCATTATCCCCACGGACAGGCCTGGCCCCTCGCACGCCCTCTGTGTGGCTGAGGATATGCACATGACGGACATTCGCTGTGCTTCGTGTGACAGCCGCTGGGCTATGGTGCAGACAGGTGGACTCTGTAGATGCGCAAGTGGAAGCCTGGTGTCCATATCTGAGGCCTGTGTGTGTGCTGGGCTTGGGGAGGGAGGAGAAGCACAGCAGACACGGGCAGGTGGTGGCATGGTCTTCACTCGGAGCATTAGAGACTATTGCACCGCCCACCCCTACCCGGACGGGTCAGTTGGCTTAGAGGACGCCTACTGGCTCTCCAAACACCTCTAGGTATTAACAAGTAAATGTGCTCATAAGCCAAACAGATGTTTGAACGAAAGCAAAGTCCCTCATAAGTTACGTTTCCATCATCCGAGGCTGAGACCAGAGGCTCCGCCACGGGACACCAGCGATCCCCTCGGTGGATCTTAGCCGCCATCATCAAGAGTTGCGTGTGCAAGGAAAGGTTTTCTCAGAGTCAACCGTAAAGCCAATCAGAATGAACTAATTAGCTAACTCATTGATCGATGAAGCATTGATGTCGCTGCACTGGGCACCAGGGTCCGAGTGCGGAGACGTCTCATGTCACGGCTGAAGCTGCATTCAGGAGCCAGGGACCCGGAGGCTCAGGGGCAGCAGCTTCCCACCCACCACCAGCCCTAGTAAGGGGTCCTAGAACCCAGAATCTCAGGGGACCTCCCCACCTCCCATCGGCCCTGGGGGCCCTGCCACTTCAGTGCACAGGTTGTCACATGGAAGAAGCAGTTGTGCTTAACCAGCTGCTTAGAGGAAACCTCCAGAGGCCCCTGTTCCAGGAGGCACCTGGGACCCGCCTTTCACTCCCAAATACAGAGCTTCCTGCGAAGCTCTCTGTGCGACAGGGCACCAATGTGAAAAGAGAACGTGAGTAAATTACGCAGGGACGAAGCAGACAGGACAGCCAAGAATTTGCCTAAATGACCAGGGCATTCCTGCCCTTGGGACGTTGGCGCACTGTGAATGAGGAAAGTCTTCCAGGAAGGAAGGGAGAGGAAGGGAGAGAAGAAGGAGAGGAGGGAAGAAAAGAAGCAGATAGGGAGGAAAGAAAGAGGAGAGGAGAGAAGGGGAGACAGAGGAAGAGGGAGGCAGGGAGGCAGGCTGGACGCAGAGTAGGAAGTCACGCCCGGGAGTCAGCCTTGTGAATATGGTGGTGAGACTAGAGGGGGTGTCCTGGGTGGTCTGGGAGCCCCGCCCTCAGGGGGGAGCAGGGACTTTCTCTGTGGGGTTTGCCCGACCCTTCTCTGTCCCCAGGAGTCCTCCCTAGGAGTCCTCCCTCTGGGAAAGGCCGTGGGAGCTGCTGTGCACCCCGCTGAGAGCCGTGGACTCGGGAAGGCACCGGAACTACAGGACCCTAAGTACTAAAATTACTGATGCCTTCGCTCTTGAGGAAGCAGAATCTAATTACCGTCCTGTCAATTCAGTAGCCGTTGAGGAAGAGAAAGAGGAGCCGGCGCACCGGCCATGGCTGCACTTATCCAAAGCTCAATTTTCTGCCTCTTGCTGGTGGTCATATTTCTTTCTTCTCCAGAGCATTTTTGCTTACTTCATTTATAATAAATAACCCCTAAGTATACCCTGCATTTGCTCTGCAGACAGAGGTGGAAATCACAGGAAAATACCACCGTGAAGTGTCTTCTCAGGAAAGGATATTTCTTCCTCCAAAGCCACGGCGTGGTGCTGGGCTCTGTTTCTCCATCTGGATGTCGCGGGAGCCTGCAGGTGTCTGTCGAAAAGCTCCCCCCCTCCTATTCCCCTCCACATACGTGCATGTACTCATGCATACACTCCTCTGTGCACACACATGTTCAAACACACCTCACCTCTACCACCACCAGTAGACGGTCTCACAACAGAACACTTGCAGTTCTTGCTGGGAAGAACCCCTTCATGTGGTTGTGCGTGTACACACATGCATATGTACACACATGCACACACACCACACATACATGTACACACACACACATATACATAAATACACACTATCACCTATTGCTCAGGGATATCCCCTCACCAAGACATTGTCACCCATCAGTGTTAAACTGTCTGTAGACATGGTGGGTGTCAGAGGCCAAGTTAAGTGGATTCTGTATCGTCTTGACTTAGCTGGGCCACTGGGTGACCCCCGTGTCAGATCCACACCGCAGCGCTCTATCCATCCCCTGCTGAGGACAGCTTTGAAATGCTGCCAGGCTGGGGCGTAGAGGATGGTGTGGTATTTTCTGTCATTGCCACCTTGACATGACGCCGTCACCTTGGAGACAAACCTCTGCGATGCCGCCGCAGGGCCTAGGCTGGTGGAGGGAGGAGAATCCATCCTAAGTGTTGGGCAGAGCACACTGCCCACCAGTGCTCCAGGTGAGACCAGACCGGCTGCTCCACACTCCGGCGGGCGTGGCTTCCCGCTCACACGCCTGAAGCTGAGATCAGCCCTTCCTGAAGCCGCTTTTGTCCACAAGTTTGTCTGGGCAACGAAGCCGTAGCCAACAGTGTCGGGCAGCCTCAGCTTTGGCACCTGAGTGGTGACTGTCCGTCCTTGGTGTGGACAATGCCTTGCCCATCATGGAGACTTGGCCAGAATAGAGCAGATCAAGATACCCAGATCTTGGCCGAGCGACCAACTCTAGCATGGGACGAATCCCTGCTGGCCCCATGCATTGTGGGATGAATCCATGAGGCCCCATGCACTGTGGGACGAATCCATGAGGCCCCATGCACTGTGGGACGAATCCATGTGGCCCCATGCATTGTGGGACGAATCCCTGCCGGCCCCATGCATTGTGGGACGAATCCCTGCCGGCCCCATGCACTGTGGGACGAATCCCTGCCGGCCCCATGCACTGTGGGACGAATCCCTGCCGGCCCCATGCACTGTGGGACGAATCCCTGCCGGCCCCATGCACTGTGGGACGAATCCCTGCCCGCCCCATGCACTGTGGGACGAATCCATGCGGCCCCATGCATTGTGGGACGAATCCATGCCCGCCCCATGCATTGTGGGACGAATCCCTGCCCGCCCCATGCATTGTGGGACGAATCCCTGCCCGCCCATGCATTGTGGGACGAATCCCTGCCCGCCCCATGCATTGTCCCACGGCCAGACACGAGCAGCCCCAAGAGAGCCAGATATGACTTCTATGTGGACCTGCGGGGGCCACAGATCTCAGTCACTTCTTTTTTTAATTATTATTTTTATTATTTATTTAATTGTATGTGTATGCATGTGTGCATGTATGTGCGTGTGTTTGTGTGTGTGTGTGTGTGTGTGTGTGTGTGTGTAGAACCACAGACGAATTCGGGAACCACCATGGACGCCTCCACCTCCTCCTTGTTTACTCTGCCCCAGGATTCACAGGTTCTGCCCTACCAGGACCAGAAATGCAAGCCGCCCCCGTTTCTGCCTGGTGTCTATACATGGGGTCTAGGATCCGAACTCAGGACCTTCCTCCTGCAAGGCACAGGCTTAACCTCTGAGCTGTCTCTCCAGCCCCCACTTCTTTCTTTTTTAAAATATTTTATTGATGTGTGTGTGTGCGTGTGTGTGTGTGTGTGTGTGTATCAGAGGGCACTGTGTGTCCCTGTGGAGTGACTTCAAGAATCATCCTGGATTGTTTCTACCTCCTTCTCACTTTGCTCTGGGATTTCCCAGGCTCTGTCCACCAGGAACAGAAGTGCAGTCCCCATTTCTGCCTAGTGTTTGTACGTGGGACCTGGGATCTGAACTCAGGACCTTCTGCTTTCGAGACCCTTGAGCCATCTCTCCAGCCTCAATTACTTCTTTCTTAAGACAGCGTTCCGTGGTCTGATGGTGTCTTCAAGACACACTGTCCCGTCCGCTCCTCTCTGGCGGAGGCACATCAGGAAAGTGGCCGCATGCTCCTCCCACATGTCCAGTGGTGCACGTCGTCACCACATGGCACCAAACTCCTTCTGGCTCCTCAAAATCCCCAGCTCAGACTCACCTCTCCCTGCCCGGGGCATATGGACGGGCCGAAGTGGACGCTGGCCTCTGGCTTCATCCTCCATTTACCCCCCCCACACCCTGTCTACACTGGTCACTTGTCTCGCTGCTGTGACAGATAAAAGCAGCTTAAGATAGAAGGGTTTGTTTTCAGTCACAGCCCCTTCGTAAGAGGGTCTCACTCGGTACCATGTGTGAGGAAGGGAGGCGCTGTAGTCAGAAAAGCAGGAAGTAGTGTGGGGGGGACAGTGGTGCCCTGGGTTTTGTCTTCTCAATTTATTCTAATTGTTTGGCATCATTAAAACCGCACCATAAACTGGGGAAGTGACGGCCTGTGGCATCCGCTCTTCAGGAACAAATCCAAAGCCTGCGATTCGCAGGAGCTGCGGAGAGGAGCTGTGGAGGGGTCATCCGTCCTGGGGTCACGAGGAGTCGCTGTGTGGAACCCGTTAGCCTGGGCTGTGGGGGTTTTCTGGGGGTGCGCGGCTGTTTGCACTCACCTCGCCTTGAGAACCCCCGGCAAAGTGAGGCAGGGCACCTCAGAGAACACCAGAGCCCCTCCTGCCCCTGGAATTGGGTGATGGCACCCTACACAAAGGCTCTGCACCTGCAGCCTTGCCACTTGGCACGTGGAGGGGCTCGCGGCTCAGCCTTTCAGCCCCGCGATGCGACCAGCGCCCGCCGGAGGACTGGCCTGTTCGTGCCTCACCCCGGGAACCTGCTCTAAGCCCCCCTGTTCGTGCCTCACCCCGGGAACCTGCTCTGAGCCCCCCTGTTCGTGCCTCACCCCAGGAACCTGTTCTGAGCCCCGTCTTGGGGAGACTCAAGCCCAGCACCGCCTGCTTCCTGAGAACAGGCCGCCTGCTCCCTTGTTGCTGCGAGTCTCCCTCCTGCAGCCTCTGCTGCTCGCTCTGCCCCTGATCAGCCCCCCCCCCCGCCCAAGGGAGCTCAGCCTGTCTGCCTGACAGGGCATAGGACCAAGGAATGGGGCTCGGCTGGTCCCCTGGTGGGTTGTGATTTGGCCCTTCCTGTGACCTAGATGGAGAACTCTTCCACTATCAGTGAGGAGGGGGTCTGGGCTCCCCAGCACCCCGGGGCAGGGCATGGAGGGCGTGATAGTTAAGCCTGGGTGTCAACTTGACATACCTGGTATTAACTCAGATCAGCTGAGACCACCTGAAGGCATTGTACCCGCCCTGGATCCATAGGAACCTCCAGTAATGGACAAATAAAAGGGACCACAGAATACAGGAGGAGAGACGTTCCAGGAACGCTCCAGCCACGTGGAGGTTGCGGAGACTTAGCCTGCCCCCTGCCAGCCTCAGCCAGCCAGCCATGCCATCTCCGCCATGAAAGACTGTATCTATTTCCCCTCTGGAACTGTAAGTTGAATAAATCTCCCTTTCTCCCACAAGTTGTTTGGCTTTGGGTGCTCTCTCACAGCAGTAGTAAAAAGTAGCCATTACAGAGGGTGAGTTGCTGACGCAGGCCCACTTGAAGTTTTGAATGTCCAAAGGGGCCTTTGCAGTCCAGTGGTTCAGGCTGTCTGATCCTTTTCCAATCTGCCTCAAACAAGCACGAAATCCCTCAGCTCTCCCTTGAAACTATAAATGAGTCACCAATGGTAGTTTGCAGTCCCTGCTTCAAAACACCCTTGAAGAATGCCAGTCCTGCCTGCCTCTCGGTGACAGCCAGCTTGCAGCGTGGAGTCCACTCAAGGGGAGCCCTGGGCCCAGCTCCCTGAATTCATCGGCCTGTGATCTCTAGTCCTCTAAGCTTTCTTTACATGGCGACCAATCCTCAGGATGGAGGCGGCCAGCCGGCAGGCGCTGAGTCTGGAAAGTCCCGTGCGCGGACGCTGTCGCCGTAGGTATGCGCCCTCCACTCACGCGAGGCCTGCTCCGTGGCCCTCTGCCGCAGAACTGCCATCCGAGCTGTGTGGTGCTTGGGAAAGGAGAACTCGGGGTCCCGGGACCTTAGGGTGGCCTTGTGGTGATCAGACGTGCCTGGGTGGGATTCGATGGAGGTGGCCTCATGGGCTCGTGTGGTGACCTGCACCAGGACGAGGGGCTCCCGGGCTCCCAGGGCGGTGCCCGCAGGTGCCCGCAGTGCCCGCAGGTGCCCGCAGTGTCCGCAGGTGCCCACAGGTGTCCGCAGGTGCCCGCAGTGTCCGCAGGTGCCCACAGGTGCCCGCAGGTGCCCGGGACATGGATCTTCAGCGTCCTGCGCCTGTTATCCTGGTTTTCTCCGCACGCTTTCCAGCGGCTGCCGGGTTCTGGACCCGCCCTGTCCCGGGAGGGTGCTTAGGACACACGGCAGATTGATTCTCTAGACTCTTCTGCTGCCGCACCGGCCGCCAATGCGCACTTCGGTGCGCCTCTGCCCTGTCTGTGCCACTTCCTGTTCCCCTCGTTTGAAGCTTGGGGGCCTGGTGACTTGCTTTGGCCGCAGAATGCAGCAGATGAGGTGCCGTGAGAGGCTGCGCCAGGACTCGTGCAGCTTCCCATGCAGCCATGTCCCGACGCTGCACTCCAGAACGCCCCGTCCACCGGGGAGACTCACAGAATGGAGACGGTCCAGAGGAAGGGAGGGGAGAGACAGAAGAAAGTAAAGGAGGGGGAGGAAGAGGGGGAGGGAGAGGGGAGAGGAGAGGAAGAGGGAGAGGGAGAGGGAGAGGGAGAAGAGGGAGACAGAGAGAGGGGGGAGGGAGGGAGAGGGAGACAGGGAAGAAGAGGGGGAGGGAGGGAGGGAGAGGGGGAGGGAGGGAAGGATGAAGGGAGAGAGAGAGAGAGGAGAGAGAGAGTCTTAAAGAATCTTCGTATATCATTGTCAGTCACAGTCGGGAAGAGAGAGAGAGAACCCAAAGGGAGAGATACATTCTAGCCTGATATCTCTTGAAGCAGAGAAAAGCCCCATATGTGTGACCCCAAAAAGCTGCTAGAAAGAACGCCGGTCATTTCAAATCGTGTTTGGAGACGGTGCCTTGCAAAGCGATGGGTAGTTGCGACCACATGCCCGAGCTCACCTCAGACACTTGGATCTGCAGATCCCCAGCGTGTCCCCTCGCTCCTAAAAGTAGCCGCTCAGGAAAGATCCGCTTCAGAGGTAAATTTTCAGCTCCTTCTAGACAAATAAAGACATGGTCCCCGACGCGCAGGGTTGAATGGTAATGCGTCACTTCTTGGGCTGGGGTATCATTTGCGATCATCTTGTGGGGATCAGTCCTGCTCTCTGGACCCTTGATGCACTGGAGGCGACCAGTGGTCCCCTCTGCCCACACCTTCACTGCCCCCATTCACTCCTCCCCTCCTTACAGGGCTGCGCTCATAGCCCCTTGGTTCCATGCAGATGGTCTGCCATGTTGACGGCTTGCCAGCCAGGCTTACGGCACAGCCTCACGTCATTCCAGAGGGCTGAGAACTGATGGACGCTTGAAGGCCCAGCTCAGGAGGAGCCGTGCCCAGAGCCTGGCACTCCCGGCCATGATCTTCATGGGCAGTGTGAAAACTACCATGTATGTGAAAATGCAAAGGCAGACTCCACCCCCCCCCACCCATGCAGCACAGTGAGAGGTCCTGCCCCGAGGACATGCGACCTGTCTAGGAACTTCAGACCTCTGGGTCTGGGAGTAACTGAAATGTTGGCCTCCTGTGAGAGAAACGTGTGTCCATCTAAATCAGTCACAGCGGCGCAGGTCATGGTGTTCCTGCCTTGGAGAGATCTTAGCAGGAATGAAGGCACCGGGCTCCGTAACTCATCTTCATCGTGCATCACCTCCGCTCACCGTGTAAACCCTCCCCAACCCTCCAAAGCGTGCACCCCACCGCCAGCAGCCCACCTCTGGGCCTTGAAGTCCTAGGCGACAGCCACCATCTGCCTCTGTTTGAGTTCTGCGCCTGTGCCTGAGGTGTGTAATCCATTCTGCGTGTTCTTCCCCTTCTCTGTCTACTGTCAGTTTATTTCATAGACTGAAATTATTGAACCTTTGGAGGGGAAGGAGTAAATTTAGAACCGCCGACAGCAGCCCGTACATCACGGAAGACCGCGTCGGCACAGTATATAGCCAGGTGTGGAGCCGGCCTTGATTCAATATCTGGGAGTGTCAGGACACAGCTCGTCTGAGCTCAGCCACGTCCCTCCTCCGAGCCACGAGCGACAGGCTCCCTTTGCCTTCCCGGAAGATGCTCAGCAGCATCAAAGCTAAGACAAGCAGGGGGTGGGAAGTCAACGTGGAAGGCAGGAAAATTAAATACCCCTTCTCTGCTTTAGTGGTGCCTAAGAAAGGAATCACATGGGGGAGTGATGAGCTTTATCTGAGTCAGAACACCTTGGCTCTTCGCTCTTTGGGGACCCGAGAAAGCTCTTTGCCTGCCACCCCACACCTCCCACAACCCGCCTCCCTGGCATGGTGTTGGCGCTTATGACGTCCCTAATGGTGAGCACATTCCCCAAGGTCTGCCTCGCTGACAGTGGGTGACACCCTGAAACAGAGTGTCTCCCCCAAAGGACAGAAAGCAAAACTGGTAAAGGGGAGATGATGTCAGCTCCTTCTGTCAGAGGGGGGCTCCAGGCTCGCCAGAAGCGTCAAAGCCTGTCTGTGGAACACCGGGACCCTCAGGCCAGCAAAGGACTCGTCCATATGCGAGGGAGGACGCAGGCCTCAGTTTCTCTGCCGCACGGCTGGGGTCACCGCCCCACAGAGCCTCCCCAACGTCCACACTTCTGACGGTGCTCCCGGTACACAGCCACCGTGTGCCCGACCGTGCGGTTCCTACCAACGAGCAAACAAGTGCTTTCAGGCTGAAGTTAGGAAACTTTGTCATGAGGCCATAGGAAAATAAATTGGGTTACATCCAACAAGTAAAAAATGATCAATAGTTAATTTCAAGGGCATAGTTAATCAATTTCAACTGGTTCCCGAATAAATATACGATATTATTCGGTGTTGCCCAAAGTTTTTGTAAACTCCATTTGTTTTGTACTTAAGTCTGCAGTGACCACATTTATTTTAATTATCTCTGCTTATGCATTAATTAATTCTTTTTTAATATTTATCTTTAATTTACATTGAAGCAAGGAAACGCTTATCCCAAGGCATTTGGAGATGAGAAATAACTTCATCCACTTGTCTTCGTAGACATGGTTTCCAAGGAACCGAATGAAATAAGTTAAGCCATCAGTCTCAATTTATTTTAGCAAAACAAAACTTTAAGCAGCAAGAAATGAAAAGTCGTAGATACTGTTTCCCCATTAATTTACATGTAAATGATGCTATCTATCGGTTTATCACTTATTGTTTAGAGAAGGAAAATCTCATAAAGAGCAAAAGAAGTTTAAGCAAAGCCAGCAAGACAAAGCTAATAATGTTAAGGAAAAAGCATATCTGTGGTTGTTCATATTAAAATGTGTGACAGCACCCCTGGGTCTTCCCCAGGCCGGTGAGGAAAGTCCACCCTCTTCCTCCTATTTGGCCCTGACTTCCTGGTGCTGGGAGAACACTCTGGCCCCTAGAAGTTACTAAGAGGGTTCAGGGCCACGGTCCGAATGTGGTTCTTGTGAAAGCCAGGCCCACGGGAGCTCCCCAGGCCCACGGGAGCTCCCCAGGCCCACAGGGGGCTCCCCCGGCCCACAGGGGGGCTCCCCAGGTCCATGGGGGGTTCCCCAGGCCCACGGGGGGTCTCCCCAGGCCCACAGGGGGCTCCCCAGGTCCACGGGGGGTTCCCCGGGCCCACGGGGGGTTCCCCGGGCCCATGGGGGGTCTCCCCAGGCCCACGGGGGGCTCCCCCAGGCCCACGGGGGGCTTCCCAGGCCTACAGGTTCCCTAGGCCCACAGGTTCTGCCATACCATGAGTTCCCTAGAGAGCAGATTCTCCATAGATAAAGTTCTCTGGGCTGTGAAGCACATCCCAAACCATGTGATTAACTCGCACTGCTGACCACACGTGCTGACCACACAGCTGACCACACATGCTGACCATGTGCTGACCACACATGCTGACCACACCAGCTGACCACACCAGCTGACCTCACATGCTGACCACGTGCTGACCACACATGCTGACCACACAGCTGACCACACGTGCTGACCACACCAGCTGACCTCACATGCTGACCACACCAGTTGACCTCACATGCTGACCACACCAGCTGACCACACGTGCTGACCACACATGCTGACCACACATGTGACCACACGTGCTGACCACACCAGCTGACCTCACATGCTGACCACGTGCTGACCACACGTGCTGACCACACGTGCTGACCACACGTGCTGACCTCACACGCTGACCACACGTGCTGACCTCACACGCTGACCACACGTGCTGACCACACGTGCTGACCACACAGCTGACCACACGTGCTGACCACACCAGCTGACCTCACATGCTGACCACACCAGCTGACCTCACATGCTGACCACACCAGCTGACCACACGTGCTGACCACACATGCTGACCACACATGTGACCACACGTGCTGACCACACCAGCTGACCTCACATGCTGCCCGGCAGGAGGCAGCTAGGATGCTGAGGACCCTGCACGCAGCAGGCGAGGGGCCTTCTGTTCCCAGGCTGTTCTACCCAGGCAGGGTCAAGGCCTCAGAGGCCACAACACAGACCCAGCTTCAGTGTCTCCCCGGGGACCTGAGACCATGATGGTCTGCAAGGGGAATGCACTCGGCCTAAGACCACTCCTTCCCTTTTGTGGCCTCCAGTGTTAGACGGGAGCACTTTACAGTGAGTAAACAAGTCGCTGCCACGTGATCTCATTCACACAATAGTAACTCACAGGCACAGAGCACAGGAGTGAGGCGGGGAGGGAAGGGGAGGTCTGGGGGGCGCAGGCTGTCAGTGATGAGACAAGTCAGTCTGAGGCCTGATAAGCAGCAGGCTGAGGTTCCCTGAGCGCTGTGGTGCGTTCCTGAAACCGGCAAGGGTAGACCTTGAGTGCTTCCGGTGAGGCGAGGGTGCGTTAATGACCTTGACTGTGAGCATCTTGCCATGTGCATGAATTTCAAAGAACAGTTATGCACCCTAAACCCTTACGGCTTTTGTCTCTGCAACTGCATGAAAAGAAAACCCCCGTCCTAGTGGAGACGCTGGGTAGGCGCGTCATGAAGCTGACCTCACACAGCCAAGAACCACTTTAGCAGAGCCACAGTGTTTGAGTTCCGCCTCATTGCTTCATAACATCACCCCAAACTCTGCTCGCCCCCTGGCAGGCTCAGAGCTGCCACCCCTCACCTCAGCTCGCCACCTGCTCCCCAGACAGGCTGGAATCCATTACCTCAGACCTCTGCCGGCCGCCGGGCAGCCTACGAGTCACCCCCCCCCCACCTCAGCTCATCCTCCCCAGGTTTGGAGCAGTCCCAGGAAGACGGTTATGGACAGAGGTGGGTGTGAGCATAAGGGGAGTCATGCCCGCCTCTTCCAGCCCCCCTGTCATGTGCTGCATCCCACAGCAGTGCTGGGAGCTGGGGTGGGCTGTGGGCTCCCAGGGCAGAGGTGTGCACCTCCATCCCACGGATGGTGGGCTTCAGGGCATAGGCACGCACCTCCATCCTGAAGATGGTGTCGGGTAAACCAACCGAAAGGACCCTTCAGTCCCCATGTGATGACCACCACTCGCCTTATCACCAGCCGGCAATGCCAGGGTCAGCGACTTTGGGTGATTCCGAAGAGTTCCTCCCCCCATCCCCAGCCATCACCACGCACCATCCCTGGGCCCCGGGAGGTGTCTGTCCTGGACTCCAGACTTGAATGACAGCTTTTTTCGTGCCCAGAAATAGATCACAACACACACAGCTTCACAGCCGCATTCTCCCGGCACAGCAAAGAGACGGACACATCCAGAAGCTTCCGGAAACAACACGTCCCCCTCCTGCTTGCTCAGGCCTGACTCCTGCCTACCTGCTGCGATCCCAGCCCTCGATTCCCGGCAGGACGGTCCTCAGTGTAGCTTTAACAGGCGTGCCTCTCCGCAATTTCCTGGAGGCTGAACTTGTGACAGGAACATCATTCTTAATTGAGATAGTGTGTGTTTTTTAATGAAACATTATGACTGTAGAAACTAAAATTCACTTTGCCACTAGCCTGCACGAAGCCAAGCATCAACATTTCAGAGCAGCTAATATGTGAGTCCCAACATGGGGAGGGCGGAAGAAGACAGATGGGCTTAATTTAGAGCGTGCTGGCAGCAGGCACATAAACATATAAAACAATCTCTATAGATCAGACGCGCGTCCCTCACACTGCGGCACGGAGATGTGCCGCGCGGCTCCCGGACGGGCCGGCTGCCTGCTGGCTGCGCTCGGAGAGAGCCACAGTCAAGGAGAAAACCGCAATTCCGACTTCTGTTCTAGCCAAATATGGTTGGTTAGGGATGTCAAAACTGTTCTAGAGAATGCTCTGAATCCATTTGTGTTGGCTGCGTCCAAACCAGCCAGTCTGCGGGAGCGCAGGGCCCCAGCTGGTAAGGCCAGTGTGGTCGGGAAGCTGCCTGCAGCTGAGCGCGAAGTGCGTGAAGGCAGCAAGGACCCCCCCCCCCCCCCCGTTACGGATATGGTCAGACGTGTCGCCTTGAGGGAACGTTGCTACAAGTTCTTGTTGGAAAGTCCATGATACGCGCTCTTAACATCTTTGAGAAATCCAGTCCACTTCTCGAGTGACAAATGTCTGCAAAGCCTGGCTCTGTCTCCATCACGCCCACCCCATAGGTCACCATCACCATCCTCACTGCACAGGTGCCAGGAACCGCAGGGTTTGAAGCCTACTTGGCCACCCAGAGGGGGGCAGAGCGGAGACCCTACGTGTGGCGGGTTCCAAGCTCAGGGTTCTTGTCAAAGCCCCAGGTCTCAGAAAGCTAGGGTCTGACCCACCTTGAGGTATGACTTCAGTAAGAAGACATGAAAGGCCACCGGACAGGCCAGCCCCCCTGTCCACAGCTCTGGGGGTCACTCCACAACCACAGCCCCAAAATAAAGACAGAAGAGGGAAAAATGAAAACAACTTAGTCTCTCTCTCTCTCATTGTCTTTCCCTTCTTCCTTCCCTTTCTTCCTCCCCCACCCCTTCTGACCACCATGAATGGGGAGCATCCCCTGCCACCCTGTTTCCTTGTCTCCCCGTGGTAGAAGAACATGTCCCCCATCTACTGCGCCAAGGACTGTAGGTTTAGACCTCTGAAATTACAAGCCAAAATAAATCCTTCCCCCTTAAGCTGTTTGTGTCAGACATTTTGTTACAGCGATAAAAGAACAAACACAGCCATGATTTATTTATATTGTTCTTATGATGAATGTTGTAAGCCACTGAATGAGCAATCAGCAAAGGCCAAATAAACAAAATGTCAAATGCTGTTATCAAAAATGCAACCGCAAAAGGCATCAAAGAAATACAAACTTAGTGAGAAACTGTTTTTTCTTATCAAATTGGCAATAATTATGAGAACGATGCTGTCTATATTTGGAAAGTTTGTGGGAGAATTCATATGCCTCACCAGTGAGGATATAAACTCTTTGAAAGACCTTTCAAATGTTTGACAAACTTATATTAGATATTTAAATGTAGATAGCCTTTAACCTAACAATTCCGATTCTAGTGATCTCACTGCAGAATAATTGGGCAATTACACAAGATACAGGCAGAACGATTATTCATCACACAGTGTTATAGCCAGAGAAAGAAAGAAAAAAAGGCGGAAAAGAAAGGAGGTCGTGGAGGGGGGAACAGGGAGGTTAGGAATACGCTGGAAGGTGGATTCGTGCAGTTGTCCACGTGTGCCCAGAACCATGTGACATGGCAGCCTGTGGTGTGAGTGCAAGATCCCACCTTCCGAATGCAAGGTGTGCAGACCCTGGGACGAGCTCCTCCCGGGTGTGACTGGGTGTGACTGGGTGTGACTGGGTGTGACTGGAGATGCATGTTGCAATGCTAGTACTTCATGCATTTTGTAATGTTACTGTTTTTGTACTGAATAGACACATAAAAGCATATTCTCTTTTAAATGGCTTATTAAAATATAACGATACAAGAAATGCATAAAATCCTGCGAAACGCAAGAATCTGCTCGCAGCTGCAAGCTCACGGTGATCACCCTGTGTTGTGTGAACACTTTTCTTGGAGAGATGCCACACAGTCGTCTACCCACCCCAGGCTGGAATCCTGTGGCGATAAACCAATGTGTGTATTGGGGCGGCTTCCAGGAGCAGGGGCGAAGGTCACTACAGGAGCAGGGGCCGGTCACAGGCAGCTACGTCACAGCAGGGCTGGTGACCCCCTGACCCCCCACGGCTGCCTAGATGGCGCTAGCTCAACTAACCTTGCTCAATGTTTATGCCCCAGGGCCTCTCCAACCTTACATGTGAGGGCTCATGTCTTAAGTATGTGTGGGTGCATGCCTGCACATGTACTGGTAGGTGGGTGGGCACGTGCATTTAGCCCCTCCCAGTTGTCTTGGCTCTGAGAGAACATCAGTGGTCAAGAGGCGTATGTTAATAGTCTTGGACAAAATGGCAGCTCTTTGTTCAGAGTAAACTGCTGTTACTACAGCCTACACCTGTGGAGTTCCCATGTAGGTGAGACTTTGAGAAAGAAACAACTGTCGTTCATGTCATAGGATGATTCTGAAGCTATTGCCATAAACTCTTACATACATATTATTTGAAAAACTAGGTGGAATCCTCCATTATCTCCAAACCTATGCCCCGTGTCCTGCTCAAACAATAGAACCACGTAGCCTGCTTTCTCTACAGGCTTTGTGTGTGCGCCAAGAGTCCGCCTTTGAGTGGGTGAGGGTGCCCAGTGCTGGCTGCCGCAGACCAGACGGGGAGAAGTATGTCCGCGGCCCCCAGCTTTCCCTGACATTAGGGTGTGGCTGCGCAGCGTCCCCCACAGGCTGGTGTGCTGAACGCTGGGCTCCCAGCTGTGAAGGGTCTTGCTGAAGGAAGGGTCTGTGGAGGATGAGCTGTGGGCTCTGAGTCTCAGACTCTGCTTCCTGATTCACCTGGACGAGAGACCTGCCGCTTGCTCTTGCCGCAGAAGCTGAGAGAAGCTTCGCGAACGTGTCTCCCTCTTGATGGGCGGCACCCTCAGACAGTGAGCAAGAATGACTCTTTCCCCTCAGCCGCTTCTCGTCAGGATTTCAGTCCCAGCAATGAGATTACGTTTGCGTACACAGGTCGGGCCTCGGGGTCCTGACTCCAGCCCATGCCCCTCCCCCTGTGAGCGCTTTCTGCTCCTCCTGGAGTCAACCCTTAGCTCTGTGACTAGTGCTTGTCCCCAGGTCACCGACTCTGCTGTCCCCTCTGTCCGCTGTCTGCTAACACCTGTGCGCACACCACAGTGACCTCACATGCTGCATTCTGTACGTGCACGTGTGCACGGAGTGCACGCCTCACACTGTGCACGGCTCCCCCCACGGTCTCACTGACCTTGTTTCTCAGGTCACTTCAGAGAGCCTGCACGTGCCCACTGGCAGCCGCGTGACACAAGCACCCCACTGTTCCCCACTGTCAGGGGTGTCTGGGAGCCTCTGACTCATGTCGTCTTTACTGAGTGCAACGGCCCAGGACAAAGCCAGAGCGGCTGCCACCCCCCGCAAGGCTGAGCTGGGTCCTAGGCTGGCTGGACGCTAAGTGGACAACACTCGTGATGGGAAGAGGAAAGGGGGAGAACATGCCCGGAGACTGATACAGTGAACTCCAGTGGTCTCTGTCGCCCCCAGACCAGACTGAGCTGGGGCACAGGGTGAAGCCTCGTGTCAATCTTCCTGAAGCACTCCCAGCCCGGTGTGTTACCTGTGGCCTCTTCACCAGCGGGCTCTTCCCTGCAGGGCGGGGCTTGGTGTAAGAGGCGGGGCTCAGGGGAGTACCCAGGTGGGCTGCTAGAAGGCCTTCCCTGCCTTATCTTGGCGTGTGGTAAGGAAGCCAGGTCTGCAGCCCTCTCGGATGGCACAGGGCTACTAGCCGTCCAGTCGTATTTCTGGCATAAGTAGGTCAGCTTGTAAATTAGGTGTTAATCTGGACACTGCAGCGCGCATCACCACGGGTACTGCAGCAGAGCCTCTGGCGTGAGCGTCCATTTGGACGGGATTCTAATTAGTTCCTGGTGCTCTTGGGTCTAATTGTTGCCCAGTTGTGAAACACCAATTTACCTGGTCTATCCCTCGGGCCTTGGCAGCAGCGGCGTCCTGACCTCAGCTGCCCAGGAGGCCTGAGTCATCAACCCCGGTCACGTCTGTGCTGGTGCCAGCCCTGGGAAGCATCCGGGCAGCAGCTCAGGCAGGCTGGCCTGATTGTGGGGAGGC
The DNA here is from genome assembly GCA_023101885.1 of Typhlomys cinereus. NCBI lineage: Eukaryota > Metazoa > Chordata > Mammalia > Rodentia > Platacanthomyidae > Typhlomys > Typhlomys cinereus. Next base: position 422,132 of record JALPQD010000510.1, read on the forward strand.
AATGATAGGGCAAGCGCCTTGGAAACAACCGAAAGCAGGAGACGGGGCTCTGGCTGACGCGCCGACATAGAGTGGAAGTCACTGTTGTAGCCGGCGAGGTGAGCCAAAGGTGTCAACGCCTTTTCTTACACTCACGTCCTGGCTGCAGTCACAGGGCAGCTGCCACCCGGGATCCAGGGAGCCACGGGCAGGACCTGTGTGCCAGGGGGAGAGAACTCTGGGAACAGGCTGCTCGCAGACTCCTTGGTCGGTGCCGATTGCTGGTTAGGACAGCTCTTGGGTTACAGTGCGGGAGGGCACTTTGAGTTTCCTCGTGGGCATTAGGGGAGGGCCTCTCAGCAGGTGTGAGAGAAGACCCCCGCCAATGGTGTAGAAGAGCCCTCTTGTCTCCACGTGTCTGACGGCATTTGTCATTTCTCTGTCTTTTGGGTAATTACATTCTAACTAGGGGGCACTGTCCTGGGAGTTTTGATTGGCGTCTCCTTTACCTGCGTGGCTGTGAGCATTTCCCATGAATCTGCTGCTGTTTGTGAGTCTGCAGCGATGTCTATTACCATCACCAACTTAGAACATTGGCTCATTGTTTCTAAAGTCGGGTCACCTGCAGCTTGTTTTTCTTTGCTGGCATTGGCTTCTTTATAAGTTCTGATGTTAAGATTCTATAGACGCGCACTCCGCAAGCGCTTCCTGCCACTCCTACTTTTGTCCTGATAAATGTCTCAGAGCAATTTCCCTCTGCTGTTTAATATTCATTCGATGGTTTCAGACATTCTGTTTAAGTATTCAGCGCTTAGACAGTTGATGCTTGTCACCAATGAGAGTCTTGCTACATTTTCTCATGTGGGCTCCGGTTTTCCCAACATCATCGCCAAAGAGTCTTTCTCTCTAGCATGAGCTCTGCTTTGCTGACAGGTCAGTTAGCTGCAAATGTGTGGCTTAGGCACACTCTGAATTTTCTTTCATTGGGCTGCGTGTCCGTATGGGTGTCCGTGCCATGCTGTTTTAACGACCAGAGTTTTGTGGCATATTCTAAAGTAGCTGGTGTGATACCTCCAACTCGGTTCTTTTTGCTTTTAAGGTTGCACCGGGGATTTGGTGTCCCTGTGGTTGTCTCATTTGAATCATATGGCCACCTTTATTATTCATGTGAAAGATGGATGCCTTTGGTGTTTGGAAGGGCATTGTGTTGAATCTGAATCTGTAGACGACTTGTCAGGAGTTGCTTTAGTGCCCGTGTTCCGTCAGTCCATGACCATGAACATCTTTTCATTGACTTATGCCCTCCATTTGTTTCACGGACGTGCCACAGTGTCTGGTTAAGTTCATCCTTAGGGATTTTACTTACATACTTTTTCACTTTAGTGACTGTCACCATTGGGCTGTCTGCTCTCTTGATTCCTTTTTGGGCAGCTCACCACTAGCATCTAGACACACTGCTGGTTGTGTGTGTTGATTTTCCACCCTTACATCCTTAATGATTTGCTTGCCAGCTATGGCAGCTTTTCGGCACAGCCCTCAAGGATGTCCACTTTTGTTTGGTCGGGTATTGGAGGTCTGAGCACGTGGGCAAGAGGAAGATTCACAGCAGCCTGCTGCAGACTTGACCTTGTGTGTAAACTCCTGTGACAGCTGGTTCAGTTGTTGTAGCAGTTCACTGCACAGCTGCTGATAAAATCACCATCAACAGCTTAAGCAAACAAGGGGTTTATTCTCTTATGGTAGACTGGTTACAGCTCCTCATCCAACCTTGCAGGAGCGCTCACACCAACGCCAGGGCCAAGAGAGTTAACCACGCCATATCCACATAGCAACTGACAGAGAGACGATCCTCATTTCCCAGACCAGCATGTCTGGCCGAGGAAACAGAAGGACGCCAACCTCCTCAACCAGCTCTCTGTATTTTATTCACCTGTCCAGGGCCTAGTCCCACCCACCATGGCTGGGTTCCCTTCGTCAACTAGATAATTTCCTGCAGGCTTGCTCTGGCTTAACTAATAATTATGTACAAGTGTGCCCAGAGCTTGAACCCTCAACCATCAAGCTGACACCTGTGCCTAAGCATGACAGCTGTCAACTTGACTCCAGCAGTGAGCCCCTGGGCATCCCATGAGGAATTACCTGGTTCAGGTGGGCCTCTGCCAAGCCTGTAAGGATCATCATAATTGCATGGCTGCTGTGGGGAGATCCAGGCAGGTGAGTAAGATGACAGAGAACTAAGTAGGTAGGCGAGCTGGCATGTTAGAAAGCAAGTGTATGCTTGGCCCTCTGGTCTAGCCATGGATATGATGCCACCAGCGTCCTCCGCTCCCGCTGCTACTGTAAATGTCCTGCCATGACGAATGCAGCCTAGAATCACAACGAGAGCATACCCCGTGCTTCCTCATATTGGGTCATATATTTATTGCAGCGATGGAATGTGAAGCTCAGACAATGCCCCTTCTGGGAAACCAGTGGCTGTTTGGCCAATGGTGATCATTCTGCTTCTGTAGCTCCACCTACTTCAGATCTGTTCTCAAGCAGAGATTGTACACATCTGGTACCCCACATGCGCATACATGTATACATACATGCATGCAGACATTCAGCCCACATATGGATGCATGCACGCACACACAAATTATACCCTATAGATGCACACGTGCACATACCATTTACACATGCATGCATGCCCACAGATTACACGCATGCATGCACACATGCATACACTGGCCTGCATGCTATACTTTCATAACCTACACAGTAGTTACTCTCTACACAAATGACATCCTGGAGGAACAATATCAACCACACACAGTTGTCATTTAGTGGTGAGATGGTTCTCAGGTTCAGGCATCTTAGGTCCACAGTAACTCTAGTGTGCATCAGATCCTTTTGTAGCAATGCAGGTGAGAGGATTCATTGTATGCCGCAGATGTGCAAATACTTGCACATACGAGTAGGCATTTACCTACATACCCACCACAGATATGCAAGCGTGCACGCGTGCGTACACACACACACTTGCAGGTGTTTATGCAGTTGTACACATGCATGTATAAACACATAGGTATGACACAAATGCACACATGCTTCCCCATATTTCCATTCAAGCGTCACAAGAAGAGAAATTGGCTGTGGGAAATCGAATCTGACTTCCTTTGTAAAATTTACAACCACTGAAGATGCCCCTGGTCTACATTCTGGAAGCATGGACTGCTTTGATTTTATTCGCAAGCTGATATTTCCAACACTTATCTCGCAGTGGAAACAACGACCAAGGCCCATTAGTCATGCACGGTTCTTCTTTGAGGGGCGTTGAAAAGAATCCAAGCTGCTCCTGGCGAATGGCGCCTGACTCAGCGGCGACTCTGGGACCATTGACAATTTCCTGATGGCTACAGGGGTCCATGAGAGGGTCTCTGCTTGGTTGGCCCTGGACTGGCTTTGGAGGCATGACCTCATCAACTTTCTGGACAAGACAGGCTGCTCTGAGCCGCAGAGAACCTGCCTCAGTACCAAGACTGAGAGTGAAGGTCACCGCAGAAGGTGACCAATTCTGCACGCGCCCCAGAATGACGATTGGCCGATAAAAAGGCAGACGCGCCGATTCTCAGCAGGGACTGACTGCAAGCCGGCCGTCTTCAGATGATTCCAAGAACAGAAAACAATCCTTTGAAAAGAACAGAAGCGCCTTGCATCTCATCTGCTCTCCTCTCGGCGAGCGAGCAGAGCGCTAATTAGCTGGCCTCTGCCTCCTCCCCTTCCGGCTGCACGTACATGTGGAGGGGCGGCGTTTGTCCCCAGCTGGTGACCACCCTGGGGACACGTCTGTCGGAGATGGACTCTGGGCAGTGTGGTGAGACCAAATGCCTTTACTCAGCTCCATGAGAGCAGCGTTCTCAGCACGACCCCCACTGTCAAGTCCTGTTATTCTGCGCAGGACTCTTGGTTTTTTTTTCTCCATCAAAATGTTGCTTCTATAAGTCAAAGTACATTCTCGTCATGACTTTAGCTTTCAGGCGGTGCCCTCCCACCCCGCTGCTGGAATAGCATCTCATCCAGACACAGGGTGAAACCTCCAGACTTAGAATGCCAGCCACTCTCTTACCACTTTGCGTCTGGCCCTGGAACAAACGCGCTTCTCTGTAGATGGAAAGCTATGACTTCATCCACAGGAAGCTACTTTAGAAAGACCCCGAGGCTGCCCTGCAGAAGGCCTGAACCTGCACAGCATGAAATCAGACACTTTCGCAGGACTCAAGCCTGCTCTCATCTGTCTTGCCCGTCTCTGTGGGCTGGGCACGCAGCTCTGGCAGCGTCTGGGAATGGTTCTTAGCATCTCCTAGCATCTTGAAATTGAGCTGGGTGGCAAGAGGTGCAACAACTGGCCCAAGGCCATCAGAACAGGTCACCAGGGCCCACTGTGACTCAAGAGCCTGCATCTGAGAGCTCGTGCCCATTGGGTCTTTGGCTCCAGGTTTATTGCCACAGACCTGGGCTTGGATGCCAGGACTTGGGATGTTTGGGGATTAGCTCAGTCATCTCTGGTGAGGGTGAGAGTGGCTACTACATTCAGGATGGCTGAGGAAACCCTCTACATTCCTACCTTTTTCCTTAAAAAAATGGGCATGCGTGGGGAGGGTTATCTCTCATGTTGCTCTGGGACCAACTAGGTAGGGAAGGTGAGGAGATGGGGTGCAGGTGACAGGTGGTCTGGAGCAGCCAGCACGTGTCTGCTGCGGGTGACAGGTGGTCCCAGGGACAGCCGCACGTGCCTGCTGCAGGTGACAGGTGGTCCCAAGGGCAGCCAGCACGTGCCTGTGCAGGTGACAGGTGGTCCCAGGGACAGCCGCACGTGTCTGCTGGAGGTGACAGGTGGTCTGGGGCAGCCAGCATGTGCCTGCTGCATGTGGTCCAGCCCAGGGAGTCGTCACATCCTGCTGCAGGCGACAGGTGGTCCGGGAAACAGCTCAGGCCTCTGAGCCCCTCACCGTACACATGCCCTGGCTCCTGGAATGGCCTCCCTCTCAGATGTTCTCCCCCTTAGCTCCTTCAGGACCTCCACTCCATCCCTGGACACCTCCGGGCTGGCCTATCGCCTACTCCGCTGTCCCTCTGCTTTTTTGGTCATTCACGCATGAGGTGACCATCTTTCACCTGTGAGCTTCTCAGAGCTCTTCCTGCAGGGCCAAGAGGAAGCAGTTCCAAGGGAAATGTTCACTGAAATTGCAGAGGCTCAAGGCTCCCCTGGGGTCTGCAAGTCATCTGACATCTAATCCTGTCTTTTATGTGTATAGAAACTATCCGGCTTACTTTCAACCAACTCTCAGCGGCTTATAATAACAAACACTGCCTAAATGCAGTGCAAATAGCTGTTGCACTGTTGTTTAGGGAAAAGAGAGTCTGCCCGTGCCCCACATGGGAGCACCCATGGTGGGTAGAACCGTAGCTCGGGAAGGAGACATGCGGTCAGATGGCCGGAGCAGCAAAAGCGTTGAGGACCCCTGGCCCTTCAGGGGTGGTCTGCCAGAGCAGCAGACCCAGACAGAGGTGGTCTGCCGAGGGTCAGGCCTGCATGTCACGTGTTCCCCACATCCCATGCGGATCTTTCAGGTGACGTGCTGTCTCTTCACAGGGACTTGTCCATAGACAATACCTGAAGGAACAGCGTCTGGGCTTCAGTAAAACTCAGAGGATTGGGTGCCGGGCTGTGCTGCTGCCTGGGGCAGAAGATGCCTCATTCCACACCACAGATGAGGGAGCCGGGCACGTAAGCCCTACACAGAGCCAAAGCTTCCTCCGTAACAGGCTGTTCGCCAGCTCTGCCCACGCAGACTTCTTCCCCACACATGGGGTCTCTTGGTTGGTCCTGTCCCTCCCCAGCCAGCGTCCACGACGAGAAGAAGGAGTAGCGGGACTCACCAGAGCTGTGGGCTGTGTCCGTGGAAACCTGGCAAAGAAAGAGGCACGTGGTCACCAGGAGGAAGACTTTCTCTGACGTAGCCAGAAATGGTGACTTCCAGAAGGTTCCAGAGAGTCAGCCGCACCCAGGAGAGAGTGACCAGTCACAGAGGGGTGTAGACCCCCGTACCCACTCACCTTCAGAAGTAGGTTACATTTAGCCCCCCCATCTCCACTTCACTTTGCAGAAGTAGCTTCCATTCAGACTCCATCCCCCAACCCCCTTCCAGAAATTTGTTTCATCTTGGCTCCCTCCCTAGCACACCTCGGGAAATGGCTGGGAATCCAGGTCTCCTTTCAAGGAGCCTGGTCCACATGTGGTCTGATTCTTTGCTGACGATCCTAGAGGAAGCTGTGGGGAGGAAAGGGGTCCACAAGGAAAGAGCTGCACGAACACAGACCTGAGTGACGACCCGGTCCAGTGAGCACCGGAGCTGGCAAGGCCTGGCGGGTCCTCTGAGGCGCTGCACAGGCGCTCCAGAGTCAGGAGCGAGGATGCCCTCGCGGTGTCCCCGTCCCTGTGTCCAGTAGTCCAGAGAACGGGCTTCAGACCCTTCTCCCAACGTGTGCTGAGCTCCTATTGCAAGATTCAAGGCCTTGGGCCCAGGTCTTGGGAGCTACCCGTGCCACTTGAGGGCACATCTGTGTGTGAATTCACACTCACATCTGTGCCCAACGTGCCTGTGGCCGTCTGACCAGGACCCCTCATGCCCCCCAGGTGGAAGCGATTCCCATGGAGTGAGCTTCATCCTCAGCGTGGAGACGTCCCTGTTCCTTCCTCTTTGCTCTGGCCTTGTGCGTATCCCACACTCGTCAATCACTTGGCATCACTTGCCTCCTGGAGGGAGCGTGTGAGCCTGCCTGCTGGGGGGGGGGGGGCTGGGGCGGTCACACCAGAACTGCAGAACCGCAGAAGGCCAGCTACACGCTTGGAATCGATCCCACCAGACGCACTGTGCGGGAGGAGGGCAGGTGACTCCCGACGGAAGATGGTGGAGGGAAAAGCGAGCGTCTCTGTCCTCTGCAGCTCATGCGCAGATGGTGAGAAGCTGTTTCTGAGATGATGGATGTGCGTGAGACACTCCCGACTCCTGTGAATACTGCTACAGTTGATTCTGAAATGCGCTTCTAAACAGGCAGGTGGAGACTCAATTTCAACACAGAGCAGCTTTGGCCAGACGAGGGGCTGCGCTCCCTGTGCCCTGCCGCTGGGCACCATGGGGCCCCTCCCATGTGCAGGCACGAGAGCTGCTCACCACTGACTTCCATTTTCTAACACCCTGCAGTGAGCAGGAGGCGTTTCTGGACCCTCAGCAGAGAGACCAGCAGGGCCTCATCTCCTTTGATTCACAGCAATTGCCTTGGGAAATTCTCAGGATGGGAGGTGGTCAGCCGCTGCCTCCCTTTGTTCTTGGGCCTTCTCTGCATCCTCCCTTGCTTGCCCAAGACCCTGAGGTTTACAGCCAAGGAACAGCTACTCCTTCATAATGTTGGTACTTCAAAGCCAATGTACATTTATTTTGTTCAACAGTGTTTACTGAGAGCATGTAGTTTCATCCATCCACCCATCCATCCATCCATCCATCCATCCATCCATCCATCCATCCACCACCCACCTATCCATCTACCCACCCACCCACCCATCCATCTACCCATCTATCCACCTATTCACCCCACCAGCCAGGCAACCAGGTAGCCATCGACCCGCCCATCCATCCATCCACCCATCCATCCGCCCATCCATTCATCCATCCATGCAACAAATGATCATTATCACCTACACTGTGCCAGACACATCTAACCCCGGGGTCTTTGCCCAGCTGGCCTGAGTCTTACTTCTCGTGTCTGCCCAGGTGTTTATCAGGAGCCTTCCTGCAGCTGCCCTCCTGCAGTGTCCCCGTGTCCCATGGTGCTCCTCACGAGGGTCAGAGCGCGGAACAGGACAGGTGTGTGCACACAGGTCTGTGGCTGCCAGCAGCGGTGGAAAGTCTTCTTGGTGACCAGCATGCGCTCGCGCCCCTCACAAAAACAAGGCACAGACCTCGGTCGGGTCTGTAGTAGGCCGTGTCCTCTGGAGGGCTCAGGGACCTCCTCAGCATGCCTGTCAGACACCCCAGGATCTCTGTCCACTGCACTGCAACTATCTGTTCATGGCCTACACTGGGACTTTGACTCCAGTGTTGAGGCCCTAATAGCTCACCATGGGCTCCACAGAGCAGGAGGATGGTGCTGGTAACGTAGGCACATCCTCCTGCAGGCTGCACCTGTGCCCTGCACCCCCTGCAGGCTGCACCTGTGTCCTGCATCCACTGCAGGCTGCACCTGTGTCCTGCATCCACTGCAGGCTGCATCTGTGCCCTACATCCCCTGCAGGCTGCATCTGTGCCCTGCATCCCCTGCAGGCTGCATCTGTGCCCTGCACCCCCTGCAGGCTGCATCTGTGCCCTGCACCCCCTGCAGGCTGCATCTGTGCCCTGCACCCTCTTGCAGGCTGCATCTGTGCCCTGCATCCACTGCAGGCTGCATCTGTGCCCTGCACCCTCCTGCAGGCTGCATCTGTGCCCTGCACCCCCTGAGGCTGCATCTGTGCCTCGTGCTAGGAGCATTCTCCATTTGTAGGAACCGCTGCAATTCTTTGGGGTGCACAGACACCTAGCTCATCACCTGTCTCTGGAGTCTCCGCTTCCTGTTCCACATGTGGCAGCGGGCGTGGGTCTGGGACTCAGGCCTTGGCATTGTGGGGAGTGTTTTGTCCCCCACGCCTCCCTCGACTGCCTACCCTCGGGCCCTGCCCCGTGTGCCCGCCCTGGCATCGTTGGCCTTCCCTCTGCTGTCTTCGTGGTTGGCACAGTGCACTGTCCCGTGCCTGACCCAGTGTTCACCAGACCACTCCGGATCTCTTGAGAACCTTCCTGTCCCTCTCAGTAGAACTTGACTTCAGAAACCAAAAGTGTTTTCTTTTGTCCCAAGTAACCAAGTGGTCACAGAAGTCAAAGGGCAATGAACAACTTTCTTGAGACATGCAGAAATGAAAACCCAGCATTTGCACACTGAGGAGGGGACACAGAGGCCGATGGGGGAGGGAGAGTGGGTGTCAGTGTGTGGAAGGAGCCTCACGCTGGGGTCACCTGTCAAGGATCTGGAAAGTAAGAAACAAACTGAACCCAAAGGAAGGAGGAGGAAATGATACAAGCTAGGGTGAGAAATGGACCAGAGGTTGGAAAGAGCAGGAAAAATAAGCTCAATGAAGGGATTTTTTGAAAAGGAAATGGACAAGTGCAGCTAGACGTATGTGGATAAAGAGGGAAATAGTTTTAATTCAAAGAATCAGGGATGGGGGAGCCCTCGCACTGCACCCCAGGAACAGCCATGGTCCTGAGAGACCACAGTGAATCCTTGCGCAGCAGGGTGGGGGCAAGCCCACCCAGGTGAATCCCCAGGAGAGTGGAGCACACCCGTGCTGAGACCAGTGAGGCGTGAGACGCTGCAACAGAGAAGCGGCTGGAGGGTGGGTCACGGCGGAGTCTTCAGGGAAAACCATCGTCAACCCTTCACAAGCACAACCTCCAAACGGAAGAGGAGGAAACACAATGATTCATGTCAGCCTGATAACAAAGCCGGCAAGGGCGCCATGCGGAGAGAAAACCACAGGACAATGTCCCCGGCGAGCCCAATGCCGAAAGTGACACTCCGGCAGTCGCTGCACAGAGCTGTCTACCCCCCACTCTGAGCCAGGAGCTCCCCGTGACTCTTCTCCCGAGCTCCTTCTCGGGAAATAACGAATGCATTTGTCCTGGGTGGTGGCTGGTGTCGGGGTGCCCCCGCAGTGAAGACACTTCATTCCGCATTTGGAAATGGTTGGGCCAAGATCATGCTGTGCAGTAAAATAGGCCAGGCTCGGGAAGAGAACCTCCACGCGGCCCTCATGTGCGGCACCGGGCCTGTCCCTCGCAGCAAAGGCAGAGGACCAGAGAGAACGGGAGGAGGAGACTTGAGAGCTGAGTCCGGTGAATCCAGTCAGGGCCCCCGACTGAACGAAAAGTCACTATGAAACCTGACACTTCTACCATCACATCCCAGGAAAAAGACCACCACACCATCCTCCTGACAGCGCTCCTGTGGCCCGGTGGGTTTGACGTCGTCGAGTCTTCAGGCACCAGTGAACACTCCCACCTGTGCTCTTGGGACTCTGAGACTAATGACCTCTGGCCTCGTCTGTAATCATCACCATTGGCTCTCTAGAACCTTCTCTGGTCCAGGATGTGTTTGGGTTTACTGTCCTAGCAACGGAACTTCTGTAAACACGGCCTCTCGCTGGTCAATGAGGTATCATGGGCAGCGCCAACGAATTGCCCTGAAAAGGACGGCCAGTAGCCTTATAGCAATGAGCAGCTGGCTTCACTGAGGCTTTGGGGTGGTCACTGGGCAGGGCTGACCTTCTTCCCAGGGGTGACTGGGCTGGGCTGACCTTTTTCCCAGTGGTCACCGGGCAGGGCTGACCTTCTTCCCAGGGGTGACTGGGCTGAGCTGACCTTTCCAGGGATCACTGGGCTGGGCTGACCTTCTTCCCAGGGGTCACTGGGCTGGGCTGACCTTCTTCCCAGGGGTCACTGGGCAGGGCTGACCTTCTTCCCAGGGGTTACTGGGCTGAACTGAGCTTTCCAGGGATCACTGGGCAAGGCTGACCTTCTTCCCAGGGGTGACTGGGCTGGGCTGACCTTCTTCCCAGGGGTCACTGGACTGGACTGACCTTCTTCCCAGGGGTGACTGGGCTGGGCTGACCTTCTTCCCAGGGGTCACTGGACAGGGCTGACCTTCTTCCCAGGGGTCACTGGGCTGGGCTGACCTTCTTCCTTGAGTGAAAGCAAGCAGGCACAGTAGCCTCATGGGGAGGATTTGCTCTATCCAGGTGGATGGGGCCCTGCAGTGCCAGTGTGCCCCCCAGTCTCTTGCCTCACCCCTCACTTCTCCTCACCCCTGAGCAAGTGCTGGAGGCCATTTGCTCTGTGGGGAGCTGCTGGCTGGGGAGCTGCTTCTGCCCTCCTCCTCCTCTGACTTCACTGCCAACCTCCCCTCCCCACGGCGATAACTGCGTGACGCTGTTGGTAGCAAGCAGCACAACCAGTCAGAAGACCTTCGGCAGGGCACTGGTTCAAGCCCACGGGCAGATGAGAAGGACCGGGGTGGTTTTGGAGGCTGCACCTGCTTCCGGGGGCAGTGAGCCCTTCGCAGCAGGCGGTTCCTAGGGTGCGGCACCCAGCAGCCCGCGGCCTCGCCGTGCTGGGACAGGAAACAGACAGGAAACAGTCCAGTGCTTTCTTTAACTCAGGCTAGCATGTCCTCTGCAGCGTCTTACGTTGAAGCGTAAAGATGCACTGAAAGATCCCTTTCTGAGTACATTCCTTTCCAAAGGGAATCTCTATGCCGTGCCCATTTTCAAAGCAGAGAGAAAGCTAATCTGAGCCGTGTGCGCCACACTCCTGACAAGAACGTCCCCGGGCTCTTACCAACACGCCCTCGGCCCTCTTACCACCAAGGACACTCAGAACACGGCCCCCAGGGAGCAGCACAGACGGGGGCTTTGGGACCCACCGGGCTCTGCACAGACCACAAAGCTGAGCAGCCGGCGCCCTGGACTCAGCCTGGGGCCCGGGCAGCTCCGCCCGTGATTTGCAGCCGAGGTATTTGTCTGTTTTCCTGCCCCCGCCTCCAGCGTTCCTTTCATAAATTAGATCAAAGCTCTTCCAGAAGGCTCTGGAAGCCGGCACGGCTGACAGGCCTCTTTGGAACTGCTTGAGTTATTTTCTCAAAATGTGAAACTGTGAATCAACTGGAGACTCGTGTGCAGGGAACTGTCCCCTGGGAGGGTCCCTCCTGGACCCTCGCCTCATTACCGCATGCGATTTATAGATTTCCAAACAGATGATGGTTTTTAAAGCAGATTATCTCTGCAGAGATCCTCAGACTTATGGCCGAGACCTTCAAGCCCGCAAGGCCCAGACGTGATTTAGTGAGCTATTTGGGCTACATCTAGAGTTTCTTACAAAATATTTCTCTTTTCCTAATTTGGATCCACCCATCAGAAAGTGCACGGGCTGTTCTCACAGTGAGCTGCACAGCACGCAGCGGCCTGCAGCTGCCTCCAAGGATGAGGCCAGTCCGTGGCCCACAGTACCCCGGGCAGCTCGGTACCCCCCTCACACTCTCACGACACGTGATTCCACGTCCCCGTGTCTAATGCCCAACTACTAACCTCAGTAGCATTCACGCTCGTACTGGAAGCGAGTGCAGAAGCACCTAAAGGTGGGCCACGAAACCCTCGCATCCGTGATCAGGAAGAGGTTCCTGCTACCCAGAAGCCCACGGGGCACCTTGTCGGAACTGGGAAGCTGCAACTGGTGGGTTTCAGCTTTGGGGTGTCAGAATGCAGGGGCCCAGAGATCTGGAATCCAGCATCCGATTCTAGGGTTGAAGAACTGAGGCCAGGAAATGAGCCGCCTGCAGGGTCCGAGCCCCGTGGTCCGTCTCTGGCCCGGTGGTCCTGCAGCATCCTGTGCTCAGAGAACGACTCCAGCTCCCAGGTGGGCGTCACTGGTCACGGGTGTGTGAGTCTCACCGAGACCTTGCCACGGGACACAGGACTGGGCCGTTGTCCTCCCCCCAACCCCCCGGCAGGGCCACTATCTGCCTCTGCCCCAGGTGACACCGACTGCCTTGACTGCTGCTCCCAGAGGACCCCATTCCTCTGTCCTCTGAGGAGGTGGCTGCACCCAGGATGGGGAACAGGCTCCGTGGTGGCCTCTCGAGTTCCCTGTGGGGAGCAGCTTTCAGAGCACTGCTACGTCGCAGAGGGCGCCAAGGCAGGAGGGCACGTGCCTGCGCCACCGTCCCCAGGGCTGCTCCCAGGTGAGAGGGAGGCACTGGCAGCGTCCACCTGAGTCCAAGCCAGCCAGTGGCCAGATGTGCACATCAGGGGCTGCTCTGTGGGCTTCCCCCATGAGCGGTGGGCTTCCCCCGTGAGCGGTGGGCTTCTCCTGTGAGCGGTGGGCTTCCCCCGTGAGCGGTGGGCTTCCCCTGTGAGCGGTGGGCTTCCCCCATGAGCTGACCCACTCACATGCACCATCAGGCTCTGCAGCAGCAATCACAGGTGAGCGCTTTCAGAGGGAAAGAGCGGGTGAAGGAAGAACCTAGATTTGAACCTGGTATCTTTTTTTTTTTTTTTAAGTTTTTTTTTTTTTTTATTCAATTGTGCGTGTGTGAGTATGTATTGTGCGCGCGCGTCTGTGTGTGTGTAGAACCACGGACGAATTCGGGAACCACCATGGACGCCTCCACTTTCTCCATCCCGGGATTCACAGGCTCCGCCCTACCAGGGCCAGAAACGCAGGCCGTCCCGCCTCCGCCCGGCGTCTATATGTGGGATCTGGGATCCGAACTCAGGACCTTCTGCCTGCAAGGCAGAAGCTTAACCCCTGAGCCACCTCTCCAGCCCGAACCTGGTATCTTGTCTCAAGTAGGCACCTCTCCTCTCCCCAAGTACACACCCTCTTCCTCTCTCGCCAAGGGCATGACCTGGTCCTCTCATCTTTGCCACGGAGTCTCCGACTCAAGTCAGTGACTGACGGTCCTTGTAACTTGGAGAGCCTTGCTGGGTCTCATTCTCCCCAGGAAGGACACCGCACAGAGTCCGTAAAATGTCTCTTTATCTGCAAAGCTGTGAAGTTCAATAAATAATACAGGACCTGCTAGAACCAGGATTAAATAACCAGAAAGATGAAGTTTCAAATAGCGTGATTTATACGATTGTGGCTGTAGAGAAAGGAGCACAACCTTCATCAGACACTTAGAATCCCTAAAAGGCCCATAAATAGAATCTAGAGCTAAAATTGCCATGAATTGAATTAATAATTTAGCGATTGAATTTAATAGAGATTAAGCCCATCCAGATAAAAGATTAGGCAATCTTGTGTAACTCACTTGGGAGTGTCCACAGTGGTGCCACAGAGGAATGGAGAGTGTAGGGTGGGGGTGACTGCGGGCAGTGAGAGGGGCAGGATTAGAGGTTAGCTTCAGGGTTAGTGTTAGGAGTTAGGGTTCAGCTTAGGGTGAGGGTTAGGATTTAGGGTTAGGGTTAGGGTGTTAGGATTTGGATGTTATGGGTAGGAGTTAGGGTTAGGAGTAAGGTGTTAGGTTTTGGGTAATGGTTAGCATGGTAGGATCAGGATGTTAGAGTTAGATTAAGCTTTTAGGGTCAGGATTTATCTTTAGGGCATTAGGGTCAGGATGTTAGAATCAGCATGTTATGGGTTGGGAATTAGGGTTAATGAGTTAGGAGTGAGAATTAGACTCTGAGTCAGGATCAGCGTTAGAGAAGTATTCAGGTTAGTTTTATGTCTAAGTGCTAAGGTTCGACTTCATTTCAGAGATTTGAGTGAATTTTGACTGACTCGGATTCCTCACTACTGCGTATATGTCAGTCTGAGCTGTGTTAAGCAGAACGATGACTCATAGCATCCCAGCAGACACTTGGTGGAGCTGCAGACCCCAGCAGCCCAAGGCCGACAGCGCTGATGACATCTGTCTTACAAGATCATGGGCTCAACTGGCCTGGTCTCCACACCGTGTCCTGCTCATCCCAAGGACAATAGAGGAGCTGCCCTTTCAGAACAGCTGCTTCATCCCGACAGATGAGCCAGGGCAGGAGGGCGTGTGCCCAGAACTCCACCCTGAAGGCTGCTCAAGGTGAGACTGGGCCAGCAGCAGTACCTGCCACGGAGACCAAGTTGGCCAGTGCCCGGGGCAGTGCATGCCAGTCACTCGATTACCTTCTGAAAGCGCCCGGCTGCTGCTAAGTCACGCTGCAGGCCGAGACCGCACCACGCGGAGTTGAAGCTGAGTTACAGATCCTGTTAAAAATGTTTCCCGCCTCAGTTTACCACGCCCCAGAAAAACCAACGTCAGAGAGGAAACCTACACAGCCAGCAGAAAATAAGTCGCCACCATCGCCAGGGGAGCAGCTGGCGACGGGCAGCTGAACAAAGCACCTGGGAGCTGCGGAGGGTCCGCTCCGGGACGGTCCCGTAGACGTCATTCAGAAGTGAATGAATGCACGAGTAGAGGTCACCTGCTTGCTCTGCCCTGGGTCCTGGGCACCCGAGCCACCTTGCCCATGTGACATACCACATCTCCCCTCGTGGGCTGCTTATCCTCAGGTTGTTGTATGTGCACAGCTCCAGGGTCTGGCAGTTTAGTGCTGAGTCACATTTGCAGAACCCCAAAACCTTTTCCAACTGACCTCAGCTTTCCGCAGCTGCCTTCCGCTCACCTGCTCGTCCGAGTCCTCTGGCGCTTCCTTTGCGCGTCACAACTCTTTTCTTTTAGCTTGTTCTATCTTTCGTGGTTTAGATGTCTTTGAACAGTGGGGAGAGAACTACTTCCAAAATGCTCTTGCAATCGTTCTTCGTCTTTGTATGAACATCAAGAGCAGGCTGCCCACGCCGCTGCTCTGCAAGGGCAAACGCCTCTCCTCCCCTTTGCACCCGGCCCTCCTGTGTGGACCCGCCGCGGGACCCTCACTGTGCTTATTCCCCCACACGGTCAAGGACCGAAGACAGCCTGGGGAAGAGGGCAAGTCCATGCACCGAAAACGAACCTTCACCAGAGTTTGCTGCCTGTTTCTGGTCTTCTCTCTGTGCTCAGCGCCAGGGTGAAATTCATTTGTTTCCTGTCCACATTCCCTGTGCTGTTTGGGAAGGCTGAGTAGGTGTAATGCTATCACAGCGTTCCAAAATTCAAAGCTATTCGAGAAGTAACTAGACGAGTTCACCTGTCGTCACCAGCTGCCTGTGGCTGAGCCCGCTGTTAGTTTCTGTCTAATCTCCCCTAGTCCTTTGCGCTGAAGGACCCCATGGCTGCCCTTGCCTCTTCTCTCTAGTGACGTTCTGTTCTGCCTTTCACATTGTCTCTGCCAGTGAGTCCTTTGTCTGCCAGTGGTAATTCTCCATAAACATTGTGTGTGGTGCGTGAGCATGTATTTGTGTCTATCTGTGCAAATGTGTATGGATGCACATGCACACATATGTGACTTATGTGTGTAGGTTAACATGCACCTATGAGCATATGTGTTTATGTGTATGGGCATGCATGTATGGCCTATGTGATATATGTATGTGGTATATGTACAAAGTGTGCTTTATGTGCATAGTTGCATGTGTATGTGTGTGTACATGTGTGGCACACATGTGTGGAGACGGGCATATGTAAGTGTATATGTGTGCACATGTAAGTGTGTGTGTTGCATGTGTGCAGGTCCTGTATACCTGTGAATATGTATGCATGCATGTATGTGTGTGTGGCATATATGTCCAGGTACATGTGAGCATATATGTGTATTTTGTTGGTGTGAGTGTATAAGCAAATGTGTGGTACATTTGGACATGTGTTTGTGTGAGTTTATGTGTGTATACATGTAATTATATGTACATATGTGTACGGTACATGTGTCAAGGTACACGGTCACATGCAAGCATATGTGTGCGTGTGTGTGCGCAACCGTATGGCACATTTGTACAGGTAAACGTGAATGCATGTTTGTAACTGACATATGTGCACGTGTGTGTATGTGTGTCTGCATGCATGTGTGTAACTGTCCTTTCATGGTGGTGAGGGTCTGAACCCAACTCCTCACACATGCGCTGAAAGCCCTTTCCTGACTGAGCCCTTTCCCCAGTCCTTCCTAAGCTTTTCATGCCTGCAGGATCGCCCTGCATGATGCGCTGAGCAGTTTCCTTAGGGCAGAGAGTGGACAAGCCTGAAGTCCAGGCTGTTGATGCGGTGAGCAGTGGAAGCTTGTCTGTTGCGCCGCGGGTCGTGAGCGCTGTAGAGAACCCAGAGCTCAGACCTGCCTGCGTCCAGCGATCCTCCCCGTGTCCAGTGATCCTCCTCCCATGTCCAGCGATCCTCCCTGTGTCCAGTGATCCTCCTCCTGCATCCAGCGATCTTCCTCCTGCGTCCAGCGATCTTCCTCCTGCGTCCAGCGATCCTCCCCCTGTGTCCAGCGATCCTCTCCCTGCATCCAGCGATCTTCCTCCCGTGTCCAGCGATCCTCCTCCCGTGTCCAGTGATCTTCCTCCCGTGTCCAGCGATCCTCCTCCCGTGTCCAGTGATCTTCCTCCCGTGTCCAGTGATCTTCCTCCCGTGTCTAGCTATCTTCCTCCTGCATCCAGCGATTTTCCCCCTGTGTCCAGCGATCCTCCTTCTGAGTCCGTGGTGCCCAGGGAGGGCTTTGCTTCCTGGCTGAGGATGCTAATGGTATCTAACAGTCACAGTGACTCAGATGATGTCCCGTGTGGTTCCGTCCTGCTGTGTATGTGGAGTGCAGAAGGATGGCTTCAGGAGAATTCATAGACATGAGATTGCAGGGTCAAAGGTGAGTGTGTGAGCCTTTGGTTAGACAAGGATGACCTCCTTTCTTAAATCTAAGCCATCTGTGTACGCCCCTATTTCTCATAGCCTCGCCGTCAGGAAGTATGAGCAAACATTTTGTTTTTGAAAGTGGACTGGGTAAGAAACGGTCCCTAGGTTCTTTAAATACCTGTAACCTTGAGCAGACTACTCCCCACAGTCTCTGGCAGGTGCAAGAGTATCGCTTCATAAAAAAAAAAAAAAAAAAAACTTCTGTTCTGCCTCTGATGCTCAGAAGGCTTCTGCAGCACTGAGAACATCTCACCTGGAGCCCACCGGTGACCCCGGGGAGTTACCAGCAGGCAGCGTTTTTATGAGGTTCAGAGCTTCTGCAATCATGTCACTTCTACAGATCCTAATTCCATTTTTCATCTGCATGTGCATGCACATTGCACGTGTGAGGGTACACATGTGTATCTATGTATACACATTTGCACGTGTGTGACATGTGCAAATGTGTGGGTTCACATGTGCATATTTGTGTGGGGATTTTGGAGGTTCAAGGGTGGCAATTGGAAATCAAAATTAAGAATTATTCTTATTATCTTATTCTTCTGAGCCTAGGTTTCTAACCAAACCCAGAGCTTGCCTATAGGGCCAGCCTGGCTTGGCAGCTTCCTCTGGAATCCTGGGCTCGGTGTCTGGGACTAGAAGTACAGATGGGATCCCGTGCCTGACCAGAATCAAGAATTTATTTTCTTCTAAGTGTTAGGTTTAGTTGCATAGGCTTTTATACATAATGCTCTGATCTCTCCCAACTTTTCTGCATTGTCGTGTTGCATGTTTGCAGTCTGCCCCTCTGCCCCTCTGCTCTGCCCCTCCACCCCTCCGCCCCTCCACCCCTCCGCCCCTCCGCCCCGCCCTTCATTCCTCCCACTCTTCTTCCTTCCTGTCCTTCTTTTCTCTGTTCTGCTTCCTTCTCCCTTTCCCTAATCACGTCAGCCAGGTGCTTCTCTGCTTTGACTTTTGGAGACAGGACAACCCACAATTTTTTACTGTTAATGAGAAATGTTCTTCTCCTTTTTACTGAACTGGCTTGTGTTTTGGTTTCTATTGATTACTTCTATTTTTATTTTGCTTTATTTTTTGTCCTTTAGGGTTTTCCATTTATTGCTGTTGACATTGATGCAGACATTAAAGCCAAAGGTTGTCCTCTGATACCTGCTTCCAATGGCTCCAAGACCATCAGACTTCAAGAAATGCTGAGATTCTGACCTGAATTCTCTCTCTCATCGAAGAGGTAATGGAAGATTTAAAAAAAAATCCTAGCGTCATCTAAACACTTATCATTGTGCCCACAGATTACAGCAATTCTTGGCCGTCAATCTTCTGCAAAGGCAAGTGTGTCATGCGAGAACCACAACCAGCCAAAGTGCAGAGACCAGAGGACTGTGCACTGCTTTGTCCTACACGGAACATCGAGGCACCCCTCGGCCCCCTCCCACTCAGGGAACCTCCAGGGAAAAGGGAAGTAAGAATGTAAGAGCCTGAGGAAGAGGAGGGCACCGCCAGAGGGTCCTCTGGCCGTGACAGGCTGGCCCACCCAAGAGCCCACCGCGGGACGTCCACTTCCACAAGACCTGACAATAGTTGGCTATCACCGTGGAGGAGGAAGATCTCAAGAGACAGTGTCTACCAGAGAGACCACTGAGGGCCGATGTCCCGGAGGAGGAGGCAGCTCATTTACACAGTGACTGACCCACTGACAGTCACCCACGCGCCCGCAAAAGCCCAGGCACTGAGCAAGACAGCATCCAGATGAAACCCAGTGGGCCGCACGTGCCAAACGAGGCTCAAGCAGGAGGAGACTGTCTGGAAGGAGAGAGTGTGAGGTGGGACAGGAGGGGGATGGGATTGGGTAATAAGGGTAAAAAAGTCATATAAATTCATTAGGAAAGTGTCAAAGAATAAACAATATTCATTTAAAGTATCTTCAAGCCGATGGGTGTGGTTTCTGGTTCAGGCGCCCGGTCCTGGGTGGGCTGCTGTCTGGTTAGCCGCTGTGTGTGTTGCCGCCATCTCCTTTGCAGAGGGACCTTGTTTCTCTCACGCCTGGTGGACAGCGCGGTGCTGGGGCTCCCATCATGCACCAGGGAGGAAGCGACCCTTGGCGTCCAGGAGTCAGATCCCACCGTGGAGTGGACGCCCTCGCCAGGCGTGCGCCTGACATCTAGCTCGTCGCCTGCCTACTCGCTTACTTTTCTTCAGCTCACCAGGTCTGCGTTGCACGCTGTACACACTCACAGATGTCGCCTGCTCGTGGCTGCTTACCCACGGGACAGGTCCTTCCTGCTGTGTGCTCACGGACAGCGGCTTCCGGCTTCTGGTCGCACCTGCCACACACCTGACTCTCCTCTCACCTCTTTGTCCTTAGCCGAATCCTGCACAAGGCTGTTTTGGTTTCTCATGCAAATAGCTGCTTCCTTTCTACATTCAGCGGCTCTCACTCTGTCTAGTCCTGTGGCTGCACTTGGTCTTCCTGCGTCACAGTTTGGGTTGCTAGAGTCGGTGTAGCGTGCGAGCTCGTGGTTGTCTTTCCTTCTGTGAGGTTTTCTCTTCTCCATTTCCCTCTGTCTCCACCTCCCTCTGCTCTGTCTCTCTCCATCTCTGTCTCTTTGTCTCTCTCCCCGTCTCTTTCTATCCTTGTCTCCCTCTACATCCCTCTATCTCTGTGTCTCTCTGTCTCTGCCCCTTCTATCTCCCTCTCTCTCCATCTGTCTTTGTCTCTTCTTCTCTGTCTCTCTCCACAGCACCCCCACGTTTAGGGTGGTCCCTCTTCTCAGCTGCAGCCCCGAAATGCCTTCCTACCTACACACTTGTTTCCTAGACGATTCTAAGTCCAGTCAAGTTGACGGTGAAGACTGACCACCCTCTGTCCACATGCTCCGTCCTGGCGTTACGGAAGCTTTGCCCACTGCTGCAATCGCCTGCATGGTTGCTGATAAATGACTGTCACATGCTCAAGGGAACAAGGGCTTATTCTCTCTTATGATTACTGGTTGCAGTTCTCAGTCCAGCCTGACGGGAGATCACACACCAACACCAGGGCCAAGGGAACTGGCCACACCATCACCACATAACACCTGAGAAAGAGAAATGATTCTCATTTGCCACACCAGCATATCTGGCCAAGTGTACAGGAGGATGCCAACTCTCTCACCCAGCTCTCTGATTTATTCCAGGGCCTAATCCCACCCACCATGGGCTGGGCCTTCCCCATCAACTAGACAATCTCCTGCAGGTTTGCTCTGGGCTTAACCCAACTACTAATTCTCTACAAATGTGCCCAGAGCTCAAACCCTCAACTGTCAAGTTGACACCTGTGCTTAAACTACGATGGTCTGCAATCCTGGTCCCTGGAGCCCCCACGCTGGCCTGGGGTCCTAGTGCCTGGAGCCCCCACACTGGCCTGGGGTTCTGGTGCCTGGAGCCCCCAAGCTGGTCTGCGGTCCTGGTGCCTGGAGCCCCCACACTGGCCTGCAGTTCTCGTTCTTGCAGGTAGGTTTGTGTCTGTCTGGAGGCTTGAGAAGATTTATGCTGGACGTGAAGACTGGTTGTTTTCTACGCCAAGTCATTGGGTCCATTTTGTGGGATTAATGTGAAGCTTCTCCTGTGATCAAGGTCTTCTTAGGTTTCTAGAAAGTGCCATGAGCCCTGCTGCACCCCTGTGCTCTTTGTGGGCTGTAGCAATGTACTTCCTGGATTCTACCTTCTGCCTGCACTGCATTTCAACCACTCTTTTTCCTGATCCTTTTTGTCTTTCTCTAGTTTTAATTCTCCTAGCTATTTTCCTGACTTCCTTCTACAATATTTACTAAATATCTATTCAAATGTATTCCTCAGTCATCTTGAAGGTTTGCCTCTCCTAATATAATAGTATTTTTTTCTGAGTTCAAGAAATTCTCATTTGACTTCTTGCCATTTTGTTTATGTTTCATCTTAATTTTGAAATGTTTGACACCCCTAAATGCTCATATGAGGGTATTAATTCGCCTTGAAGAATTGTATTATTTTATTCTAGTTCTATTTCCTTGTTGTGGGTGGATTCCTCAGATAAATGCTTTCATTTGAATTTTCTGCTTGTTCTCACGTTTACCTTGTGTAGGCAAAGGTTCCATTTGCTGGTGCTGTGGTGGATTCGAGCATATCACGGGCTTTGTGGACCCACAGCTCTGCTTCCCTCACCCAGCGTGGGAGGAGGAGGAGGGGCTGGAGGGGGAGAACGTGAGTCCTTGATGTCTGGGGTCTCCTTCTCCAGGGTCCTGAGTTTTGCTCTTTTGCCCTCTTTTCCCGATCACTCTCTCTATTGGTCACTTTCCTCTTTGCTTTAACTAAACACCTGGCACGAGAGCAGTTGCTCAGTGGATAAAGTGTAAGTGTGAAGACCTGAGTTCCAATCCCAGAACCCAAGTGAAGCCTTCACATCTGTGAACTCCTGCGGCGACTTGGGAGGAGGAAACAGGAAGTCGGAAGGTCAGCCAGGATGGCACAATATGCAGCAGTGAACAGCAAAGACGGCCTGTCTCAAGCAGGTGGTGCTGATCTCCACACGTGCAGCATGGCGCGTGCTCACAGCGTGTGCAGCATGGCGCGTGCTCACACTCACAACCTGCACACGCACACATCACACACAGACATACACATAAACACACACACAGGACAAAAAAGAAGAAAAATCCGACAAGGAGCAATTTAAGAAGGGAAGGAGGTAAAGAGAGACGGAGGGAGGGAAGGAGGCAGGGAGGGAGGAAGGAGGGAAGGGGAGAGAGATTGAGAGAGAGGAAAGGAAGGAAACATGGTTCATCCCGGTCAGGCCTGAGGGACGTGGTCTGTCACGGAGGGAGCCACGGCAGTGGAGCTGAGTCTGCGGCCTGGGGCAGAGAGGCGAAGGCCCCTGCTGTCTGGGCTCTTTCGTTCAGCCCAGGCTCCAAGGCCTTGGAACGGGGGCGCCCGAGATATGTCTGACTCCAACCCAGTCGAGTGGACAATGAACACTGACCAGCGCCCACCAGCCCCCAGCGAGCTTCTCGCCCTCCTGTGCCCTCCATGTCCCCAGCAGCAGTGCGCCTCGGCGTCTCTCCATTCAGGAGCCTTCCCTGCAGCCGCGGTGACTGGTGGGACAGGTGGATCCGCTTGGAATCTCTAGCTCTATGGTTCGGACTCTGTGGTGCCTTGTGTGTGTTTGTGGCACAGAAAATAACTAATTTGTCTTATTTCCCGCAGAGGCCGTGCAGAGAGACTTGGGCCCAGGCACCCCCAGCCATCTGGCCATGCTGGCAGGTCACCTGCAGGGAGAGGAAGAGACTTACTTCTGGCCAGGACAGACACAGATCAAGCGAGAAGCTGGAGCATCATGGATAGACGAGGTGGGAGAAGCCCCTTTGTGGAGCAGACCTCCCCCCGAAACTCTGGGGACAAATGGCCGAGCAGCAGCCTCGTGCTGAAACCCGGTGACTGGAGCACGCGATGGGCTCCCTGTACCTGAGACGGGGGCACAGAAACACCAATGCACGTGACCCAGGCAGAAGAGAGGCGGCCCTCGCTGGGGTGTGTGGCTGGGCAAACTGGGTGCGGGTGTGTCGAGGAGCATGTGGGGCGGTGGACCTGCTGCGTCTAGATAGGCAAGGAGGCCGCGTGGGTGGAGGTGGATGGCGGCTTTGGTCAGTGTGATTGCACCTCACACCCAGGTGGCCGCGTGGCGGAAGCCTTCAGCTCGATTCTACTTTGCACTGAGGGGAGGCGCCTCGCATGAAATCCTTCCTTGAGAATATCTTTGGAAAAGCCTAACATTGTTTAGACAGCTCGGTGATTAAAGCGCTGGCCTGCAAAGCTGGTGACCTGAGTTTGATCCCCAGAAACTTGGTGGAAGGAGAAACCTCACTCCCAGATGTCCTCTACCTCACCATGAACCACAGCAGGACACATGTACCTACCCTCCCCGTGTGTAAAAATACTTTTTAAAAAGGGAAAAGGCTGGAAAGATGGCTCAAGGCTTAAAGAAGCAAAGGCTTCACAAGCAAAAGAAGATCTGAGTTTGGATGCAGAACTCACATAAAATGTCAGACAGATACGAAGAAGCCGCAGGTCCGGCCCTGGAAGGCAGAGCCTGGAGTGTGAGGCAGAGCAATCCAGAATGACCCTGATGCCACCCTGTGCCTCTGCACACACGCAGGTGCCCTCTTGCATACGTACACAAGAGACGAGAAGCCCCTTGTTTGGATTCAGCGCCCCCCATTCACCAGGACGCGCGGTCTACTACAGAGCTCCCGGGACACCTCTATTCTGAGTCAGACAAGAGTGGGTGTCCCAGGATGGGTGTCATGTGTGCAGGACGGAGTCCCCTGCAGGCGGCTCAGCACTGCTGTTCACCAGCACGGCCATGACCATGCCCAGCCGAAGCACGTCCCCGGCAGGGCGGGGCAGAGGGCTCTGTGAGTCCCTCGGGTCGGGTCATCTTCAGCTTGCTGTGTCACTTCGGTTGTTAAGAAGTAAGAGAAGCGAGTCTCACGGCGTTTCTGAGCAGCTTTGGGGGAGAGCAGCAGAGCGCCGAGTCTCCAGCCCATCAGCTTACGAGTGCGGAGGCACCCGGGAGGATCTGGCCGTATATCTTGTTGAAATATCTACCTCGCAATTGAATTTTGGAAACCAGGAGATGAATAACAATGGAGTGCTCGGCCGGGGGAATCCGTGATGTGGGGGCTCCTGGGGAGTCCCCATCCGTCTACCCACAGCTCTGATAAGAAGCAGCCAGAGCGCCCGGCCCAGAGCACAGCGTTTTATCAGCGTTGGCGACCCTGGCGCCTGCAGCAGCGCTAACACAAGCTGGAGGCGGGAAGAAGCGGCAGGCGGAATCCCACACCTCTAGATCCTTCTTCCAGAAGAGTGAGTGGCTGATTGCCGAGTGAATGTAAGCTTCGCCCAACACAGGCCGGGAGCCCCCGGGTTCCCACAGCTCGGATGTGCGGCTCAGGGGACCCTGGGAAGTAGAGCGTGCACAGGCGACAGATGCGGCATTTCAGCCGTTTCCCCAGCTCCTCGCTTCTCTGCCCCCCTCGAGCACAGCTGAACTCGAGGCGTCTCAGTGACGTAAGTGATGGTTCTATTCAGACAAATCTGACTCTCATACCGATCATTCCTAGTCTGTCCACAGGGGAGGAAACTGCATTCATGTTGTATAAGTAGGTGGCTGTTAGCGATGGAGCTGGCGACATTAAACTGCCTGAGTCCTCAGAAGCCTACAAGCCTCCCAGCTCGGAGGGCTTGAGGCACAGGCAGAAGAAGGCATGCTTGTTCCTCTGGGCCCGGGCCGTTGGGGGCAAGCCTGGGGCGAAGCTTCTCTCTCGCCGTGTGGTGCTTTTACCCAGACAGCATTTGCCCTCTTTGTGCAGGCTGCATTTTGTCCAGTAGCCAGGATCACACTGACCCCAGATAGAGGTCACAGGATCATAATGACCCCAGACAGAGGTTACACAGTGGACTCGCTGCTGAGCTGGACAGAGGTCACACAGTGGACTCGCTGCTGACCTGGACAGAGGTCACACGGTGGACTCGCTGCTGATCTGACAAAGTCGTAACCGGGAGGTTGAGTGTGAAGTGTGGATGTGTCCTGGGGGCAGTAACAGCAGTGGCCACCAGGGACCAACCGAAGAGGTTGGTGTGGCGTCATTGAGACTTTGAACCTAAGAGGTGTGTCCCACAAAGCTGCACCCAGCCGTGGGGGGCAGACGGCTTCTGCAGCCCAGGGACGTGCAGACTCTCCTCGTCACAGGGCGGTGTGCCCACTGCAGGATGCAGGCGTCCATGGGAGCCACGTCAAGGGATCAGTCAGAAGTCACAAGAAGAAACCTCAGGAGCCAACCCTGTTCTCAGCTGCCAGGTGGCCTCTGCTGGCGCCCCCGTGGGAGAAGAACCAGCTCTACAGGCAGAAGAGAGGGTGGAGTCGCACCGCAGTGCCCCAGGCAGAGGACCAAGAGCGGCTTGCTCTGAGCTCAGTGGCTTTATTCCCGGCCCACCTCGGCCCCCTGGGAAGCACAGCTGTGCTTTTGCATACCCAGCATATTGACACTTCAGATGGTCCAGAGCAGCTCCTGTTTCTCTGCAGCAAAACACACAGTCCTCCTCGTGTGATCAAACGCATCTTTAGAGTCCCCAAAGGGAGGAGACCCTGGTGCCCATTACCTTGTGTCCACTCTGAGCTGGACACTCCTGGCCTCACCCACAGATCCTACTGAGCACGCAGGGACCCTCCAGGGAGCAGCGGGCGGGGCGGGTCTGTGTGTGAGGGAAAGTGTGGCTTCATCTGTACGTGTCCGCCCTGTTTCCTCTGATGGTTTCCAGTTCCATCCAGTTTTCTATGAATGTTGTGATTTGATTTTTGTTGATGGCTGTACAAAAGCCCGTGTGTGTGTATGAACGACATTTTCTATTCTTACCTGTTGATGGGCCTCTAGGCGGATTCCATTTCCTGGGGCTGTGAATAGTGTGTCAGCAAACATGGATTCACGAGTGTCTCTGGCATTGGCTGGAGAACTGATGGTAAACACCTGCATTGGTGGCTGCAGCACGGGGCTGCTCTAGTTTCGGCTTTTAGAGGAGCTGGTTTGCGTCGTGAGCGCAGCAATCACGCTCACACTAATGCGTGCGGCTTCTCTCCCTGCGTCCTCCCGCATGTGTGGCATCTGCTCTCTTGCTGCCGACCACTCCCCTCTGCTGTCAGGAAGCAGCAGTGAGCTGACCTGCAGCTTGCGTTCAGTGGGCCCCAGAGCAGGGATGTCCCACCTCCCGGGTGCTGCGTCGCTCAGCGGCGATGACTGTGGGTAAAGACATGAAGTGCGTTTTGACTTACAGTATTTTCAGTTTTCTGCTGGAATCCTGCCACTAATGGGGGAGCACAGCACACCTGTCTGCCCATGTCTTTGCAGAACTAGACAGAGACGCGTCAGGACCCACTGGCTTGTGGGGAGTACGTGTCTGCAGCTGTGGCTGAGGCCGAGGGCAGCCAACGATGGGTTCTGGTGAAGAAACAAGGGCCCAATGACGTGACCTCAGTGGAAGGATGGAAGAGCATGAGGTGGCCCAGCCCAAGCCTCGGGGTGAGGAGAAAAGGCAGGAGCCTCCTTTTCTGCTAGAAGACCCTTGGGAGGTTAGATGAGGTCCCCTTGGCGTGAGGGGATGGCCTGCCCCGTGGGGCCCAAAGATTCCTTTCTGTTCTCCCCTAGAGACACACTCAGGCCTGCAGGGGACAGTGTTTAGCGTGGCACCCCGTGGCCTCGCATTGACCACAGCCGTCTCCTAGAGACACGCTCAGGCCTGCAGGGGACAGTGTTTAGCGTGGCACCCCGTGGCCTCGCATTGACCACAGCTGTCTCCTAGAGACACGCTCAGGCCTGTAGGGGACAGTGTTTAGCGTGGCACCCCGTGGCCTCGCATTGACCACAGCCGTCTTCCTTTCCATCCTCTCCTTGACCCAGGTGACCCCTTCCTACTGCTGCTCGGTGGTCTCTGCTCAGCTGAGCGCCACCTCTGCTATTACTGAGCTCAGCCCTGTGGGCTCCACTTGGGCACGCCAACCTGCCCCAAGTTCAGAGTGATGTAGTGTCACTGTGAAAACGGTTCCACCTATGAACATGGCCGGGGTCTCAGAGCAATGTGCAACTATGCAAAAGCCCTTGTTTGTGGCCTGTGTGGAGACGATGACCAAGGTGTCATCATGGGTGAGCGGCATGGCAGTGGGTTAAGGGGGAAGAGTCTCACTGTCCTGGGAAAAGGAAGATGTCCATTCTGGGCCAGGTCCTGATAATGACTGTGCTGTGGGCAAAGCAAGTCTCCCTGTGCCCCAGTTTCTCCAAATGCAGATTGGTTCTTTTGCCCATGGCAGACTGATGCCCTGCGAGCCCTCCCCACCACCTTCAATGCCCAGATGTGACCAGCGGTCTGTGAGCAGAAAGGATCTGGAGGACTGTCGGGGCAGCCTGGGTCAGCCTGGGCACCACGTCCTCTTCACCGTGGCCAGGAGCTGCCCCTGGGTCCCGAGTGAGGTCGACGGGGACACAGCGCACATGCCGACCCACTGTGGACTTGCGCTGTGGTCACGGGTGAGCAGCCGTGTGACTGAGCTCAAACCTAAGCAACTGAAGGGGAGAAAGGGGAGATGCATTTGGCTGGTGGAGTCCATCATGGAGGAAAAGACGTGGCTGGTGGCAGAAGCTGGAGGCGGCTTAAGTGGCGTCCATCACGAAGGCGCCAGCTGACTGCAAGAGCAGATGGATAGCAGAAGCGGGCGGGGCTAACCAAGGTCAGGGCCACCTTCTGTGAGGGACCTTCCTCATCAGGCTCCGCCTCCCAAAGGTGCCCCTTCCCAGCAACAAGGAAGGTTCGCACCCAGGATCCCTTGGGACTCCAATCACGTTCAGACAAGCCGCTTGCATCCTGATCCCTCGGAACCGCTCGTTCCTGCGGTACAGTCAAGAGTTCCTAACCAGCCCTTCCCCCGTGGTGGCAGAAGGAGCCCATATATCCTGGCACCTGGGAGAGGCGCCGTAATTACAGAGCCTCTTACTTCCTCCTCTGCTAGGGAAAATGGATGGAAGGAGTTATGTCATTCTCAGAGGCAATAAAACTTGTAAGAAACAAAAAAAATGACCCATTTCTGAATGGATTAGGTGGAAGAAACATGCTTCCCCTTTCCTTACTAGGAATGGAACGTAGATGGCAGAGCAAAGACTCACATGGAGGCGTGAACAGATTCCCGCGGAAGCAAGAAGCCCGCGCCAGGCTGTCACGACGTAACAGAAAACTAACCCTTCTCCAGTCGGGCGGGAAGAGGCCTCGTCCACAAAGAGGCAGAGGGTCCGGCGTGGGGACATGCCATCCTGATGGCATGGATCCTGTGTCAGGGGACCTTGCAAGGTGGATCCTCGTGAATGGCCAAGGGAGGTCAAGGCATCCAGGTGAGTGATGGGGGGCACGGGATGCTGAGTCTGCAGGGACGGATGAGAGGTGCGCAGAGCAGGGCAGCACAAGGGCGGTGCTTCCTGGGTGGACCCTTGCGGGGGGCAACCTTTGCTTCCCGTAGGGAGGGGTGGACGCTGCAGTCCATTTGGGGGGCAGCCTTTGTTTCCCGTAGGGAAGGGTGGACGCTGCAGTCCATTTGGGGGACAGCCTTTGTTTCCCGTAGGGAGGGGTGGACGCTGCAGTCCATTTGGGGGACAGCCTTTGTTTCCCATAAGGAGGGGTGGACGCTGCATTCCATTTGGGAGACAGCCTTTGCTCCAGGGTGGAGAGGGAAGGGTCCTGGAGCCCAGGGCTCTTTTATCCCCTATTTTCTGTAACATTAAAAAAATTTTTTGTGCAATGTGAAAAGTCATCCCAATTTTTAGACTGATTTACTTGGACAGTCATCGTACAGATAGGGCTGGAGAGACGCTCAGGGATGAAAGACTTTGCCTCACAAGAAAAGGACCCGAGTTCAGAATCCAGATCCCACATAAAAACAATGTGCCAAAGTGTCAGCCTGCACTGCTGGCCCTGGAAGGCAGAGCCTGGGGAACCCCAGAGCAAGGCCTCGTGATGAAAAGCAATCCAGGGTGATTCCTGATGTCACCCTCGGGCCTCCACAGGTGATGCAGTGCCCTCTGACACACACCCACACATACGTGTGCACACCTACGCACACCCACACATACGTGTGCACACCTACACATGCCAAAGAACAAAGTACAGACAGCAGAGGATAAGGACCGACTGCCTTTCATGAGCCTCTGAAGGAAGACGTGGATGCAGGGGGTCTGCAGCCTCCCACCCACGCCACCCGATAGCTCCTTCACCCGCCGCCCCCTCTTAGGAGACTGTGAGTCAGGAGAGGGTCCCATGTGGGGCTGTGCAGTTCGGGGGGGGTGCTAACTCCGGCAGCATGAAGAACATCTGATGAGCTACTAGTGCCGGCTGCTGCTGTCCGCGTCTGCGCCTAGAGCTGCGCCACGGGACACTGCCCTGCGTGTCCAAGCAGCAGTGGACCTGCTGCGTCCTGGGCTGTGTGCGTGCCTGGTGTGATCACAATGGAGATCACAATCCTGAGGTGCACGCGTGCCTGGTGTGGTCACTGTCGGGGTCACAATCCTGAGGTGCACGCGTGCCTGGTTTAATCACTGTCGGGGTCACGATGCTTGGACATACGTGTGCCTGGTGTGGTCACTATCAGGGTCACGATGCTTGGACATACGTGTGCCTGGCGTGGTCACCGTAGGGGTCACGCTGCTCAGACACACACGTGCTTGGGTGGTCATTGCAGGGACCATGCTCTTGAGTGACAGCCTTAGAGCACTCACCCATGGCAGTTTACAAATTATCCAGCTCAGTGTCAAGAACCCAAATGTGGTAATAAGTACGTGTCAATCCCCCAGCCCAGCAGCAGCAGCGGATACTGCAGGCAGACGGTGGTCAAACCGCTACTTTCAAATTAGCCAGCTGATGACCTTTCCATCCCGCCACGCAGCGAAATGTCAGCATTAGGGCAATCATGGGGAACAACAGCACCCTTGTCAAGAAGCAAACCACCGGCAGGAGTGGGGAGCACCTTCACCCCAGCGTCCAAGAGCATAGCCCTGCGCCACAGCCCCTGCAAGTCGCGAGCTCATCTTGGAAACCACGGGTTCAAAGCGAGGCCGCCTCCTGGCTTCGATGGAGCTGCCGGCTGTGCCCCTCCCCGCCACGTGGCTTAGCATGACTCAGGCCGCAGTGCGCGAAGGAGACCCCGTGTCAGTTACTCGACATGGGGAACTTCTGGGTAAGATCGTAAGTTCGTGAATGATGATCGCGCCCCGGGCTTGGCATTCCTCGGTGACCTCCAAATCTCATGCTAGCTGACCCGGGCCACTGAGACCAACAGGAAGTTCACCCGGAGCAGGGGGGGAGGCACACCCAGGCCCAGGGCTCCCCATATTTCCATGTGTCGGTGGTACGTCCAACTGTCTGAAGTGAGGCTTCCATGAACTTTGAGTGTGGCATTCTTCCTATGAAGCGGGCGGCCACGATCCTCTCTCACATCTGCAAATGAACCAGGAGCGTCTCACTTGCTCCCAGCATTCTGCCAGCACCGCTCAGCCCACAGCCGAGGAGGCGCTGAAGATTCATCCATTTTCTGCAGCTTGGAGGTTTGGTGACAGACGTGCCCTGGAGTGTACGTCTTTTCAGGCAAAATACTTATTTTGGAGTAAACCATATGCTTTATGTGGCTCGAGGCAACATCCACCCATTCTTCCAAAGGGGACGTTGTCACTTGGCCCCGCCCTCCCTGTATCCTCCCTTCTCCCCACGCCAGCCCCTTCCCTAGCTCAGAGCACGCAGCGGGCATTCCACCCTCCCATCTGCTCCCTTCTGGACCCAGGCTGCAGCAGCTGTCCACCGAGTGAGCTTTGCTGCGCTCCGCGGCATTCATCTCCCCAGCGCAGGGCA
This sequence comes from Typhlomys cinereus, assembly GCA_023101885.1. Lineage (NCBI taxonomy): Eukaryota > Metazoa > Chordata > Mammalia > Rodentia > Platacanthomyidae > Typhlomys > Typhlomys cinereus. Next base: position 452,987 of record JALPQD010000510.1, read on the forward strand.
CTGGGATCCTTGCAGTCAGGACCCCCGACCCCCAGGCACTGCCTGGGCACCTCAGCGTCTGTCTGCTCCAGCTGCACCCTTGGCTTTAGGGTGACCTCCCACCTGGAACCCACACCCAGGTCCAGTTCAGTCCCATGGGACATCCTGTGTGGGCAGCCCAGCCCCAGGGGCAGTGGGCAGGGGCACCTTACCACACAGACAGGGTCCCTGCCCATTTGCACGCCCAAGCTGGGGCGACTTAGCTCTTCATGCCTCATCTTGCCCGAGTGCTGTGCACGGTGCTGCCTCCCGGCTCCATCCAAAGCCCTGGGGAAGGGGATTGGGGTGAGTCACTGGCCTTGTGCCGGGTCGTGACCCACCCCTGCTCTCGCACCGATTTCTGGGGCGATGCCTGGTGGAGGAGACCAGAGCAGAGAGCACAGGGGTCTGAGACACTCGGAGCCCCTCAGTGTTTGATGAGGGGCCACTTTGCTGAAGCTGGTGTGTAGGACTTAGCCACGTGCGGAGCGTCGGAGGCCGAAGCAGCTGGCCTGAGACTCCGACTGTCTCACTGCTCACTGTGGCGGTCTGCAACCCACCCTGGCTCCAATCCGAGTGTCCCAAGATTTCTTAAGGACGTCTCTTCTTGCCCTGTGTAGAGGCTGGCAGGTTCTGTCCTGCCAGGGACCGTCTTCTTCAGAAGACAGTAGGAGCTTCCAGCTGTCTCCATCTCCTGGTTGTGTCTCCTGTTCAGAACACACTGGGCACTGCTGGCCAGTCAACACATCCTCACCATTCCCCAGGGGAACAGTCATCTGCGACACACACACACACACACACACATGCACACACTCATGCGCATGCACACACACACACGCACACACATTCACACATGCACACATACACACACACATGCACACACATTCACACATGCACACACACACACACACACGCACACACATTCACACATGCACACATACACACATGCACACACATGCACACACACACACATGCACACACATTCACACATGCACACATACACACACACATTCACACATGCACACACACACGCACACACATGCACACACATGCACGCACACACTCACTTGCATCCGTGCTTTCTCTCCTTGGCTTGCTGCCAGGTCCTGCACTTGTGCCTCTGCTGTGGAACGACGATGCCCCATTGAAGTCGCTCTAATACCAGGAGGACCGTTCACCTCCCGTGGGGCTCCTTCACGGTGGGAGTCTGCCTTAATCCTTTGAGGCCCAGCATTGGTGAACGGGACCCCAGGAAATGGATTCACCCCCGGGGATGGCCGTTCCTCAGCTGTTTGGTCATCTTGCTTGTACACTTGCAGAGATGCCAGAAGTGGATGTGGAAAAGGAACGATTTAAACAGCTCTCCCGCGCGACCTGAAAGTTCAACTGAAATAAGATTAAATTAGGCTAAGTATACACTCAGGACAGTCTCCAGCCAAGAGATAAGCCACCATGATGCGGTAACAATTTACTCCAATTTCTTAGCCGAGAATGTCTCATTACTTGAGAGGGGCGTGTGCACAGGCTACGCCGATGGAACACTAACCGGTACCTTGTGGTGCACTGCGCAGCGGTGCTCAGTGCCCCCGCGAGGTTTCCAGGAAGAGCATTGTCCCCGCGCAGGCAGGTGTGCTGAGGGAAGGACCTGGACGCTCTCTGCATCAGCGTAATCATTTATAGACCAAGTGTTGAAGCAATAGTGGACGTGCTTTCATAGTTTCCAATGGTTCCATGGTGAAGGTCTATCTAGCACTTGGGGCTGGTGACGAAGAGGAGAGAGGAGAGAGAGAGAGAGAGAGAGAGAGAGAGAGAGAGAGAGAGACAGAGAGACAGAGAGACAGAGAGATCTTATCCTTTCTGTTGGAGACTGGAGTGTTCGGTGCCCTGGGATGCTGTGGAGCTAGAAGCAGATTGCTAACTTACGACAGCTCTAGTCTGCTACTCCGAGAGACAAAGTGCTGTGATATCGTCTCTCTTGGGACTTTGCTACAACCAAGTCCCCGCCCTGTTACCTACTCTCAGCTGGGAAGACGGTCCAGCTGTGCCGAGAGAGGGGCGAGCAGGAGCACCTGCCCCGCTGGGACGGTCCCTCATGAAGCATGATGTCGTGGGGGGGCTGCCTTCCATCTGAGTTATATCAGGCCCAGAAGGGCCCCTCGGCTTCGGGCTCTGGAGTCATCCACCCTGGCCTAAAGAACAAGCTGACCAAGGGGACTTCAGCCTCAGCTGAGTTCCGTCCTCTTGACCCATCAGTCACTCACTGCACCTCGAGTAAAGCAGCCCATCGCTCGTGTCTGTACAGCCCGTGGCAGCGATGGTGTGAGGGGCATGGGCCACCTGGTGCCCGTGTTCTCTCTGTGAGATGCAAGTCTAGTCTTCCTGGTCCTGCTGAATCCCCTGCAGGACGCTCTGCCGTATGGAGGATGGATACCAATGCTGAACAGGGTAGAAAAGAAGCTCCTCCCGGGGCCACCCTTGGCCCTTCCCTCGCCAGCCCCTCCAACCTCCCCTTCTGCCACTCCACACGTGGGCCTGCCCCGACATCCCGAGCTTCATTCTTGCACTCCTTCCCTCTGCCCAGGGAGCATGCCCAACTGCTCACCGCCCCCCAAGATACCACTTTCCTTTCCTCAAGGTCCAGCCCAGCCCGGAGGGTCTGTCCTGGGCAGGCGGCCCCCTCCAGCCCTCCAGCCCTGAGGGTCTGTCCTGGGCAGGCGGCCCCCTCCAGCCCTCCAGCCCTGAGGGTCTGCCCTGGGCAGGCGGCCCCCTCCAGCCCTCCAGCCCAGAGGGTCTGTCTCTGGCACAGTCTCTGTTCCTGAAGCCCCTCCTTCCTTCTCCTGAAGGACGGCTCGCTCGCAAGGTGTGTCTCATGACACACTGAGCTTTCTGCCGACCGCCTCAGTTTCCTGCTCGTTGGGTGCAAAGCCTTGTTCTGAACTCTATCGCACATTTCTGTTTCTTGTCCCGTGAGTGACATCAGCACGGGCACCGGGAAAGGGCACTCAGTGCGCTGTGTGAGGACCGCCTGACCTCGGACTGGGCTGCGTTGATGGACTCCGTGCAGATGTGCGCATCGACTTCACAGCTCACACCGACATCATTATTGATCGAATTGCCACCTGGCTTGATGGATATGAAGTGGTTGCTGCAAGTTCAAGTGAGACGCAGGACTCGTGTGGTGTTAATGATGGCTGTGGGGGCCGTGGAGTGGAAAGACTGTGGGAAGCACAGTGCTCCCAGAAAGATTTGGACAGAGCAACGTTTGTAGGACCTTGAACCACGCCGGACCTGCTCCCCGCAGGCTGGACTCACAGTCAGACCCTGCGCTGTGCAGGTTGCTGAATTACAGTGCTGCTGTGGCTCGAGTTCCATCTCCCACAAGCTCATGAGTTGGGTGCTGGGTCCCCAGCGGTGACTCGGCTTAGAGGCACCGTGACTTTGGGGGGGTCGAGCTGGCAGCGCTAGCTCATTAGGGGCAAGCCTTTGAAAGTCGTGCCCACCCCTGGTTCTAACCTGCTTCCTCCGCTTTGTGGTCTGTTGCCATGGGAACACACCTCTGCACTGCGTTCTTACAGCTGTGGGCAAAGCCTCGCCAGCAGGCCTTCTCCGCGAAGGCAGACTAAAGCATCCCAAAGCTGCGAGAGAAAACAAATCTCCCTGCCTTAAATTATTCTGCCAAGTACGGGTTACAGCTGTGCAAAAGTAATGAATACAACAGTAGTTTGGATCACGGTCCCCCAGGACATTCACATAAGACATGGGCATTGCTGGAGGTTGTGGGGCCTGGGATTGGAAATGCTCAACGGAAACAAACAAAGCCAAGAGCCGTGAGGCCCACAGACAGTCCCTAGAGTCCTTTGCCATTGAAAACTACCCACCTGCCCTGCCCCATGTCTGAGGATGGCACTGCCCCTGGCTGAACACTCTGCAATAGTATAATCTAGGATGACTGCCCTGCAAAAATATATATATTCATGAAGACCCATGCAACTACTCCACTGTGCCAGGCTGTGACCGGAAGAAGGTACAGTAACAGGCCTGGGGAGAAATCAATCAAGCAGAGAGGGAGGAGGCCACACCACATCCTGTTGGAGGAATGGATTCCAAGGTGTCAGTACAAGGAGGTTAGAACTCAGTGCTGCGCTGGGCTAGGTCTAGTATAAGCACCCGGGCAGGAGCCTTAGCTTACATGGCTGATGAGGCCCTAGAAGTGCGCCTGACTCACCCTCAGAGACCCAAGTCTCCAGGGGCCTCTGCTCACGGGGCTGGGATGGAAAGGGCTCCTCTGGCATAGTTTGTGCAAAGGGCTCTGAAGTTTAAGGAGCACAAATGAAGGAAGAGATTTGCCCACACACCTAGACCAACACGTGAAGAGTCCTTTCCTTCAGGAAGCACCGTCGGTGGTGGGCTTATTCCTTGCAACGCACAAGGTTCTGTCTCGAGGGGCAGGAAGGACCCTGGAGGTGCTGCCAATAGGCCACTTCCGGATCGCACCGGAGCGGCACGATCCTGAGCAAAGGCCACACGTGGGGCTTCAAGCATCAAGGAGGTCGCAGTTATTGGAAAGGGCAGCTGGGACACGGTGGTGCCCAGAGGGTTTCACCCGTGAGGGGTTGTGGTACTGTCTGACTGGTCCCTGGATAAGAAGAGGAGAGGTGGTCAGTCCAGCAGTGCCCGGCGTGTGTCCAGGAGGAGAACTAGGCCGTGGCAGAAGCCGTGGTGTGCACACACACGGGAAGTTCTGCTTTCCGACCCGTATCTAGAGCTAAGCCAGCTCAAGACAAACCTTGCTGGGTCTGCTAGGGAAAGATTCTGAAAGGCTCTTATGGTGCTTCCTGAAGATTTGTCTTTGGACTTTGCCAGAGCGAGTGTTCTGGGTAAAACTTCCAGCTCACTGAGATGCTAGACTCCACACTCTTCCACGCCTGTTCTTTCGCCCTGTGATCACAGCTCATACTGTGGCTGACCACGGTCAGGCATTTTGACCAATTTAGAATCCTCCTGAATCTGCTGTTTGCCGATGAACCCCGAGGTTTGCCCCAAGTTCCAGAGCACATGACTTGACTAGGCATCATGAATGACACAGAATATCCACTTGGACTGAGAGTCGATATGTAGAAGGTGGTGTGGAGAGACCCTGGAAAATCTCCTATGTACCAGAACATTAAGTGCAATAAACATCTTGTAGGAATTATAGATCAGATGCCCACCGAACACCTGGGGGGCTCCAGGTGGTAATGGAAATCCGATGCTTGCTTCCTGTCTTTTCTTTATCCTGTGCAGAAGGTGCAGTGTTAGGAAGTGACTGGATTGGTATGAATTTAGTCACCTGGCAGCTCTAATTGAAGCTGCTACTTCAAATAGCTTTGCTGCGCCAGAGTCAATCGATATATCCCCTCAAACGTGGCTCGCAGGTATTGACCTGACAAATTATTTTTCCTCGATATCAATTTGCAGTCCTGCTTTCCTGGAAGGTGGGCTTCACCCTGGCAGGGCCACTAATGCACCTGCACACTTCTGCCTCGGGCCACATCGTCCCTCCTGTTCTCTGCCATCAGCAGTGTTCGCGCCACAACACTCTTGGGCAGTCCAGGAAGACTGAACTCGTTTTTCTGCTTTGACATTACAGCGCATATTAGACCTGGAGATACATACAAGTTAGAGGGCAAGGGAAGGACACTTGCCAACAATCCAGAGGTGAGTCATGCTACGGAGCTTCTGGAAACATGGAGTACATGGAAGTGGGCTCCTCAGCACGAAGGAGAAGCAGTAAGGGGTCCACGTGGAGCGGCAGAGATGAGGGTCTGTCCTTTCTGCTCTGCCTCTACTACTGCTGATCCAGTGGGATCAGCCATGTCTCTGCCTGCCGGGGGACAGCCGGTCCCCGCACCTTGCTCTAATCTGCTTTCCTTTCTCCTCGCTCCCAGAGCCAGGCAGGGGCAGCCTCCGAGAGCCCATGACCAACTGCCCAGATTTATGCACTGGGGCTTATGAATTCTTCTCACTGCCGGTCTGCCTCCTTGCCAAGGATCTTTTTTTTTTTCCAAGACAGAGTCATGGATAGCAGCCTGGTCTCAAACTCAGGATGTATGAGCTGAACAGACTTCTAATCCTCCTGCCTCCACCCAAACAAGCAATGTACCACCACGCCCGGGTGAGAGCAATCCACGTTTACAGCCCCATGTTCTACAAAAGAAAACGACCCCTTTCTCTCTCAGTAGGAGGGTAAGGAGAAGGTTTCATGGAAGTTGTGTCCGCTTTCAATTCAAACCTCTCTGTGCGTCTTGCATAGCCTAGAGGTTGGCGCTGCGCAGAAGCAGCAACCCTGCAGGCTCCGTCCTCTCCCGGTGTCACGAGACACATGCAGGAGGTAGCGCACCTGCTTCAGCGCTGCACTGGCTAATCCCTGCTGCGCCGCTACCTCTGGGCAGGAAGCCTAGGGCTGGCCCGAGGGGAGGCGAGGGTGAGACCCCTACAGCTGCCGTCCTTGGGGCCGCGGCCTCGTAGGCTGCCAAATTCTCTGGGTCAACACATCGCTGCAGAAAGCTTTTTTCTCCGACACGATGCTTTGCCTTCTTCTGAACGGTTCTGCACAAGCCCCTGTTCCTCTCCGGCAGCTCCCCAAAGTGTTCCCAGAACTCGGGGTGCATGCGGGGGACGTGAGGTGCTGATTTCCAGTCTGGAGACTTTGAGGGAGAAGGAACAGTTTGTGACTCACTGAGCTCGTTCCTGGCATACCAACTAGAACGTGGACCGTGTGCTTCCAGGGTAAGGAAAGCCCATCCGCACGCTCCTGAACTGAATTCTGATGTGTTTTGTGGATCGATCAAATTCTAGCAGTTAGTCTGCTCGCTGCTTGATTTTAGGGGTGCCAGGGCCAATTCCTGACATCTGTAGGTTGTCCACTGTGGGCCCAGTCTCCTCACGGTGCCCGAGCGTATTTCCGGTGTTGAAGTCAGGGATGGCGGCGGGTGCTAATGAGTCGTTTGCTTACTCTGTAGCTTTTCCTTCAGCTGGTTCCTTGGCTGCGCGTCTGTGTTTCTCTGCTGCGTTTGAGGTTGTCTTGGCTACAGGGAACGCTGGCGCCGATAAATTGCACTTCACACCTAAAACAATCTACATTTCTGGCAGAGTGGACATTTGTAGAACATTCTTTGCCTCAGGCAGGACTTTTTCTGTGCGATTTGAGCGTTTTCCACTGTAAAAAAGCATCTCGATTTCGCCCCAACTAAGCTGAACTTCACAATGTCTCAGGACCCCACTGCGTTCCCACCCCCCATCTCGCTGTTCCAGCAGACTGGGCCTCCTGCGGCCCTGCTGGCTGTCCACTGCGGCCCTGCTGGCTGTCCACTGCGGCCCTGCTGGCTGTCCACTGCGGCCCTGCTGGCTGTCCACTGCGGCCCTGCTGGCTGTCCACTGCTGGCTGTCCACTGCTGGCTGTCCACTGCTGGCTGTCCACTGTGGCCCTGCTGGCTGTCCACTGTGAGCCCTGCTGGCTGTCCACTGCGGCCCTGCTGGCTGTGCACTGCGGCCCTGCTGGCTGTCCACTGCTGGCTGTCCACTGCTGGCTGTCCACTGCTGGCTGTCCACTGCTGGCTGTCCACTGCAGCTCTGCTGGCTGTCCACTGCTGGCTGTCCACTGCTGGCTGTCCACTGCGGCCCTGCTGGCTGTCCACTGCTGGCTGTCCACTGTGAGCCCTGCTGGCTGTCCACTGTGAGCCCTGCTGGCTGTCCACTGCGGCCCTGCTGGCTGTGCACTGCGGCCCTGCTGGCTGTCCACTGCGGCCCTGCTGGCTGTCCACTGCAGCTCTGCTGGCTGTCCACTGCTGGCTGTCCACTGCTGGCTGTCCACTGCGGCCCTGCTGGCTGTCCACTGCGGCCCTGCTGGCTGTCCACTGCGGCCCTGCTGGCTGTCCACTGTGAGCCCTGCTGGCTGTCCACTGCGGCCCTGCTGGTCTCCAGGTGGGCACACTCCAGGTGAGTTCTTGACACTTCCTGACCGTGTCCCGTGCAGTTCTGCCCTTCCTCACGGCCCGGGCCTGGGGTCACTGTCCACACGACGAGGAGCATGCTCTGGACGCTGAAGGTCAGGAAGTGTTCTATACCATGCAGCCCCCCTACTCTCACCCCCTTTTCCTCTCCCGCCCCTGACTCCCCACAGCTGGATCCCTCATAGGCCCCCGACAAGGGTGACTGTGCAGACCGTGTTCTGTCGGCACCTTGCTGAACCCTGGGCCCCATGCTCATCCGTCCTGAGACCCCACAGTGACACAGGAGGCACCCCAGGCTCGCTGCGGTGCTTGGCGCCCTGCGGTGTCTCTGGCGTTGGGGGCTCTGCGTCTGTAGTGTGCACAGACAGGCCACGTCCGGCTCCGCGTGAGGTGTCGTTCATTCCCTCCTCCGCCTCTGTCAAAGCACACGTGCACCTCCTGTCTGTCGGGGGAGCAGGCTGCTGTGCCAGTCACTGCCTGCAGCTCTGAGTCAGGTGGACGGGTCAGCAGCCCATGGGCAGCACAGCAGAGCTGGTTGTGGAAGCTGCGCGTGTGCTGCCCGACTCGTGGTCACTGCCTGGATCACGGGCACTGCCTGGCTCCTGGTCACTGCCTGGCTTGTGGTCACTGCCTGGCTCCTGGTCACTGTCTGACTCCTGGTCACTGCCTGACTCGTGGTCACTGCCTGACTCCTGGTCACTGCCTGGCTCCTGGTCACTGCCTGACTCATGGTCACTGCCTGGCTCCTGGTCACTGCCTGACTTCTGGTCACTCCCTGACTCGTGGTCACTGCCTGGCTCCTGGTCACTGCCTGACTTCTGGTCACTCCCTGACTCATGGTCACTGCCTGGCTCCTGGTCACTGCCTGACTCCTGGTCACTGCCTGGCTCACGGTCTCTGCCTGGCTCCTGCTCAGCGTCCCGGAGCCGCCATGCTTCCAGCTCTCCCACCCTCCTTTCACTGGGCTCGGTGAACCAGTTTCCTTCCAGGCGGCCCAGGCTGGCTTCACACTTCAGACCCTCTGCTTGTCCCTCCTCTGAACACTGGCGCAAGCTGCACGCCCTTGCCACGGCCTCTCCAGGCTGCTGTGTTGCGTGGGCCGATGTGCTTCTGCTCCGCCTCTCTCCGCTCTGTTCTCGCTCTGCGGGTCTTGTCCTCGCAGGGTTGGCGGGACTCTGTGACGCTGGATCGGTGAGGACCCCTCCCTCTTTGAAGCCAAACATCGAGTTCAGTCCTGTCGTGAGAATCTAGCCGAGGAAGCAGGAGGCATGCCACCCATGCGTCACAGAGACCATCGTTTGTGACAAACTCCCCTCCCGGGTTGACATTCCCCTGTGCTTGTCTTTAAATCTATCAGCAATTGCATAGCACAGACAGGTAATAAGCGGTTTGTACCCCGACACAAAGAGCGGAGCCGCCGCGAGAATTACAGAGTAACAGCCGCAAAGCGCAGTAGTGACGCGCCCGGGATGCGCCAAGCACATTTGCAAACGCGCTTACAGCCACATCAGCTCCCGATTCAAGGGCTTCTCCAGGTAACTGCTCAGTAACGACCCTCGGAACTGCGCCACGTGCAGCCAGTGCTCTCCCGTCTCCTGTCTTAGGGAGCCATTTTCCTTCTTGTCAGTGCAAAGAAATCACATTACAAGCGTGTCATTTCACCTGAAGAGACCAGAAGAAATCAAGAGCCATGGAGGGGGGCAGAGATTCAAGAGCCGAAGTGCGCAGGAGTGACACCTGGTGGGGACCTCTCCTCCCGGCTCCCTCCGCCTCGTCCATCCTCCAAGGAGGCAGGATGGAGGCTGACGGCGGGCGCCCCAGAGCGATGCCCCTAATGCCCTGGGCTTGGGACCCCCAAGGAAGGACCAGGGGCCGCAAGTCACCCTATGGCACTGACCGGGCAGAGCAGGAAGACGTAGGCCGACGCTCACCTCTCTCTCAGGCCTTCCCTGGCTCGTCAATGGTCAGGGAGGGAGGGAGGGGGAGAGATAAAGAGAGAGAGAAAAAGAGAGAGAGAGAGAGAGAGAGATTCACTGCCACTTAGAGCCAGAGCTAAGCGAAACTTAAACTTCCTGAGACCCACCTTGGTGACTTTCCACCCTAGACAAAGCTAGATTTTTGGTACCAAGGACGTCAAGTCTGCCGGCCACCATTTCCAGCCTCAGACCCAGCTGCCTGCCCCAACAGACATCCCTCCCTTTTTTTTTATTCAATTGGGCGTGTGTGCATATGTATGTGTGCGCGCGCGTGTGTCTGTGTGTGTGTAGAACCATGGACGAATTCGGGAACCACCATGGACGCCTCCACTTCTTCCGCCCCGGGATTCACAGGCTCCGCCCTACCAGGACCAGAAGCGCAGGCCGCCCCCGCTTCTGCCTGGCATCTATACGTGGAATCTGGGATCCGAACTCAGGACCTTCCGCCTGCAAGGCAGAGGCTTAACCCCTGAGCCACCTCTCCAGCCCACATCCCTCCCTTTTTTATGTGTGTGTATTAGAGAGTACTGTGTGGGTGTGGAGACCCAAGAACAACTTCAGGTACATTCTGGAATGCTCTACCTCCTTTTTGCTTTGCTCTGGGGTTTCCCAGACTCCGTCTTCCAAGGCCGAAAGTGCAGACAGTCGCCTTTTTAGCCTGACATTTTTATGTGGGACTCAGAATTTGAACCCAGCTCTTTCTGTTTGTGAGGCAGAGGCTTAACCCCTGAGCCATCTCTCCAGTCCTGAAGTATATCTGAAATGTGAACATTTTAATCTCTTCAGAAAGAGGCTGCTTGTAGCAGCCAGCCTGGGGGCTCCTCCTTGTCAATTGTAAGGACGTGTCAGTCCTGATCAGTGTTTTCCTCCGGCTGCCTCCTCTTTGGGGTCACTTGCTCTTGCCTTTTATCCACCCGTGGGCCTGACCGTGGCTCCCATCCTGCCCAAGAGCGGCTCCACGCCAGGAAATGGCAGCATGGGGCCGCAAGGCAACCCTTCCATTCTGCTCAGAGTATCTGGCCAGGCCTGCGCCCCCTTGAGAGACAGCAAAACAGGAGAGGTGCTGGGTGGAGCCCCGCCTTCCCTGTGCCCCACCTTCCCCGCGCCCCACTGTCCCCGCACCCCATCTTCCCCATGGCCTGCCTTCCCCGTGCCCCACTCATGCTCCTAGGGTGAGTGCTGAGTGCTGGGCCTGCTCTCCCTGTCCTTGGTGGTCTCGCACTGTGGCCGGCCTGTCGCCTTCTGGTTCTTCTTCACTAAAGGTGCTCTGAGGGGCCACGTGTGGGCGCTTCGCCGCCGACCCTCGCAGCTTCCTTGCTTGCGCTTGGCGCCGTCCCTCGCAGCTTGAGGGGTCGTGTTTCTCATGCGGACATGTGACTTGACTGCGTTCTCTTGCAGGCATGGCCGTCGCGTCCGTGGGTCCTGCGGATGGCCCAGGACTCGCCTAGCTGCTGGTTCTCAGCGGGAAGGCCAGACAGCTCTCCCTTCTGCTGGAAGCGCCAGAACCTTCTGAGGAGCTGCAGGTGACTCTGAAACCAGAACCGCGGTGAGTGTCTGAGGCCAGGGGCCATGACGGCCCCTGGACGTGCATAGGGGCGTCTCTCACCTGAATGTTTGCTCGCAAATCTTGATGTTGTCGAGCCTAGCTGAGGCTTACGGTGACAGACCTGCAGGGCCTGCACGAGAAGCTGCCACGCCACGCGTCAGCCCTGCGCGTGTCCTTTGTGAGCTGTCCTTTGTGGGGTGACAACACTCCAGTCACAGACCAGAGCCCCTTCTCTGAGGCTCTGGCGCGTCCACAACAGGTTTTTTTTTAACTAACCTGTGAAATTCCCCAAATTTCCAAATCAATGGAAATCTGTCAACATCTCAATTTATCACCCTTAAGTTAAATTCAGAAGGAGCATTCCAAGATCAAGTTTCTAAAAACTCCCGATCTGACAGGTGGAGTCCAAGCTTTAGAATTGCTTCTGATATACAAATGGCCCTGTGGACCTCAGGAGCCAGAGAGCCAGTTAGTTCACCAGGCTTTCAGTCGGCCACGGTTTGAACAGCGCCCATCCATCAGCTCCAAGGAGCGGAGCCGGGAGCCCCGGCCCGGCTTTCTCCTCTTTGGTAGTCTGGGGGAGCCTGGATCTGGATGGCCTCATTCATCAGTGGGCAGCCGGGTCTCGGCCCTGTCACATCAGAGGGAAAGCCTTGGAGACTGCAGCCTTCAGGAGAGCCTGAGGGAAGAGGTGGGGGGACAGCTGAAAGGAGCGGGAGGCGGGTTCCCAGCCCATTGTGTTCCCCCACCCTGCAGACATTGCTGCTGCGGAAGGCTGTGCTACCTACAGCTCAGCCTGTCTCCAGGAAGCTGCTTCTTGTGGGGACAGGGACCCAGGGGAGCACACCTCACCCCTGCTCTTTGCTCATTTTCTCTCGACTTGGCTTCTGCCTCCCCGGGGCAAGTGACGCCTTCACTGTATCTGTTCTGGAGCAGGGTGACTGCAGGCAGCTCCCCAAGAGGCGCTCACTGGTGGAGAGATGATGACTGTGGGTCCAGCAGGGGGACACCCAAAAACAGAACAAGACAGACCCTCAGCCAAACAAGGAGCGAGCCCTCTGTCACCTGCCAATCAACCTGAAACTCCCTTCTGACTTACAGCAGGTGATCTGTGAATGAAGTCTGATCTGTAAGGACCTACTGCGTGCTTGCTGGGCAAGTGCCTACTGTGTGCCCGCGTAGATGGAAGTTGGATGTCTGAAATGGAAGCATCGTGCTCCGTGTTCTGGATCAGCCAGCAGCACGAAAGAGATGGTGGTCGGATCAACTGAGGACTGAGCCTCGGGACGATACCGATGGATCCACACTGGGTAGCAGCTGGGCAGGACAGTCTCCAGGAGGCAGCGGGCTCCGAGGGCTGTGTAAGGGTGTGGGCACAGGCATTCCAAGTGGGGAGAACCATATGCAAAGCTTGGGGTGCACACATGTAGGGTTCTAAGCCCATGGCCAAGTGGCCTGCATCAAGGGAGGAAACAGAAGCCCCGAGGGGCGCTGGATTTTCCTTCAGTTTCATGCAAGGCGAGTGTCGCACTCCCATCCAACTAATCTAGTAGAATATGTCTCAGTTTGGAAAAGGTGGATTCAAAGTAACATGTTTTGGGATAAGGACATGGCTTTATTTAAGAGAAATAAGGAAAAATATGGGAATTGTCAGGCCTTGGTGTTTCTTCCCAGCTCAGGCCTAAAGCCTGTTCACTGGGGAAGGTCACAGTAACCCCATGGACAGGTGCTAGGAATTTCTTGGAATGTCACAATACTGCCCCTGAACAGGGGCTAAACACTTTCTCCTAGATAATTCGGGTTTGCCTCAGGCAGGAAGAATTCTGGGAATAGGAGTGCCCCTTACCTAGGTTTTGTTTGGGATAATTCAAGTTTTGCCTCTGGCAGGAAGAATTCTTCTGGGAATTAGAAGTGCCCTTTCTTAGGGTTTTTTGGAACTAGCTTCCTGCTCTCTGTTCTAGAGAAGAAGCCTGCTTTTTAAGTTTTAGTCAAATACTAAATAGAAATTTCATGTCTAGTCACTTACAATAAGTAGACTTGTTAGCCAGAATGTGTGCACTGATTTTAAGGAAATTAGAGAATAACTTCTAGAGTCTTAAAACATAGGTGGGTAAAATTCCCACCTACGTACTAACTCAGAAATTCCAGAAATATAAGACTACTAGAAGTATAAGTCTACTAGAACCTTAAGAAAAACTGTGATACCCTCTTACCCTGACTGAAGGCCAAGGAAGAGACCATCATGCCAGAAAGTCTAGATGCCAAGACTGCCCCTGGAGATGGTATTTGCAATCCAAACTGGGAGAATCCATGTCAGAAGCAAAGGGGGCCGTGTCTTTCTTATCCCAAACAGCACTCTTATGAGAAATTACAGAGATGGACCATTCGAGTGCACTCCCACCGATGATCACCTCCGCCCCGAAAGAGACACCCTCGAAAGAGACACCCTCGGCATATGGGGCCTGACTGGACCCCAGGTTTGGAGTATGCATGGTTCACAGATGGGTCATCTAACTGATGGCAATATACTTCTGGAATTCCTCAAAGGAAGACATAAGCAACCTTACTATTAAAGGAATAGAAGGATGCTATTATAGAAGTTATTCTTTTAATAATTATATTGCTTAAGTGTTTTCTTCAGTGCATACCTCAGTGCTCCATTGACAGAACCAGCTATAGCTTATGGGACTTGAGTATCCAAGTCAAGGCCCCCCTTAGAGATGTGGTTTAAGCTTGAATAGTAGAGACTGCATGAGCTGCATACATCTTCCCATGCCTGATGCCTATGTCGACCTGCCTGACTGAGAGTATCTACCTGGAGAGGACAACAGCAAAAGCTCACGCTGGGACTTATGGGGTGTTGAGGACTCCTATAGTTAATTGTAAAATATGTTCCTTGCTAAAATCAATAGGAGAACATTCTGCCTCTGTGTATTTTAGAAAGCAAGCGGTCTCTGTTAAAATTGCCAACTATGTAGGATCAGCCCCATAGCTATCTGGTGAAGCATTATAGATTAGATAAGTTTGGAAATTCTGAGAGAATGTTTCTATTAAGTGCCTTTGCCCTGAAGCAATGGGTTAGGTTCTTGATAAAAGGGGGTCCACCCTGAAGGTGATTTTGCTGATTAGAAAATTATCTATTGTATATGCAACATTCTTTACCCTAAAATTTTCTGTATAAAAGTTGTCACAACTTTCAATAAATGGGTTCAGGATTCACTCGGACAAGAGGGAGCTGCGCCTGTTCTGTTCTCCACCCGGTCGGTCCTGGGGAGCCCTGGTCTCGAGGCCGCGACTCTGATCTGCGGCAGGCGAGTTTACACCTCAATCTCCTTGCATAACAGCTCAGAATTCATCCATTCACCACCCCGTGATTCCCCTGCGTGCCGAGTCCCCAGGGGAATGCCGCATGCTGCAGCCTGGAACTCCTGGTGAAGTTCCTCTCTGCCCACATGCCCCTTTGGCCATTGCCTGATCCCACGCGTGACCAAAGCACCAGAGGTGGTGCTAGAAGGTGTGTGGTCCCACTGAGCGCCCCAGTGAGAGCCGCCTTCCTAGGCGCTCGCCTGCTCCCATGTGAGAAGCAGCAAGAGGGGCTGCAGCTGCTCCTCCCCCTTGGAGCTGCAGGGGGAGGGGCGCGCCCTCACCTGCCCAGCAGGGGGACTGAGGGTCTCCGGGTGAGACACGTCCAAGACTGCAGTGAGAATGGATCCTCTGTGGCCTGCTCTTCCGTGGGGTCCCCCGAGCTGTGCCCGACTGTGCTCAGGGGCTGGAGCGAGACGGGGTTCCTGACACGCCCGCCCCGTGAACCTGCAGGAAACGGGGTTACGGTTCTGCTGTCCCTCCAGAGCCACTTGTCCTCCTCACGCACAGGTCGAGGCAGAGCCACCCAGGGCCCAAGTCAGATTGGTAATGGGGACACAGCCCGGCCACACCGCCTGGGTCTGCGTCTTCCTTCCTGAGGCCATAGCTGCGGCGGTGGCTGGGGCTCTTGTGAGGTCCCGGGACGAAGGGTGCAGTGGGTGCTGCCCTCAGGCTGGCGATGCTGCGGCATCCAGCAGTTGTCGATCACACAAGGCCTCTGAGGTCACACAGTGTCCTGGTGAGGCGAGGCTCTGTGAGGCCAGCCTGTGGGCTCTTGTCTGATGTGCTGGACAAGGGTCCGTCTGTCCTCTCTGGCCCACAGTGTCTGCTGTCAGGTATGCAAAGCCCAGTGGCCTATAGGGCAGTAGAGACAGACCCGGCCGACATTGACGGGCCAGGATGCACCAGCCTTGCACAGTTTCGCCCAAGAGATGAGCTTAGCCAGGAGCTGGCATTCTCAGGTGGCATCCTGGGGCAGCTCCAACCCAGAGGGGAGGCCAGAAGGATGGGGTTTGACACAAGGCAGCACAACTTCTGCCCGTGAGGGCTTCTGAAATTTCATAGTAAAAATATAAGCCAGACTTCAACCTAAACATCTGTCTAAGTAACAGACTAAAAATCAAGCTAAGGAAGATGCATCCCCATGATTCCTGAGCCATTATCACCGAAGTAATAACCGTACATTTTGATGGGGAGGAGCAATCCCACGCCCGCATCTCTCACTGTTATCTGTCTCTGAGGCCGGCAGTTCAGTCCAGCAACGCAGCTGTGCCTGGTGCCCTGCACAGAGGGTGAACTTGCTTGTGCCAGATGCCAGGACTGGGGAGCTCAGAACTGGCGGCTCACACAGCCTCTCCTGATTGGAGGGCTGGACCCTCCTCACCACGTCAGCAGCTCAGGACTCCATCTTACGAAGCTGCTCTTCATGGGATTCACGAGGCCCCGGGCAGCGAGAGAAACTAGAGAGAGAAAACCAGGAGATGGAATCAGGCAGAACGTGGGGCATGGCACAGGCAGAAAAAGAGAGACCAAGACAGGGCTGAGCTCTCCCAGCCCGGGCAGCGGGCATCGGCCTTAGACACAGACCTTCGCCATCTTCCAAGAACCTGGGCTCATGTTGCTGTGAGCTTAACGGCCAGAATTGTGGGGCTGGTGAAATCACAGCTGGCCTCCACTTCCTGTGGAAGCCCTCCCCCCCTGCTTGCAGCTGGCCTGCACTTCCTGTGGAAGGCCCCCCCATTTGCAGCTGGCCTGCACTTCCTGTGGAAGGCCCCCCCTGCTTGCAGCTGGCCCCCACTTCCTGTGGAAGGCCCCCCGCTTGCAGCTGGCCCCCACTTCCTGTGGAAGGCCCCCCCTTGCTCTTGGAGTCTTGCTCTGAGGTCAGGTCTCCTTGCTGGCGTCAGCCACTTTGCGCAGAAACTGTCCTGCACACCTAGGTCCATCCCCAGGAGCCTGAGTGGTAGAGGCCCGACCTCTGCTCCGGGTCCTACTGTGCAGGGTGGACAGCTGTGGTCCTACTGTCCAGATGGACCTCGGATCTGAGACGGACAGGAGACAGCAGCTGCTCCTGGCCTGGCCAGACCCTGTCCCTGCCCACGACTCTAGGCGCCTCAGCGGTCCTGCTTCTACTGACCCTGCGGCCCCTCAGCGGCCCCCCCCAGCAGCCCGCCTCCGCTTGCTTGCACCTTAGCATGGCGCCCCAGGGCGGGATCCTTCTCCTCCTGGCTACCCGGCTCCTGCACTCAGCAGCGGCCCAGCACAAGTTGCAGGAGAAGCAGACAAGGAGACGAAGACTGTGAGGATGGGGGTGCGTCCTGTCTGCGTTCTGCAGAGGAGACGCGCAGCAGGCGACCCCGGGGGAGCAGGGAGGTGAGTCTGTCTGGCCTGTGCTTCTGCGGCAGCACTAGAACTCTCTCCTCTGAACCTCTGCAGACCACCACACCTTGGGGGTGTTGCCTGGGTCATCCCGCCCATGACCTGCAGGCCTGCGTGGGAAGGGGGTCCCCGCAGGCCTGTGTGGGAAGGGGGTCCTGGCAAGCCTGTCCTCCTGCTGTCCTCCTGCTGTCCTCCTGGCTAGCTGTGTCAATTCAACCAGTGTCGATGACCATCCACCTCCCCCTGTGCCCACATACGAGGACGGGTCAGGTCGTCGCTGGCAGTCATGGTGATGGGCACAGAGGCAGGACTCACTGGAGGAGGGACAAGAGTGGTCCTAGTTTTACCACCACAAGGCATGTGGTGACCCTTGATCCCTCTGCCTCTAGCCTCTGCATCAGAAGCTGAAGTGATTGTGGATCAAAGTTTCGACCAGTGTCTACCGTTTTCCATCACTGCTGTGGCACAGGTGATCTTGGAGGCCCAGGCTGCCCGAGTAGTCGCTGCATAAGTAGCAAAAGTGACTTAAGGCCACGTGGGAGCCTGAAGTGGGCTCAGAAACAAAAAACAAAAAACCAAAAAAACAAAAAACAGGTAAGAAATACATCCCAGGAAACAAATGGAGTCTGGAGTTCAGCACACAGTGATAGGCCAGTGCTTATCTGAGCTTGACCTGTGTTTCTGGGCATGTAAGACCAGGGAGCAGGGGACGGCTCCCCAGAACTCTGCACACTGTCTCCAACACTTACCTTCCAATCACACATTAGGCCAAAGAGCAAAGCCTGGTAAACATGAGAGAATGTTCTGGGTATGAGGTGCCTGTCTCTTCCCAGCCCGTGGGAGACAGTACCAGGTCATCCTCTGCCTCATAGAAAGATGACGACTTCCAAGGAAGAAGCAGTGAGCGAGCCCAGGAAGCTGGCAGAGGATGCACGGGAGGCCTGCCTGGGGCTCCTCATGCCCCGAAGACGGGCACCTCCACTGTGTGACGTCGCCCGCCATGCCCCTGGGCCTGCTCACACACTGCCCGCCATGCCCTGGGGCCAGTCAGCCCTGTCTTATAGCCACGGCACATTTACCCAAATATTCTCTCTCTCTCTTTCTTTATATATGTCTGTTCTTCTCATGCTTTTATATCTCTGTCTCTCTCCCTCCCTCTTTCTCTCTCTGTGTCTGTGTGTGTGTATCTGAGTGTGTTCTTTCTCTATGTGTCTCTGTCTCTGTCTCTATCTCTGTGTCTGTGTCTTGTGTCTGTGTCTGTCTGTCTGTCTCTCTCTCCCTGTGTGTGTGTGTGTGTGCGTGTGTGTGCGTGTGTGTGTGCATGTGTATCTGTTTGAAAATTGACCTGCAATGAGTACCCCCACCTCGGGGCAGAGGGAAGAGCTCCTTTGCTGACAGTTGGCGAGGGCGGTGGAGGCCAGAGTTTAGATTCTAGCAACTTAAAATAGCCCCAAACCAATTTCAGCCAAGTCACCATAACATGTGCAAAAAGCTCAAGCCGTGACTATGAGCAATAAAAAGTATTGCGGCTCTGTCAAAACCAAGTTTCTACTTATGAGAATTCTGACCCAAGAATATTACCTCTCATCCCTGATGTTGATTAAATGAAGCAGTTTAGCTTTTTCAGACTCTTCTACAGCCGCTCCAGAGCTGAAGAATGGCTCTATTTACACAAAGTGACATTTTTGTGGCTTGGTTCTAAAACCGGACAGATGTCTGGTTACTCTGGGAGCCAAGAGAATATTTGCATGTGTGGTTTCCGCCGGGCTATTCAAAGCTGCAATCCACAACCACGAAGCCACCCATGCTTTTTGCTCTGCGTCTCCTCCCTGTGCCAGCGCCACCACCGGGAACTTCCTGTGGCAGAGAGTCCTTTACCGTCTTCCCTCTCGCTGAAGGTCCAGGGTCCAGGTGCCAGGGCCCCGCTCGCTGCAGATGCTGAGGGCTGTCCGCACGGCGGGTCCCCCTCCCGGAGGCTGGTGGCATGGTGGCAGAGGGCAGGTGTCCGTTTTCTGCTCCCTGAGTCAAGGCAGATGGCGAGGAGGAGGACGAGGACACAGAGAGTGCTCCGTGGGTCCTGGAAAGTCGGTGTCGAGACGTGGCGTTCAGCCCGCCTGCGCTGAACACACCGACAGCCTCAGGCTGCGCCAGGAGCTGGGGAGTCAGGTGTCGCTTCTCAACGGTCACTCTGCTCCTGGCTTGGGCACAGGGTGGTCTCTTTTCCACCTCACCTGCCACCCTGGGGATCCTGAACCACTGCGCCCAGCCCCGTCCTACACAGGCTGCCTGCCCGGCACGGTGGACTCTAGCTGTGCCCCGTGACTGTGGGCGCTCAGTCCAACCCCAGTGAACGTGACTTTTCTGCTTGGCGGCACCTGATGCACCTGGAGTAGCTGTCCCGGGGCTCCAGCAAGAACGGGCACCTGTGTGAGAAGGCGGCTGGGGAGCACAGCGTCTAGTCTCTGGCTGCGATTCCCCAATCGAAGAGCTAATACCTTCATTTTTCTTCATTATGGTTCAAACTTCATGCAGCAGCGAGACGTGCTCAGATCTCACGAGGAGCCTTCTGTAGACTCCACGAGCTCCTAGTCTGGCTGCTTTGCAGCGTTAGCATGCACATGCGCGAATCTGGGGGGCTGCCCAGACCCTCATGGGCATTCACCACACAGGCCAGGCTCACTCACAGTCAGTCCCCAGCCTGCACTGCTCATTCCCACACATCTGCTGTGCTGGGTGGACCCTTTTTGAAGGGCTAGCGAAACTTCGTCTTTGTGTTTTAGAGTTTTTTTTGTTTGTTTGTTTGTTTTTTGTTTTTTTTTTTTTTTTTTGCAGTTGTACGTAAACAGTGAAGTGTTCCCTGGCATTTCCTGGTAAGGGGACAGGTTTTAAGAATTAGTCCAAGGTAAAGATTGTACCACAACTGACAGCATGAAAATACAACTAACTCTAGAAGCAGCAAGCTCCATGCGCGATACACATGATCCCAGATGAGTGGCGTGCCTTAGCCTGCACGGACCTCCGTGGCCGGCCCCAGCAACTAGTCATCTCCTCTCTGCTCCCTGCAGGGGTAGCTCAGCCTCTCCTGACAAGGACTGAACAGCGGATAATTAACTGTAGCTATTGGGGGAGCAAAAGGCGCAGGCAACAGAGAAACAGCAAGGGGAGAGGTGATTGATACCGTGTTTTCCGTAGCTTAACATCAAGAACCAATTTGCTGGGAAAAAATTATTGGATTATGGAGAACCTGCATACAACTCAACTCTTGGTGAGAAGCCTTTATGCTCGGTAAACATAAACCAAAGTTTCTGCGTGTTCTCAAAATTACTTGTTTGACTTACAGCTTTCAATTTGACACAAGTTTTTCATTGCATATTAAAAAGGGAAAAAAAATATAAAGGCACCAAAATCCCAGCAACCCAAGAGCAGGCGGGAGGCAGGCTCACAAGAAAGCTCATTATACCCACAATTTGAGACCCCTGGGCGACTGCTTTTTGAGGCCTGGAGGCAAGGCCAGAGCCCCTTGAATTTTAATGCCCGGCAGTGCAATCCAAGGGAACTTATGAGAAGCTGCGCTCTGCAGAGGGCCCGACTGTCAGGAGACAAACTGGGAGTCTCACTGAGCTGGCTGGCTGGCTGGATTGGAAGCTGGAGTTCCATTCGTGGATCACGCGCAGCCACGGGGTCAGTCCATCACCCGGAGAAGGTGGGGCCAGAGCCAGGGAGGACATCCCGCCTCCTCTGTCCTTGTTCTCATTCCTCTCTAGATGGTCCACGGAACCTTCATCAGTGGCAGTCCACAAGACCATGGCCCTTACCAAACAGATTCAAGAGACGTTTGCTGAGCACCTGGGCGAGCAGGATTCTTCCTGTTCCCAGCACAGCTGCAGGCCGCGAGGACTGTGTTGAAGGAGCCTGTTGCCCACCTTCCTCCTTTCAGTGTTCTCCCCAGACATCTCCCTCCTGCCACCTCCCACCCTTCCTGAGGGCCTCTGGCAACCAGGAGGGCAGCAGGGGGGAGGCTCCAGCCACCGACAACAGCAGACACCCTTCAGGCAGAACCACAGCCAAGGACAAGAAGAGTCGCCTGTGAGGGAGAGACCGCCATTGCCTGAGCCGCTGGCGTGCACGGACTATTGCCGTGAAGCCGAGGGCAGCGTGCACAGAGGGGGGGGTCTTCCCAAGTGCCCTCACCTGGGAGAGGGGGGCTGCACCTCTCAGCACCCAGACTCTTCCTCCTAGCACAGTGCCTTTCTTGGCACTTCTGCCGATGCTGGGGTGACCTTGTGAGGTGCTGAGTCTTTCAGCAGAGGGCACCTTGAAGAAACTTCAGCATTCTGCTCCTCGGCATTACCTAGGTGCTCCTAAGCCTCCACTATGCTTGGCTAATTTGCTTTGTGGAGTGAAACCCTGGGTTTGAGGTCTGCTTGGGAGCAGGGCAAACGTCTGCCCAAGCTGTGGGCAGCAGGGAGAGCAGTGTGGATCCTTAGAGAGAGGGAGACCGTCCTGTGACAGGAGCTAGGGAGAGGGAGACCATCCTGTGACAGGAGCTAGGGTGAGGGAGACCATCCTGTGACAGGAGCTAGGATGAGGGAGACCGTCCTGTGACAGGAGCTAGGATGAGGGAGACCGTCCTGTGACAGGAGCTAGGATGAGGGAGAATGTCCTGTGACAGGAGCTAGGGAGACGGAGACCGTCCTGTGACAGGAGCTAGGGAGAGGGAGACCATCCTGTGACAGGAGCTAGGGAGAGGGAGACTGTTCTGTGACAGGAGCTAGGGAGAGGGAGACCATCCTGTGACAGGAGCTAGGGAGAGGGAGACCATCCTGTGACAGGAGCTAGGGAGAGGGAGAATGTCTTGTGACAGGAGCTAGGGAGAGGGAGACCATCCTGTGACAGGAGCTAGGATGAGGGAGACCGTCCTGTGACAGGAGCTAGGATGAGGGAGAATGTCCTGTGATAGGAGCTAGGGAGACGGAGACCGTACTGTGACAGGAGCTAGGGAGAGGGAGACCATCCTGTGACAGGAGCTAGGGAGAGGGAGAATGTCTTGTGACAGGAGCTAGGGTGAGGGAGAATGTCCTGTGATAGGAGCTAGGGTGAGGGAGACTGTCCTGTGACAGGAGCTAGGGAGAGGGAGACCACTCTGTGACAGGAGCTAGGGAGAGGGAGAATGTCTTGTGACAGGAGCTAGGATGAGGGAGACCGTCCTGTGACAGGAGCTAGGGAGAGGGAGACCGTCCTGTGACAGGAGCTAGGGAGAGGGAGACCATCCTGTGACAGGAGCTAGGAAGAGGGAGACCATCCTGTGACAGGAGCTAGGGAGAGGGAGACCATCCTGTGACAGGAGCTCAGGAGAGGGAGACCGTCCTGTGACAGGAGCTAGGGAGAGGGAGAATGTCTTGTGACAGGAGCTAGGATGAGGGAGACCATCCTGTGACAGCAGCTAGGGAGAGGGAGACCATCCTGTGACAGGAGCTAGGATGAGGGAGACCGTCCTGTGACAGGAGCTAGGGAGAGGGAGAATGTCTTGTGACAGGAGCTAGGGTGAGGGAGAATGTCCTGTGACAGGAGTTAGGGAGAGGGAGACCATCCTGTGACAGGAGCTAGGGAGAGGGAGAATGTCTTGTGACAGGAGCTAGGGTGAGGGAGACCATCCTGTGACAGGAGCTAGGGAGAGGGAGAATGTCTTGTGACAGGAGCTAGGGTGAGGGAGACCATCCTGTGACAGGAGCTAGGGTGAGGAAGACTGTCCTGTGACAGGAGCTAGGATGAGGGAGACCGTCCTGTGACAGGAGCTAGGGTGAATGAGACCGTCCTGTGACAGGAGCTAGGGTGAATGAGACCATCCTGTGACAGGAGCTAGGGTGGGGAAACCATCCTATGACAGGAGCAAGGGAGAGAAGACTATCTGTGATGGTGAAATGCCCTCAGAACTCCAGGCCCACGCTGGTAGGTATCCGCCCCCCCCCCTTCATCTACACACTTGGCTGTCCCAGAAAAGCCGTTGAATCTCCTGGATCTGACCTCCCGAGGCATGAGCAGCTAATTCCAGCTCAGTGAACCTTCCTCTCAGCTGCAGTCTGCCCTTTGCTCCCGTCCCTTCTTGCCTTTGCAAAGGCTACTTCGGCTTTATCTGGGTCCTGCCAGTTCACCTATTGAGCATGCAGAGGTACAGCCAGGACCTGAGTCTCCCAAGCCTTCTCTTCTACAGTCCACTACAGATCGCTGAGGTTTGAGAAAAGTATGGTTAGGCACGTAGAGGCACTATGTGGCACCGTAGGGAGTGAGTGGCACAAGGTGGGCCTTCCTTTAGCGTGGCTGACATCTTGTTTCATCTACCTGTGTCCTCACCCCCAAACTATGCCTGTGCACGGAGCTCAGGCTGCCTGGATGAGGCAGGGGCTGCTCTCAGTGCCTAGCAGCCCTCTGCAGGGCCCCGGTCAGAGCGGTCAGAGCTGCACAGGCTAGGGCAACATCCCATTAAATACCAACTCCTGAGTCTCCACTTGTGTAGCTGGAAAGTTTCTGCTGAAAGGTTAAACACTGGCAACAAAGGGCGCTTTGATTGACTGTTAGCTTTTTCTTAAACACCTCTTCAGAGCTGTGTCGACCTGAGAGAGGTTCTCAGAGGATTTCCAGGTTCAAACAGCTTCAGTTCCATCAAAGGCTAGCCCGGGAGCCCTGGAGCATAGAGGTGTGCTCCAAAAGAGAGGAGAAGAGAGGAGAAAGCCCTCGGGTCTGACCTAGACGGGGTCTCAGCCCAGCCCACACATCAAAACCACCGCCAGGCTATGAAGAGGTGCTGCGATACCAAAGCCAAGTCCTGTTCCGGACCATTTCATCCAGCCCTGGCAGGATACCAAGGTCCACGGATGTTGACAACGACGGCTCCTCCCTCACTCCAGAGGGGCACCGGGCACAGGGAAGTGGCCGGCTTTGAAGGGCGTCTTTTGTGCAGTCTGCATGTTTGAAGTTGGGATCGGTGGGAAGTGGCAGAGCCAGGACAGCTGGCAGGACAGACAGCCTCGGACACTGACTGAAGGTCCCTGTGGAAGAGTCTAGAACAACAAGGTGTGAAGCACCTAGCTGCTCCCAGACAAAGGCAGAGTCGGTCAGCTCCCCTGAGTCCCTGGCTGTGGTGGCCAGGCCAGGACCCCTGCAGCTGGCAGCAGGGGGGCACTGCTGGTGATCACTGAGGCAGAAGTAGACAGGGCGGCCTTGGCGCTGCCTGTGTAGGGGAGGGTGTGCTGTCTCTGGTGGGCAGAGAGATCTCCCTGCACCCACAGGAGAAGTCAAACCAGCGGCAAGCAGTCGCCTCCCTGGCCCGGAGAGATGTGAGACAAGGTCTCTGCAGATCCCAGGCCAATCAGATTCTGCCCCTTCAGGAGGGAGGGGCCTCGGTGGGATTTTCTCGGCATCTTGAGTGACAGGGTGCTTTCCGGGTAGAAGCCCACTGACCGTCTGCTGAGAGCACTGTGACCTCCAGGCTGAGCCGTGGATACCAAGGTCAAAGGCCAGAGAAATGCTGAGTCATTTCCAGTCTGTGGCCTGGAACCCAGGGTCATCAGGACCATGGTTCTGGAATAGTCCAGCCAGCACCCTCCTCCTTTGCATGGAGGGATAAACAAGTGACTCAGTGGCGCAGCAGAACCCAAAGTGACCGGCTTGTCCCTGCTCCTACCCCA
The DNA here is from genome assembly GCA_023101885.1 of Typhlomys cinereus. Lineage (NCBI taxonomy): Eukaryota > Metazoa > Chordata > Mammalia > Rodentia > Platacanthomyidae > Typhlomys > Typhlomys cinereus. The sequence continues at coordinate 477,942 of JALPQD010000510.1, forward strand.
CGCTGAGCTTCTCCAGCTACGGCCTGGGCTTCCCTCTGCTTAGAGTATCCTGTGGTCCGGGCTGGACAGTCTGTCACGTTGGGACATGTGACAGGGTGGATGTCCTCTGCTGTTCCACGACCTTCCTCTCTGTGGGACTCATCCTGCAGGCTGACCTGGCTTTGCCCAGGGCTCCGCACTGCAGTGATGCGTTCTACCCACACGGCGTGGGCGACCCGGGAAGGAGAGTGCTGCCCTGGACGAGCCGCGGTTCACAGTAGCGGTCCGCGTCGGCACTCAGCCATCCGTGGCCAAGCTAGACGATTGTTCCCTGGCTCATGGGAAGGTCAAAGGCGAGGCCTCAGCGTCTACCCTGCACTTATGTCCAAATAAAAGGACTCTTCCATTAGTCCCTGGAGAGATGCCATGCTTCGTGAGTGGTTTTGTATTTTGTATTACCTTTATTTAAAACAGAGAAGTTGGAGAGAATCACTGATTTCTTCTTTCCTAAAAAAACATTCCATTTCAGTGTGATCCTTGACCCCATCTTTGCGCTAAATGGAATTAATCTAGTAAGAGTTCTCTTATAAAGCCAAGGCACCACTGAGTTATAAAGAAACTAGTTCTTACGTGGGCTGATAGTCAGAGCCTCCTCTTCCTCCATTCTCACAAGCGGGAATTCACCCCACCCGGCCTCACAGCGGTTAATGCCTTCAGTCAGGGCGTGGCTTCCTCTTGGCTTCCTCATGGCTTCCTCCGTGTTCATTGTCCCTGGTCTCTGTGGTCTTAGGCCAACTGCGGTGCTCAGCAGGTCTCGGCTGTAGTGTGCGAGTGCAGCCGAGCTCCTGTCTGTGGGAGAGACAAAGGCGCATCTGTTCCTCCCACCGGACCTGCAGTCACTGATTCCAGCGGCTGCTAGGGGACGCCGACGCCGTGGCTGGTAAACCCCGGGGGGCTGCGGCAAAGCTGGGAGCCTCGCTGGGCTGTGTGAGGACCTGCTCTAGGGATGCACCAGCGCTTCCTCCTCTTAGCAGCTTCGGGCCCCTCAGGATGCTTTAGTTTCTTGGAGCCAGCGATCTCCTGCAGAACGTTCACAGAGCGCTGCAGATTTAGAGCCTGTGTTTGTTTCCCTCCCCACCAGGGTTCTGCCTCCCAGCCCTGGCGGATCAGAGGGGACCCGGGAGTGATGTATTTACCACGATGGCTCCCGCCAGCCTGGGGAAGCTTCCGGGAGCTGAGCTGGAGCCCGGTCTCTTGGAGTCCAGACTTTCATTGCTAAGAGCCGCAGGGCAACGGAGACCTGGAAGCCAGCAGTGCGCCCGGGACTCGTCCAAGGACACTGACCGCCCTCCCCCCACCACACACACACACTCACACACAGTCAAGCCTTCGCTGTGTTGAGCTGAGAAGGCCCTGGAAGGAACCTTGAGTCCTTTGCAGCCCGTGAGCTGTGCGGAACGGATCACATGACTCAGCACTTTCAAGATTCCCACGTTCTCCAGACGAGCAGCAATTAAAATGCGCAGATGACGCTGCTGTAGAGGGGACAGTGGCTCTATGCTGTGGGGAGTGACGAGCCAACTGGACACTCCTCACCATCGTCACAGATGCACGACCCCTGAGGTCACAGCGCAGCTCCTGGGAAACCCTGACCAGAGGGAACCAGGCGCCCCGAGCCTTCCTCAGGATCCTCTCCCCCAGCCGGAGCTCCGGCTTCCACCTCAGGGGGGCAGAGGCGACAGGCCCAGCTTTCCTGACGCGCCTAAGTCCGAGCTACTTAGCAGCGGCTTTAACTGCTCAGTGCGCGCTGGGGCCCGGCCGCTGTCGCAGGCTGTGGATAGAATCGGGGCAGCTGTTTCATTCAGATGCTCCGGGGCACACACGGGCTCCGTTCCATCGTCCAAATGGCTTGTTTGTCTGAGGTGGCGTCTGTGACCCCGTGGCGCATCGGCTTCTGGTCACAGGTGACTAAGACGGACCATTTGTGACTTTCTCTAATCTTCTAGGCACCTAAGCAGGGGACGGGCGGGATGGGACATTTGTCTTGTGAGCGAGCTTTTAAACGCAGTTCCCAGAGCACAATGACTTTATGGAGCCGTCCATTTCCTGAGTCGGAAATTGTCCTTATTGCTCGAGGTCTGTCCTGGTGCCCGCAGCGACCCAGGCCTCCTGAGACAGTCTCAGTGGAGGGCCGGCCGCTGCACAGCTGTGCTCCACGTGGGTGACCCTCCAGACCCCGCGCTCCAAAGGGACACACCCACATTGCTCACCTGGGGGAACGAGGGGGCTTCGTGGAGCCCCTGAACCAAGCGGGAGCCCCAGCGGGAGGCCTGTGCCCGCTGTGCTTCTCGGGGCTGCCATCAGCTAGCGTTGGCTCCCACGGTGACCGACGGAGGCATTTGAGTCCAGAGTCCCACCTATTTCTGCCATCCTTTGAAGTCAAGCTCTAAACTTCCATTCTTTTCTGGTTTGCTCATGCCCTGGGAGGACTTCAAACATTTCAACCTGAAACTGGAGAAACTCATGCGCCCTCCTCAGAGCCTCGAGATAAAATTCTCAGCGTGAGGAACAAGAGGCCCCTACAGCGGACTCTGCGATCCTGCTGGCTCGGCCCGCTGGATGCCCAGCCCTGGGTCAGGGGCTTCTTGGGCCAGCACGTCCTTCCCTTCAGAGCTGGGCTGACGGTCTGGGGTCTACCTGGCTCTGTAGGAAGCAGCCCCGGGCCGTGCTTTGTTCTGTCGTGTTCGACCCCAGGCCAGCATCTCCTGCGCCTGCTAGTGTGCAGAGTTCGCAGCCACGCATCATGTGGACGGAACTACGGGATGGGGTGCACATCCAGGAGGTGGACGGGATGACGGAGGTCAGCAAGTGAGCATGTCCGTTGGCCTCTTTCTAGATGGTGAGGCCTCTGCTGTCTGCGAGTGTCTACCCTCCCCTCCGCTTTCTCCCTACATGACGCACAGCATGGTCCTGCCCTCTGGTTCTGCAAAGAGGCTGTGTCTGCAGATGGGGCCCTCATAACATTCCATGCCTGTCCGCCACGGCCCTGTGTCTCTCCAGCAAGGCACCTGAACACTCTACACAGGGAGGCAGTAGTCGGGGTGTGTCGTGGTTACATTTTAGTGTTAACTTGATGGCGGCAGGCTGTGTGGGGCACAGCTGTGGAGGGTTAATGGTTAGAATGGCCCCTGAACAAGTCTGCAGGTACTTGATTGATTGCTGTGGAGAACCCACCCATAGTGGGTGGTACTTTCCAGTGATGGGCCAGATAATAGGAAGTGCAAGGAGGAGGGACTTGCTCTTCCCTGATCTGGTGTCGACTTGCTGTGGAGTCCACTCTGAGAGTGTTGTTGGCTTTTAGAGATCATGGCTTTCTTTGTCGGTGCTGCTGCTTCCTCCATCCTTAGCTGAGTCTGAGCTTCATCCTTTCCACGTTGCTGATGTTCCTGCTGCCTTTGGAGTGTGGCTTTTCATGCTGTTCGCTGTTCATCGCTGACATGGGAGCCCAGTGTCTTCTGCCCTCCAGCGGAGTAGAGGCTTGAGACCTTCTTGGCATCTTTTGGCATTGTGGAACATTCTAGTTAAGAACGAAGCAGCTACAGGCAGCTACTTTGAGGGACACTGTTTTTATTGTAAATTAATTGAATAAACTTACGTATTTGTATTACACTGTAGAGATTCTGTTCTTAGAGACCCCTGACTAACACAGGGTATGGTGTGTGTGAGGAATGCCCAAGCGCTACTGCGTCCTTCAGGGCAGCTGGCCTCATATGATTAGATACAGGTACCAACCTGACAATCGAAGGCTCGAGCTCTGGGCACACTTGTAAAGAATTAGTACTCGAGCTGGCTGAGCAGCCTGCAGGAGATGGTTGCGTTGATTGGGTGGAATTGTCTCCTGGGCAGGTGGATCAGCCCAAGGGAGATGTATCAGCATCTTGGCGCACTTTGGCACACTGGGACAGACACGATGTCTGACAAGGGAGGTTTGCCGCTCTCTCAGAAGTCGCGTGGATATGCATTTGGCGTGGCAAGTCCCCTCCGCTCTTGGTGTTTGTCTTTGTGGCTGGCAGGTTGGCACTCAGCTGCTGTGGCAGGTCAGCCTGGTGAGTGAAGCCCACGTCGGCGAGTCTATGCACAACTTCCTTAGCCCCTGACGTGGGTGACTCGCAACTGTAGCTGGACAATTGTGAGCCAGAATAAAACCTCAAGTCCCTTTATGCTGTTTGGTCATGAATGTAGCGTCAGCATGAAGGCAAACGGACCCAAGGACCAATAGCACATGGTGCTCTGGCCTCCAGGACCCACCTACTCACCGCGCCAGTGCAGGGAAGGCCCAGGTGGCCAGGAGCTTCACAGCCAGGTGTGAGGTAGGCAGGCATGAGTTCAGGTGGGTCGTGCGGCCAGTGGGCTGTGTGGTCAGGTGACTAAGAGTCAGGAGACTTACATGAATCAGGTGGTCCAGATAGACAGTTTCAATTTTCTGCATGCCTCTGTGTGTGTGTGTGTGTGTGTGTGTGTGTGTGTGTGTGTGTGTGTGCATCGGAGGGCACTGTGTGTCCCTGTGGAGGCCCAAGGGTGACTTAGGGAATCATCCTGGATGGCTCTTTACTGTTTTGCTCTGGGGTTTCCCAGGCTCCTCCTTCCAGAAATGGAATCACAAGGAAATGTACATGGGATCCGAGGATTCAAACTCGGATCCCTTTGCTTGCAAGGCAAAGGCCCGACCCCGGAGCCATCTCTCCAGCGCAGGGCTGGGGGAACAGGTGAGGACACAGACGACTGCAGGGAGAGAAACCGAAGGGCTGTGAGTCTTCACTGTCAGGCAGTCAATGGCCTCCTGCAGACATGAAAGAAAGCAGGCTGAGCCCCTGCCCACGTCGCCCCACCCCTGCCTGGTCCTCACTGTCATTCCCCCGGGATCTTCCCTCGCACACGCCCTGCTCTCGCCTTGCTCTCCCTCCCCTGCTTCAGGCGAGGTGCCACTGCGCCCTACTCCAGGATCTGCCTCGACGCGACGTGGGTCTCGGGGTGTGCTCCCTGGTGGCCAGGGTCTCCCTGGGTGGGTTAACGAGTGAGTGGGCGAGCAGAAGCAGAGCGAGGAGCCACTCACTGCTGCATTGCTGCAGACCTTTTCTGGGTCACTCTGACAAGTGCCCGCATCCGCCCCGCCAGCTCCTGCTGCTGCCTCTTTGTACACCGGGGAGCCTGGCAAGGGTGCCCTGTCAGATGCGTCCTGTTCCCCTGGACCATTCGTGGTGTTTCTGTGCATCGCGCTGTGGCTGTGCTGGTGTTGGCAGAGAAGTTGCCAGGCACTGGCTGCCCGGTGCTGCCCGCGGTCCTGCGATGGAGGACGGGGTGCTCCCTGCATCTTAGATAAGATGCGCCTGAAGCCGCGGAGTGGCGGGGGGCCTCCTCTCTTCTACCTCCTCTTTCATGTGGGAGAGGGGTGGGAGAGGGGGTGAAAAGCGCCCAGATAGAGGAGAGACAGACCCAGCCTGGGTGCGCTCTCCATCTGCATCGCGTGTGTGTCTTGGCGCAAGGTACTTCCTGTCCGAGAGCTGGTTTTCCCACCCGTTAACGTGAGCTCGCAATGCCGCCGCTCTCCCGTCTCTGCAGGCGATCAGTGAGAAGCTCACTGGCTCCAAGCAGAGCGCGTTCCATCCCTGTCCTGCGCAGGCGGCGGTGTTGGGAGCTTGATGCTCGGAGCACCCAGCCTGAGGCTGCTCCTGAGGTCCCAGCTGGCCCGCGGCAGTGCATGGGAGAGAGCGTGCGCCGTGCATCCCAACGAGGCTCTGAGTGCTCTGGCTTTCATGGCCAGGACGGAGGTGCCCTGGGGTCTGCTTGTGAAGTCAGGAGGCTTGCCTTTCTAATCAGGCCCTTCTGGGTCAGCCTGCACCTCCAGCAGTCCTCTGCAGCAAGGGGAGGAGGAGCTGCCCACATACTGCCTGCTGGGCAGGGCACCTTCCTTCAGGAAATGCACTATTTTTCTGAGGCATGCGGCTGGCTTCTGTGTGCATCCACTTCAACCTCCTGGTGCTTTTCTTTTGTGTGAACCGTGATTTCATTGTTGCCAATCTGATGGGTGAGCAGAGTGGTACTTGGAAGGGGTGTATATTGCATTTCTCCTGTTCTTGTTCATGGGCCTTCTTGCTGTGACCTGCCTCTGAAGCAGCCGTTAGCCCCATGGGCTCATGCCCAGCACTTCCTGCTTCCTCTGCACTCGGTCCCCCTGCCTCTGGGGCTGCGCTAGGTGCTGCGTTCATAGCCTGTGGGTGCCATGGGCCCTACTTCCTACCATCACATCCCTTCGCCCCGTCCAGGCGTCCTGGCAGGATTGAAGCCACACAGGACTGGACGCTCAGCCTGCAGCTGGGGTCTGGCGGCACGAGCAGCACAGCGTCCTCCGACCTGTCGTCCAGGAGCCCAGGCCGCTCCTGGAACCCTGGGGACTGGAGGCCACACCCCCGGCTCTGTGCAGGCAGCTTCCTGATGTGCATGTATGTGTGTGCATGTGTGTGTTTATGTTACTGCGTACGTATGTGTGCACGTACATATGTGTGCGTGTATGTTTATATGTGTGTATGTTTGCATGCACATGCACATGTGTATTTATGTGTACGTGTGCATGCGTATGTATATACATGTGTATACATGTGTATCTGTGCATATGTTGCATCTGTATGTATGTGTGTATGCATATGTATGTGTACATGTATGGATACATGGGCACATGTACACGTATATGTGCGAATGTGTATGTGTGTGCACATGCGTATACATGTGTATTAGTCAGGTTCTCTAGAGATGCAGAATCAACACAATGAATATATGTGTGTGTGTGTATACATGTATGTATGTGTATATATATAATGTATTGAGTTGGCTTACAGATAGGGCCAAAATAGTCCAACAATGGCTGCCAGTAGGTGCTCAGTTTGGTAGTCAAGTGGGTGATGGCTGAAGGCTGGAGAATTCCTAGAGTCTTTAGGCTAGTTGACGACTTGGAGGCTGGAAGGTTATAGGGTCGAAGAAACTGGATGGCCAGAAGGAAGAGCGATTTCTAGCACAGCTGCAAGAAGCATCTCTTCTCTTTGGTGGCTCCTTTTCATATAGTCCAGTACTGGGAGGATCCTATAAGACTTTTGAAGGTTCTGATAGGATCTAGGGCGGGTATAATCCTTTCAGGTGGTCTCAGTTGATCCTTCCAGATGTGGTCTCAGCTTATCTTCGTTAATACCAGGTGTGTCAAGTTGACACCCAGGCTTAACTATCACAACATGTATGTGTGTGTATATGTGTACTTATGTGTGTGTGTGTGTGTATATATGTATGTACGTGTGTATATGTGCATGCATGTATATGTGTATATGCACGTGTGTGTATGTATATATGTGTGCATGTTTATATATGTGTGTGCATATTATATGTACATGCATGTATATGTGTATCTGCATGTGTATGCATGTGTGCATACGTGTGTGTGTGTGTGTGTGTGTGTGTGTGTGTGTGTGTGTGTGATCATCTTTCTACAGGTGTAATGGCCTGTGATGAAATCTCTTTCCTGGGAATGTGGAGAGAGAGCTCTGGGTAAAGCAGTGGGTCCACAGGCTGCTCTGGGCTGTGAGCTTCGCCTGCTGCAAGCCACCGCTTTCCTTCCTGCCGCTGCCCCTGTCGATACAAGCAGAGCGCCCTGCGCAGCATCCTGTGAGCATGAAGGGCTCAGCACTGGATAAAACTCCACCATGTTTCCTGACCTCATGGTAGAGTTCCTGTGGGCCACAGGAAATGGAGACCCCCTGTCCCCGGCCTTCCTCTGATTCTATCCCCCCAAAACATACCACAGCCATCTCCTCACGGCCTTGAGCTTTCCTGGCTGCCTAGCATAAGACAGAACTAGAGCAGCTGGGTCAGAAACCTGCCCAAGCTCCCATTTTCCCTCCTTCCATAGACCCCAGGCTCCTTCTAGCTGTATAAGTTTCACCCTCGCTTTTCTCAGCTGCGCCGAGGACTCAGCTCCCCTCCCTCCCCTCCTGACTGACGCGTACCATCGCTGTTCAGTCACCTTGCTCCGGAGCTCCTGTGCTTTCATGCTGTGCTCTTTCAAAGCAGCTTCCTGCCTCCACCAGACGTGGGCACATAGAACGAACTTGCCTGATCCCCTCGCCCCTCCCAGGCCCAGGGTGGCAGCCGACCCAAGCCTGTGCTTACACCACGGCCACGCAAACGACTGGCTATAAGCTGCACGGCCACTGCTGCTGGCCGCTGGTAGGAGCTGGGAACAAAGGAACTTGAGGTTTCTTGTTGCAAATGGGTGAGAGCAGTGTGAGATCCCACCTGAGGGGTGCTGCCTGGTACTGGAGGGCTTTCCCACCAAGTAACCAAGGTTACCTCCACGGGCATCCCTGGCAGCCCACCTCCCAGGTGACTCTGGAGCCTGCCACCATGAGAACTGGATAAATCATCACAAACTTCTGGAAAGAAGGTGTTTCAGTAAGAAGCGGCAGCCGTGCTGCACCGGGGTGGGCTTGCTGGGTGGCCAGCTTGGAAGGGACACAGATGAATGGAGGAAGTGGCCATCGTGAACCTTCTGGAACAAGTCTTCTGAGGTGGCCTGGAGGTCAAGGTGCCATGTCAGGACATTCCTTCAGCTGTGACAAAATCCCTCAGGCCAGGTGACTTATCAGCAGCCGACACGTGCGGCTCATGAAGCCCAGCTGGGAGCCCCAGGGCCAGGACTCCAGAAGAGCCAGGCTTCCCCAGCCTGCCTTCTGTTTCTGGGGTTAGCCTCTGCTTCAAAGGTGATGTCTTGTGACATCTTCACCCCACAAAACACCAAACAAACAAATGCTAGAAACAATGGAAGGGCCTGGCTGCCCCCACCCCCTGGAGCCTTTGCTGGGTGCTGTAGTCACCCACACGGGCACTGTTGCCACCCACTGGGCACTGCTGCCACTCATCAGGGCAGAGAGCTGATCTCATCACATGTGGGGCTTCTCTTAGCTGTCTACACCCGGGAAGTGAGCCCTGGGCATCCCTATGAGGAGTTACTCAGTTAAAACACATCTCTGGAGAAGCCTGTTGCAGAGGGACTCCATTAGTCTGAATGGGACCATACACATGACCACATAGTGACTACACATGTGCCCACACAGTAACCTGTCGTGGGCCGGGCATCTGCCATGGCATCTGCGCGGCTTGGCCCAGGAAGGACCCCGGCCCACTCGACTGGGGTCTGTGTGCAGAGCGTCCTTGGTAAGCTGCCCATGCAAGGGACGGCAGTGCAGCCGCTGGACCAGAATCCACGAGAGAAACACAGGACTATGGCCGGGACCCCACAGGGAGGGCAGGTCAGCACCAACCCACAGGTCACTGTGGTCACTTGTGTGGTGGTCCCCTGAGCAGTCACATGTGGATGCTGATCTGTGTGGTCACGTGTGTGGTGACCTGTACAGTCATGTGTGTGGTGCTGTGTGCTCACTGTGTGTTCACTGTGTGCTCAGTGTGGTCACATGTGTAGTCACTATGTGGTCATGTGTATGGTCACTGTGTGGTCATGTGTGGTCATGTGTGTGGTCACTGTGTGGTCACATGTAGTCATGTGTGGTCACCTGTGTGGTTACTGGGTGGTCACCTGTGTGGTTACTGGGTGGTGTGGTCATGTGTGGTCACATGTGTGTTTGCTGTGTATTCACTGTGTTTACTGTGTGGTCACTATGTGGTCATGTGTGTGGTCACATGTGTAGTCACTGTATATTCACTGTGTGGTCACTGTGTGGTCACATGTGTGGTCATGTATGGTCACTATGTGTTCATGTGTGGTCACATGTGTAATCACTGTATGTTCATTGTGTGGTCACGTGTGTGGTTACTGTGTGGTCATGTGTGGTCACTATGTGTTCATGTGTGTGGTCACATGTGTAATCACTATATGTTCACTGTGTGGTCACATGTGTAGTCCCTGTATGTTCACTGTGTGTTGACTGTGTGTTGACTGTGTGTTCACTATGTAGTCATGTGTGTGATCACATGTGTAGTCACTGTATGTTCACTGTGTGGTCATGTGTCTTCACTGTGTGTTCATGTGTGTGGTCACATGTGTAATCACTGTATGTTCACTGTGTGGTCATGTGTGCAGTCCCTTTTGTTCACTGTGTGTTGACTGTGTGTTGACTGTGTGTTCACTATGTAGTCATATGTGTGATCACATGTGTAGTCACTGTATGTTCACTGTGTGGTCATGTGTGGTCACTATGTGTTCATGTGTGTAGTCACATGTGTAGTTACTGTATGTTCACTGTGTGGTCACTATGTGGTCAGTTTCTGCCTGCCTCAGAGTCCCAGTGCAAGGAATCTCAGAGCCCTGACTGCGCCTTACATAAAGCCGAAATTCCCAGGAAAAAATTGTAACTGTTTACATATAAACTATATAAAACTATAACTACACCTTCACTATTGTGGAGAGTTGGAATGTTCTAGATCCAACTTATCCTGGGTTATCATTTGACTTCTTAGCAGACGTTCATGGTCCTCCCTGTAACTGATCTTCATCCATGAAGTATCAGGTATATTCTTTGGCCTGTGTTCCCAGGTTAAGCAGGCTATCAGATGGCATCCGAGACCCCTAACAGACTCTCCGCTGCGCTATGCCATGCCCGCCTGCTGTTCCCACCAATGCAGTCGGTAATGCACTGGTGTATGACTATTTGTCCTATAACTAATAAGAGCTCATGTGACGGTTTATTCAGACAACCTGAATCTGTGCCCCAGGCCATGGTCACTTATATGTGGCTGGAAGTGACTTTCCCATGTTCCCCTGCAGGTGAGCGAGGCTTGACGTGGACTCTTGAGTGCCCTGCACAGGCCCCTCGGGGGCTTGCCTAGACGCGGAAGGACGGGTGGGCTCTGCCCCGCTCCTCTTAGAGACTGAGGACAGGTTGGCGAATCCATCAAATCCCTTTGCTTTCCCGAGTCAGGCGCTGAGAGACGCGATGGGTGTGATTGATGGTGTGGGTCAGCCACGGGCCTGAGCGTCTCCGTGTAGAAAGAGCTTTTGTGATCAATTACAACGTACCTGCAGCACCCCAAAAATACTGCACCTGCCGTCCATCCAGGGCGCTCCTCAGACCTCGGGTTGACCCATCTCTCCGTGGAAGCCCCGGCTTGGGGTACTGAGCTTTTCCCTGTTCGATACCATTTTTTACCTGTCCCATTGTAGGGGTGGCAGCGGCCTTGACTTGGGGTGACCATAGAAGCAGGAATGAGCCCTCTCCAGATGTGCTGCCTACCAGAGCCCATGCCAGCTTCACGTAGTCTACGTGCCGGGTGAGTAGATGCCCATGAGTCCCCTTGTCCCCTCCTGTCCTTCCCGCAAGGTGAGGCTATATCTCTGGTCACTCTGTTGCTCCTTATTTCATGACTTGGAGGTCTCCGGGCCCTCAGTAAATGAATGTGGACGGGACAGAGGGAGAGGTGCTGGTGATCAGGGAGAGGCCAGGACACAGAGAGGACTGAGCAGGACAGAGATCCTTTGACGTGACGGAGAGAGGGGCTGGGTGTCCCCAGAGATGGGTGAGAATGCGGCAGATGGTCTATCTGGCCTCCTTGGGGGAGGACTGCAAAGCAGGGGCAGCGAGATGGGCAGCAGGTAGGCTGGTGCGGCAGGCTCATGCCCGGGCTCAGTCCCCAGCCTGGAATGAGCGAGGCTCATGCCCGGGCTCAGTTCTGAGCATGACATAAACAGGAAAGGGACGCACGTCCAGACCCCTAGCTTTGAAAGGCAGCGTCTTCTGTCAGCCTTCATGCCGTTCTTGCCCACATATGCCAACGGGCCACCATCAACCTCAAAGAGGGTCCTGCTCATCACTCTGCAGGGCATGAAGAAGTCAACAACTCTGCCCAGAACTTAGCTCTTCTCAGACAGCCTGGCACAGGGCAGGGGCCGTGCCAGAGCCCCGGGGACACAAGAATCCTCAAAACCTCACGAGCAGCTGCCGAATGCTGAGTGCCGAAGGGAGCATATTGAATTCATCAAATTCTCTCCCCGCCAGCGTCATGTGTCAGACGGGTCCAAGCGTCATTCTTTTCAATGCAGCAAAAGCAGCACACTGTTGAGTCTCGAGCCCTAAATATATGCCCACATCTGTGCTGAGTTCTTAAATTAACCCTCACACAAACTCCGCAGAGCCGTGTTTTATACATGTCTCATAACTGAATGAACCGAGGTTCAAAACAATCCATGTTTCCACAGCTGGCAAGTCAACCCCTTCCCTCCCAGGTGGCACGTCCTGGGCATGGCCGAGGGATCCCTTATACCTAGAGGCTGGCAGTGGGGTGAAAGAAACAAGGCCTAGGATGGATCTGGATCAAGATGGGCAAAGGCTGGGCAGAGCAGCCCTGTCCTGGTGTGCACGGTCAGGTTGCTCTGAGGCACGGCTAGGACACTGAGGACGACTTGGGAGCGTGCAGCTCCGTTCTCCACACCCGTCTGCCCGAGAGAGGGCTTAGCTCATCTTGTCTCTGCATCTGATGAGAAAATGAAAGCTGCCCACGGCCAGGGCAGCTGCCAGGCGTGTTCAGGGCGGAAGCTGGTCGGCTCATCCTGTGATTTCCCAGTGCCCTGTCTTCCAGCGACGCCCGCCTTGCAAAGCTCTCAGTAGAAGCTGCGCAGCGTGTCAGTCCCCTCCGGGCCGAGGACGACTGCTTTGCACAGGGAGAGGCGTTGCTGGCTGTGTGCTGGGGGCAGGTTCAGCTTCCCTTGAGACGTCACATGGGGTGTAGGAGAAGCGTCTGACACTACAGGATCCAGGGAGGGTCCTGAACGGCATCTTCACCCCTCCTCTCACCACTGTCACATTGGGCACCAGAGTGCCAAAGACTTTAGATGGGGGACCCTCATCCAAACACAGCGGGGAGCTGCAGAACAAACTGCAAGAGTTTGCAAAGAGCATCCAAAGGACACCCCCGCCCCCCGGCATCCCACGCATTTTATACATGTCTCCTGGGCAGCTGCATCCCACGCATGGAGGGCAGGAAGATGGGTATTTCCAGGCAGGAGGGGCGAGGGCACAGCAGGACCTCCTTGTTTCTCTTTCTATCCTGACAAGCTCTCAAGAATAACTTTATATATTTTAAATTTTATTTTTACTATTTTTGAGTTTCATCATGAATACAATGAATTTATGCTATTTTTGCCCCTTATTTGCCAAATCCCATCCTTCTTCCTTTTCCCTTATAAGCCTTCTTCCTTATCAGTCTTCCTCCTACTTTCCTGCCTTTCTGTGTGTGCGTGTGCTTGTGTATGCACATGCATGTGTGTGTGTGCACATCTGCATGCGTGAGTGCATGTGTGTGTGTGTGCATGTATGTGTGTGTGTGTGCATGTGCATGCATGCGTGTGTGGCCCACTGAGTTTAATCTGGGTTCCCTTCATTGGCCTGTGCCTAAGCCTTGCTGAAGGAAGGATCGCATATCAGTGGGTACATTGTAAGGAAAGCACCTCCTCTCTCCCTGCCCCCATCCAGCATTAACCTTCAATAGTATCTCAGGAAATTGTAAGTTTTCTCTCTTGAGATCTTTCCTCTAAGAATAGTTTTATATTTAAAGAACAGTAGGAAGTTTCTCTAAAGTCCCCTGCTCCGGTCACCGCGCATCACGTGATACACTGGCGACGGTTAACGCGAGCATGCACAGAGCTGCTGCAGCCCGTGTCTAGTTCGCCCAGATATTCTGAGCCTCCTGCTCAGCACCATGCACCGCCCACATCTGCGCGTCCCACTGCTCCTCGTGCTTCCTCCGGGGTGTGGCAGGTGCTCAGACTCTCCTCTCTGATGACTGTGTCTGTTTCATGCATCTCTCACACGACTGTCGGTTATAATCTGCCGGCACTTCTTTTTCCTTGAGAGACTGGGCTGGTGTGTTTGAGCATAAGGCGCCAGAGGTAAGGGATCGTCCACTAGGCATCGTCCTAGCGTTCGCACAGGTTCGTGCCTGCAGACCTCACTGTGGGCACTTCCCTAAACTATGTTCCCACTTCAAGCTACTTTTTCATATTGCAAAGGACCCACCACTGCCCACCCACAGTATGGGGAGTTGTGCAGGGCGGACCCAGCAGAGATTTGGGGGCCTTGAAGGCCATGGTGATGCAGCCACAAGGCAGCAGAGCGGAAGCCGGCGTGGGATTCAGCCCCTGTGGAGGGTGCGGCCTTACAGCGCTCTGCCTGCGGCTCAGCAACACCAAGTGGGACTCGTGACCGCCAGGGCTGTGCAGGAGGGAATTGCTGGTCTTTGGCTCTAGACACCGGCTCACCTGCAAGAGAGCCACAGAAACTGTCCGTCCGTCAGCGTGAACTCCTGTGCTGCCCTCGTCCCATTCCTTCTGTGTTCTGACGTGGGCCTCTGGCCTGGAGCTATGCCCTGCGGCCGCCACATCTATGCCCCGCGGCCGCCACATCTATACCCCTGCGGCCGCCACATGGTTTTGCTTCCGAGTCTAGCGTGGGCACTGGCAGCCCTTTCTGGTAGGAGCCTGCTGCAGGTGCACTTTGTCTCTGGCCTGTCCACAGACCGTGACTTTCTCCCGTCAAGCCTAGTTCCTGCTACTGAATTATGATTGGTGACAGACCTAGTGCCAGATGGTTTCATTCATTGATCCTGAAGTGTCATTTCTCTGGGGTCCACTGAGCTGACAGACCAAGGGAATACAGGTCTATACGCACGACTACATATAAATCCACGCAGCCAGCTAATGCCACTGAGGTTTACATGCATGCTGCCCCGTGCCTCCATGTTGCTCATGTGACTGCTGCTGATATGACTAAACAGCTTACGGGAACAGGAGGCGTTTGTCTTGCCTACAAGTCTCTGTTACAGTCCAGCTTGACAGGACAGTTCACACCAACACAGGCGCCGAGGGAACTGGCCACACCATGTCCACAGGCTTTGCTGACAGAGGGACAAACCTCACTTGCCAGACGGCAAGACTGCAAAAGTCTGCTGGAGTGTGCCAACCCGTCACCCCCCTGCCCACAGGATAGTCTCACCCACCATCGGCTGGGGCTGCCCTCATCCTGCAGGTTGGCTTAGGGCTTAGCTTAACTGCCAGCTCTTCACAAATGTGCCAAGGGCTCATCCCTCAAATATCCAACTAGCACAACGACGTCCATAGCTGCTCCCTGGGATCAACGTCATCCCTCACCTTGCGCGGCTACACGTTCCCAGGCCAGCAAGGAGAGAGCAGGCTGCAGCTTTCCCCATCCATCTACTGCGCATTCAGAGCCTGCGGCCCAGGGTACTTTACTTAAGCCACTGCAGGTGTTTCTGAGCAAGCATGCAGTGTGCAGCTCCTACGACCACGGAGGATCCATTCGCTTGTGGTCCACTCCCAGCGTGACGAGACCACCTTGTCACCCCTCCAGTGACGTCGTGCCATGTGCACGTTACACAGGGACGTATCATGGGTCCCTTTCCACAGTCTGCATTTCTTTCTCCGATTCCTTTGAGTTTCGAGAATGAATGATTTGGCTGTATGCTTATTGTATACTTGTCACTTCTAGAGTCCCTCGCACTTCCCCATCAGCCTCTCCCCCTCTTTAATGACCTGACTTCCACTGGTGAGTTTCTTGCCTCTGGGAATTTTCCAGAACACCAGCAGCAGTGACCTTCTCATGCTGGCTGCTCGGCAGGACAATGCACATTTCGGATCTCCACATCGTTCTGGAACTTGAAAGCTATCTAGATTTTTGTCTCTGAATGATGTCCCAGTGTGGAGATGAAGAACAGCTTGTTTCTCCATCCGCCTGGTGAAGGACGGACACTTGCTTGCTTGCAGTTTGGCTCTATTACGAGTTAACGGTGTTGGTCGTCACATGGAGGGATTTGTTTGCTCGAGAGTTTCCCAGGCAGTTGGGTGAATGCTGGGGACATCTGATTGAGTCTCACATGGTAAGAACCTGTTGTTCTGTCTTCCAAAGTAGCTGCTCCCTTGTGTCTTCCAACCAGCAGCAAGTGAAGGTGCGGGAACTTGTGTCATCGCCAGCACCAAGCACCTCGCTTGCAGACTTTACTCTTCCTAATGTCTATGCATTGGTATTGCCCGATTTTATTTGCAGTTCACTGATCATAATGCCAAGCAGCTTTCTATAGGTTTATTTGCCAGCCGTACTCCCTCTGAGGCAAGTATCTGTTAACTCTTCCACCCGCTTTTAGAATTGGATTTGATCGTTTTCTTACAGTTGAGTTTTGAGAACTCTTTGTGTATTTGGGGTACCGTTCTTTTAATACGCATGTGTGTTTCCAAACATTTCCCCCAGACTTTGCCTTGTCTTTTCATTCTCCCAATAGAATCCTTCACAGAAAAGGGTTTTAATTTTTATTAAGGTCAAACATTATTTTTGGGACTATGTATGAAGCCCCAGATGTTATGTTTTTCCTCAGTATGTTTTATAGCATTGCACTTTTGGTCTAGGTCTGTGATACATTTTGAAGTATGTGTGATTGTTACAAGGTCTAGATGCATACAGCATTCAATTGCTCCAACCTCCTTGCTGAAAATCCTGTACTTTGCTCTACTGGGTTGTCTTTGCTCCTTTGTCAAAGGCTCATCAGCCACGTTTGTGTAGGGTTTTCTCTGGCTCTCTACACATCCTGTTGATGTGTGTCTGCTCTTGCGCCAATCCGTGCTGTCTCGAGCAGTGCCAACCCTCCCATGTGTTCTTTTACAGAATTGTGCCAACCAGTCCTGCTCTTTATTTCCCGTGCACACTTTAGATGCAGACATCAAAAACACAAACTCAGCTGCTGGCATTTTAGGCAAGATTGGGCTTTATCCAGGTCAGCTTGGAAGAACTCACATCTCAATAACACTGAGTCTTCCAGTCCATCAATAAGAAATAAATCTCCATTTATTTAGATCTTTGCTTTATCTTTGTGGTTGTATGCATACAGATTCTGTGGTTAACCTTGCGTGGGTTTCTCTTAGCGCATCCCTCTCAGAGGAGCGCAAAGACTGACAGCTTTCCACGGCTTCCCTCAGCTCCTCCCATCCTGGCTTCAGACCCTCCCCCTGCTGGAGGCTGCTGTCCTCTCAGGACGCTGCTTCCTCCTCCACGGTACACTGTGCAGAATCATAGGACGACTGCTTTGACTTACTGTTGGCTCATCATTTGGATTCACCGTGTCCTCTCAAGTGCCACAGCACTCCAGAAACTTCTGGACTCTGTCTCCAGTTACACAGGTTGTGCAGAAAATAAACAGCTCCAAGCATTGCTGAGAACTTCGAGCTGCTTGCACTGTATTTATTTATAACTGCTCTTGCCAAACATGCCTTTCTGGCTCTTGCATCTTGGACACTCACACAGCATTTCTTCTGGACAACTGTAGCCAGCACTGTGCAGGAAAAAAATGGTGCCTGCAGGAAGCTGTCAACTGTGTCATGAAGAGCATCAAGAGCTTCAGAAAGGATGGCAGAGATGTCACGTGGATGAGTAACTTAGCACAGCTCCGCATTAGTGCCACTTCTGGAAACTAGTGACTTTGTTTCCAGATGGTCCCCGCTGCAGTGCGCATGTATCACTCACAAGGAGAGGCCCCCAGACAGGAAGGCGGACGAAAAGTGCCCCGGATGGTGCAATCGGCCCTTTCCAGCTTTCTTCCCTATGCATTCTCTACCCACCACCTGCCCCAGATAGGAGTGCATGAGAGGAGCTCTCTCTCTCTCTCTCTCTCTCTCTCTCTCTCTCTGTGCATGCGTGGGGATGCTTGGGTCTCAGCTCTGGCCTCTGCCTCTTCTCTTTGCAGCCCGATCGTGAGGGTTCTGTGAGGGTCAGACACTAGGCTCCCACAAGTGGTTAGGACAGTTCCATGCGTGGAGTCCAGGGACGCCGCCAGGACCGTGGAGCAAATGACGCAGGAACACGCAGCTTGTCAGGCTCTGACACAAGACCGAAAAAGTCTGCACTCCTTCAAGTCAGTCCTGGCTGTGTGGAATGTCAGCATGCGGGTACAGGTATGTAAAACTATGTGCGTGCGTGTGCGTGCGTGCGTGTGTGTGTGTATGTCCGTGTGTTTGGAAGCCCGCAATGGCTTGAGTGTGGAGTTGTTTTACATGCACTAGTTTGAATGTGAAAGGTGTCTGAACTCCCGGCCCCCACCTGATGTTGGGAGGTTGTGGAAGCTTCAAGATACTTGTTACATCTCACTGCTGTGACCAAACGCCTGTAAAAGAGCACCTTAACTGAGGGAAGACAGGGTCATTTCAACTTGCTGCTTGCGAGAGAAGGGGCATCTTCCATCCTGGTGGAGCGGCCGTGGGGCGAGGGCATGAGGCAGCTGGTCGCCCTGCCCGCGGCTGGGAAGCAGAGAACAGACACGATGCAGGGTCAGGCGGTAAAATTTCAGGGCCCAGCCTCAGTGGTCCGCTTCTCCCAACAAGGTTCCGTCTCCTAAAGACTCTATAACCTTCCAGAACAACCCGCTGTCTGGGAACTAAATGTTCAGATACATTTGCCTATGGGGATGCGCCACATTCAAACCACAACAGGGTCTCACTGGAGGAAGCGGATCCCTAGGGAGTAGGCTTTCGGGCTCTATCCTGGCCCCAGCTCTGGGTCATGATCCTCCCATCACAGCTGTGAGCTGCTTCTCCTGCCATGTCTTTCCCACCGTGATGGGCCACATCCCCTCAAACACGAGCTTCCCCTCCCTTCAGTTGCCTTAACGAGGCATTTTATCACAGTCACGAGCACAGCAACTAGTGCAATGTGTATGAATGTGTGTGCGTGAGAGAGAGAGAGAGAGAGAGAGAGAGAGAGAGGAAAGAGACCCTTCAAAGTCCCACCTCCCGTTACCTGCTTCGAGCAGGTCCTACCTCCACAGAATCCACTCAGTCGTGAGCGTATCAGTGGGTTTAATGCGTTGATAAAGTTGGTGCCTTCATCAGCTAATCACCTCTAGAGACATGAGCCTTTGGGGGCACACTATGATCGTCTATGGAGACCAAGATGTCTCCCTATGAGCCTTTTGGAAGAACCTCCCATCGTCTCTAAAGACCAGGCCGTCCACACACAGGCCTGGTGGAGGAGCACCTCATCGTGTCTAACAACCAAGCCGCCAACACATAGACCTTTCGGGGAGACATGATCATTGCTCCTAGAGACCAAGACATCCACACACGTCTTGTGGGGGACACTGCATAATGAGAGCCGAGAACCGAGAGAGAGCTGGAGGTCCCTGGAGGTGGGACGGATGCCACCAAGTTAGCTGTGTCGCTTCAGGGCTCCGTGTCTGTAAAGCGCCGCAGGTCCAACCTTCCCAGCAGCCTTCTAAGGGGGGCAGTGAAGTCCATGTTGCCCCCACGGGTAGACAGGGGCTCCTGCTGTCCAGCGCTCAGGGACAGCAGCAGGCAGGCCTCTGTCCTCTGAGTCTTTCAGAGCTCCGAGATGCTTGTGAAACCAACGGGGGGGACAGGGCAGCGTGACTCCCCAGGCCCGAGGGACCGTGGGAGGTGAGATCCACCCAGGAGGAGTCAGATGCACACAAGGCCACAAGCCCCTGGTCAGATTCTCCCAGAGGCCTGTGTGTCGGGCTGATGGCGTCTTCCATGAGACGCGGGCACGTAAGAGTCACCATGTTGCCTGCGGTTAATCTGCAGCTAAGGTTTGCCAGGCATAAAACTAATGCCCGTGCTCTCACTGCAATTTAATTTTCCTCTACGGAACATTTATAATTCTCAGGCATCTTTACAGTGCTCCTCTGATATGTTCACAGTCATATTTCACAGCTCTATGTGTGAAATGCTTGGAGAGCAAAGGCTCCAAGATCTAAGTGTTACTTTTCTCTCTCGGAAGCAAGCTTCCGATGTGCTTGCTTGGTACTTGAAAGGCCAATGAGCAAGAGCTCCTTCGGCCTGGAAAGGAAGCACTCGGCGCAGGCCAGGCGGCTTGCTCTCTCGCAGCGTCCTGGGACCAGAGATCCCACATTGCCCCACCGGTGCAGGCGGCCGGCTCTGCCCTCACCCAGCCGCGCAGGCGGCCGGCTCTGCCCTCGGCCCGGTGCAGGTGGCCGGCTCTGCCCCTTGGTGCCCCCATGTTGCCCCCACCCAGCTGCAGGCGGCCGGCTCTGCCCCTCGGTCCGTCCCCGATCCTCAAATCTGAACTCCGGATCAGCCGCCATCCGCTGTCAGCCCTGCTCTGAGATCTGCCCTCTGACAGGAGCAGTTCGGCAGGAACTTCCACGGGGCCGGGCAGGTCATCTGTGGCGTGAGGGAGGAGCTAGGACCATGACCAAAGCACAAGATGCGCCCGTTGCTGGACTGAATGACCTGGCGTAAAGGGCGGGAAGACGCATGGCGTTCTGGGATTGGAGTGGGAGCCTCGGGCAGCGATGCAGCTGTGCAGCGATGCAGCTGTGCAGCGGATGCAGCTGTGCAGCGGATGCAGCTGTGCAGCGTGCTCTGACGCAGCCTTGCTGCCCGTGTGTGCAGCGCCCTGCACGCCCAGCGCCGTCAGGCGAGAACCCACCGCCTGGGCCGAGTTGTCTTAAGTCAGTCACTCCAGCTTTTAAGAGCCAAAGCGCACGCAGCACCGTGGACCTGGGAGAGTTTTGAGAGCTTTTTGGTTTTTGCTTTGTGGTGCTGAGGACTGAACCCTGGTCCGTGCATGCCAGGCAAGCGCCCCAGCCTCAAGCCATTGCCCCCGCCCTGTTGCCATTGTTGTGTTTTCACTTCAGAGACAGGGCTCCGGAGTCCAGGCAGGTCTCGAACTCCTGACCCATTGCCTCAGACTCCCCGGGAACTGGCATGACAGGCGTGTGCTTTCAGGCCCAGCTGATTGGAGCTCTGAGTATCTTCTGACACCTGGTGAGGGTGCTGACTGCTATAACCCCCACTGGTGACACTGGTGGATCCAGTGTGTTAGCAGGCTCTGAGCAAGACTGCAGGACCAGACCAAAGTTAGAATAAGGGATGTGCTAGTTAGATGCAGGTGTCGGCGTCACAGGTGTAGGCTGAGCTTTGAGCACAGCTGTGAGGAATTGATTGCTAAGGCCCTGAACAGGCCTGCAGGAGATTGTCTAGTTGATGGGAAGACCCAGGAAACAGTGGGTGGCACTTCACGGAGGCAGATCAGAGGAGGTACGAGGGGGAGGGGTGGGGGGTCCTGGAGGCTCTGGGTGAGGCCAGTTGAATTATTTACCTTCCTCTTGACTGGGACGGGATACAGGAAATATCCAGATCTGCCAGTATCACCGGTGGGGACTGTGAAGAGGGAAAGTCTCACAGTTTGGAGTTTATAGTGCATCGCCATTGAAAGGTGTGGCGGCAGGCTGCTCCGTGGTGGCAGGCTGCTCCGTGGGGACAGGAGCGTGGCTGTCCTGAAGGGCAGCTGACAGGCAGAATAGAACCTTCTCTTCCGTTCTGTTGGCATGGTGCCAGCTGATGGGTGCATTCACCCTTGACCCTCGCAGCATGATGGTGTTGCCAGGAGCTGGTAAAAGGTGGAAAGTGGGGCTGGAGGCCAAGGACAGGCCTCAGAGTCCTCATCATCCACCACTTTCCGTTCTTGCAACGTGTTGACAAATGCTTACAAACAAAATAGATCGCTGTTTGCTATGCAGAGCGCCGTACCTCGGGGAGCGCAGCTTCCTGGTGCAGCGTCCCATTTGTTATGTGATTGAAATATGGAAATCACTTCCTCTGCCTGCATTGCTTCCCTATATTGATATTAACTATAAAAAACAAATTCCTTCCACAGGCCAAACGAGCAGATGGGTTTTAAACACTTCAGGCATATAAAGAGGTCACTTAGCATGTGGTAACTCAGCTAAGCATGGAGCTCCTGGGGCAGCACCAGAGACTCCTGCAGCCTGCCCTTGTCCCCCAAACCAGAACCGGGGACTCCTGCAGCCTGCCCTTGTTCCCCCAACCAGAACCCGGGGACTCCTGCAGCCTGCTCTTGTTCCCCCCCAATAGCAGCACCCGGGGACTCCTGCAGCCTGCCCTTGTTCCCCCAAACCAGAACCAGGGACTCCTGCAGCCTGCTCTTGTTCCCCCCCAATAGTAGCACCCGGGGACTCCTGCAGCCTGCCCTTGCCCCCCCCCCCAGCAACACCTGGTGACTCCTGCGTCTGCCCTCGTGTGCCTGCCTAGGGCAGTGGTTCTCGCACCTGATCCTGCCTCAGATTCTACAAGAGCCTGCTGCCCCCAGAGCCAGAGGTTGTGAACCCACAGATCTGGGGAGCTCCTCCCCCTCCCTCTTCCTCTTTCCCCCTTCCCCCTCCCCCTTCCTCTTTCCCCCTTCCCCCTCCCCTTTCCTCTTTCTCTTTCCCCTTTCCCCTCCCCCTTCCCACCTTTACCCTCCCCCTTCCCTCTTCCTCTTTCCCCTTCCCCCTCCCCTTCCTCTTCCTCTTTCCCCCTTCCCCTCCCCCTTCCCTCTTCCTCTTCCCTTCCCTTTCCCCCTCCCCCTTCCCTCTTCCTCTTTCCCCTTCCCCCTCCCCCTTCCCTCTTCCTCTTTCCCCTTCCCCCTCCCCCTTCCCTCTTCCTCTTTCCCCTTCCCCCTCCCCCTTCTCCCTCCCCCTTTCTTTTCCTCTTTCCCCCTCCCCCAAGTTACTCTCCTGAGGTCTCTGAACACCAGCCAGCTGGTTGCTGGGGCTGCAGCGCTTTTACCTTGAGGCTTCTGACTTGAGTCTAGTTTCCTCACTTGGTAACTTGACTGAAGGACACGGAGCAAGTCAGATTGCTAGACCCACACTCAGAGCCCACTTGTGTGGAGCCGAATCAGCTGCTTGCATCTGGAGAGGAGTTAGAAGGAGCTTAGAGCTAAGTGCAGAGAAGAGCTGCCAGCAAACTCCCAACAGATCATCTAAAGCACAATTCTCTGCTCTCGAAAACGATGAAGTTATGAGTCCCCCCAAGAAATACAGTAGACCCCGCCCATCACAGACAGATGTGAGTCCCCCCAAGAAATACAGTAGCCCCTCGCCCATCACAGACAGATGTGAGTCCTCCCAAGAAATACAGTCGCCCCCCACCCATCACAGACAGATGTGAGTCCTCCCAAGAAATACAGTCGCCCCCCCGCCCATCACAGACAGATGTGAGTCCCCCCAAGAAAATACAGTAGCCCTCTGCCCATCACAGACAGATGTGAGTCCCCTCAAGAAATACAATCGCCCCCTGCCCATCACAGATATGAGTCCCCCCAAGAAATACAGTCGCCCCCTGCCCATCACAGATATGAGTCCTCCCAAGAAATACAGTAGACTCCCCCTGCCCACCACAGACAGATGTGAGTCCCCCCAAGAAATACAGTTGCCCCCCGCCCATCACAGACAGATGTGAGTCCTCCCAAGAAATACAGTCGCCCCCCCGCCCATCACAGACAGATGTGAGTCCTCCCAAGAAATACAGTCGCCCCCCGCCCATCACAGACAGATGTGAGTCCCCCCAAGAAATACAGTCGCCCCCCCGCCCATCTCAGAGATGTGAGTCCTCCCAAGAAATACAGTCGCCCCCCCCACCCATCACAGAGATGTGAGTCCTCCCAAGAAATACAGTCGCCCCCCCGCCCATCACAGACAGATGTGAGTCCTCCCAAGAAATACAGTAGCCCCCCGCCCATCACAGACAGATATGAGTCCCCCCAAGAAATACAGTCGCCCCCCCCGCCCATCACAAGACAGATGTGAGTCCTCCCAAGAAATACAGTTGCCCCCCACCCATCACAGACAGATGTGAGTCCCCCAAGAAATACAGTCGCCCCCCCGCCCATCACAGACAGATGTGAGTCCTCCCAAGAAATACAGTCGCCCCCCCGCCCATCACAGACAGATGTGAGTCCCCCCAGAAATACAGTAGCCCCCTGCCCATCACAGACAGATGTGAGTCCTCCCAAGAAATACAGTCGCCCCCTGCCCATCACAGATATGAGTCCTCCCAAGAAATACAGTAGACTCCCCCTGCCCACCACAGACAGATGTGAGTCCCCCCAAGAAATACAGTCGCCCCCTGCCCATCACAGACAGATGTGAGTCCCCCCAAGAAAATACAGTCGCCCCCTGCCCATCACAGACAGATGTGAGTCCCCCCCAAAATGCAGCCCCGCCCGCAGGCCCTACCCATCACAGACCTATACATTTACCTTCAGAGATCTTGAGTCTCCTATGCCTGTGACCCCAGGGAAAGAAAGGATGATATTCTAAAAGTAAGCATAGAGGGGTGCAAAAGGTTTCTGAGATAAAAATAGAGGTGATCGTCAAGGAAATTTATCCTGAATAGCTTCTGGTTTTGAGGTAACAAGACGGAGGAATATCAGGGAGATAAAGAAGACAACGCGTTTGGATGGCAATAGTTCCCAGGTGGTCAGTCCACTGTCCTGGGTCAGGCGGGGCTGGGAGCGGACGGGGACGAGGCCTGCAGGATACTGGATGCCCAGAGAGAGGCTCGAGGCACTGGGCCAGGCAGGACTACTGTGACCTGGGGGTTCTCGGACCACGTGGCCCACAGTGGGGCAGTTGGAGTTCACTCTGCGTTATCTGCATGCTGACCACCGCTGTCCCCACCCACAACGCCTGGCCGCCTCTGCATGGGCATGAGCGTCCTGCTCTGCAAGGTCAGGGTCAGACGCACGGACTGCTCCTTCATTTGACCAAGACTGAGAGTGAGGGCCGCGCAGCACTGGACCTGAACCTCTCATCTGTATTTGACCCAGGCTGTATAGTCTGGATTGTACTGCCCCCACCTCGTCACTTTCCTCCCCCTCCATTTCCCTTCTTTATGCTCCCCTCCCTCCCTCCCTCCCTCCCTCCCTCCCTCCCTGTCTCCCTTTCCTCTTCTCTTCCCTTCCCTTCTCGTCTCATTCCTTCCTTTGTTTCCTTCCCTTCCTGCTTGTGACACAGATCTTTAGGTGCAGGGAAGGGGGCAACCTGTCTGCCCGCCCTGTCCAAAGATGACAAGAGCCCCTAGAACAAACTTTCTAAGCTCTGTCCTCTTGCAGCCCTTGTGAAGGACCGTGGCCCAGGGACATGGCCGTGGTCAGGGGACGTGGCCAGCGATCGTCACTGTGCTCGCCTGCCTCAGCCACTTGTTGAAACCAGTCTATAATGACCGCATGCACCAATTTTAAAAAGAACAACTTCTCCCTGAAGAGATGTTCAAGCAAGCCCAGCTCTGCAAACCAGGACCCCCGTGAAGTGTGGGAGCCGTGTGTCCTTTGAGTGTCTGCAGCAGAGACAGGCTTCTCTCCCCCACGATCCTTGTGGACATTTGGTTTGATAAAATAAAGGTTGCTCGGCTCAGGGGCCAGCATATAGTAAATGCTTAACACCCCCCCCCCCGCCCCACCTTCTCCCCTCCCTGGCCTGGAATGAAGGAAGGCGCGCACCTCGGTGCGACATATGGAGACTCCGAAACCCATCATGAAACTGTCAGCGCGGCGCGTGCTGTAGCTCAAATTAAAATATTTCCAGTCCCTTGCATTCTTGGTGCCTGAGGCGCTCTTGGTTGACATATGTCCACAGCGCATTGGTGAGGAAGGACGACACTTGAGAAACGGCGATACACGCTCGGCTTCCATTACCAGCCACGGCAAAGGGCAGCTGTCATCTGTGGGTCCTCCTTGCCGTGGCCTGCGGCACACCAAGGATGCCATTAGCACACACGGCCCCCGGTTACAGTGGACAGGGGCTTCTGTGGGCTGTGGGGTGACGGGAAGGGGAGACACACAGAGTGAGTAGCTGAGGCTCCATGAAATTGTCAGCTTAGTTTGTGCAGAACTCGGGCTGCTGAGGGGGCCGAGGGGCCCCTAGTCCTGAGTGCACGGTGTGTGCGGGAGGAGGAGACCACAGGGCAGATAAGGGAGGAGAGCGTGGGCCTTCCCCTAGACCCCGCCTCTTTCCAGGACCAGGCCTGGCTGCAGACTGCCGCAGCCCGGCCGACACCCTTCTCACGCACTCCAAGCATTCGGGGCGTCCACGAAGCCATCTTTGAACTCTACAGTTAGGGCCTGGTGGTAGGAGAGGAATCGAGGCTGGGACGGAGATCGAGTGTTGCACGTATTAGAGGTCCTCGTCCTTGATTGCAGGGGGAGGCCACAGGAGGCCGAGGGAAGCCACGCAGGGCTGAGGGCACGCCGCACAAGGCCACTGCTCCGCCCAGGGACTGGATCTGACGTCACTGCGACCCCCAACTGAGCAGGAGTCCAGCTGACACCGCGATGAACCGGAGTCCACGGGCACAGACCGGACCCGCATAGTCACGCTGAGCTGCAGGTGACCTGGGCCCCCTGTCGCAGACAGAACGCAGCGTCCACGGTGGTCAGAAGGCATCTCATGCAGGGAAAATTGTATTGAGACAGCATTTCAAAAGTTCAGACCAAGAAATAGGCAAACTTTAGAAAAACGTGGAAGAAGACAGAGCCACACGTGTGGGAGCAAAACAGGGGGCAAAATGGAGGGTCCCTCCCAGGACAGAGACTGCACCACACGGTCCTGAAGAAGCAGCGCTTGGGCTGAACATGTAAGACCAGTGAGCGGAAGTCTCCAACCTCACAGGAAAACAAGGACGCGGTGGGTGTCGGGAAACACATGGGTCAGTGCCAAGGCTGTCCTCCGGGCTCCACACACATGCCATGCGAGCCACATGCACAAAAGCATGGAGAGGGAGAGAGAGAGAGAGAAATAGCATAAATGTTATTAGGGAAAATTAACTTTTCTGTCAAGCGAAAGTGTTTCCATTTTGGCTCTGGCCTCATCATGAGGCTGCTTCTCAAGCTACAGGTAGCTTTTAGTTTCTCAGTCAATTACGAATAGGATGTAAGCCTGAGCCTTAAACCAATGAGTGTAGAAGACAGAGCGCCCCACCCCGTGCCTTGACGATTGGACGGATCGCCCACGCAGCCTGCTCGCTGACGCCCAGGGGCTGACGCCCAGGGGCTGGCTCCGCGTGCTTCTGCAGAAGTACAGTCTGTGTTGTTGACAAAGCCTGGTCTCTCCAGTGTCTATTTTTGACACAGGGTCATCACTTCCAACAACCAGTAGCCATATACTAAAGAAACGGAAAGGAAAAGGTGACGTAAGCTCAATAATCAATCGGGGTGGGAGTCGGAGGACCTCACGCTGGCAGCACCCCTGCCAGGCTTGGAGGCACAGGCCTGTCATCCCAACACACAGGAGACAGAGGCCGGGGAACCAAGAGTTCAAGGTCAGTGTGACCTCTGCAGTGAAAATCCAAACGGAAACCAATGGAGAATTGCCATGATTTACTTGCGTGAAGATGTCCTGTCAATCCCTCACTGTGCACAGCGATGAGCACAAAACCAAAGCAATAATGGCCACGTGGGAATGTGGCTCAGTGACAGAATGGCCAGGCTTGATCCCCAAGAGCACAGGACTGGGAAAGAAAGCACAGGGGGACACACAGGCCAGTAGAAACTGTTGGTGCGAAGACAATTCATTCTTACAATGAGGCAGATGGTTCAAAAAGAAACGTCAGTCCTAAGAGAGAGTTAACAGTATCTGACGTGTGCCACTTAATGACTGAGCATGTCGTCTTGGTCACACGGAAGACTGTAAAGAATCAACCATGTGGCCCATCGCGAAGGGACCATCAGACATTTCCTTCAAAAAATAAGAATATTCACTGACCTCTGCCCAGGTATAGTAGCATTAATTAATTAATTAATTAATTAATGTCCTTGCTGGAAAGAAGCTTCCTTTCAGAGATCAACATGCCCATAAAACAGCTCTTCTGGGAGGAACTACCCTTCAAACTTTCAGAATTTCTGAAAAATATGAATAAAGATATGTGGTATAGCAACAAATATATAATTAAAAACAACCCATCATATTTAAACCCACAACCAGAAGGCTCACATCTTAGATATGAATAAAAGTAAAGGGATGTAAATTACCAACTGGGAGGGAAGAGCAAGATGATAAATTTACCAAAGGGAGAAAATAAAGATAAAAACAGAAATCAGTGAGGTAAAAAACAAAAAAGTATGAATTAAGAAGACAAACTAGGGGCTGGAGAGGTAGCTCAGGGGTTAAGCCTTTGCTTTGCAGGTAGAAGGTCCTGAGCTCGGATCCTAGACCCCACGTATAGACACCAGGCAGAAGCGGGGGCGGCCTGTGTTTCTGGTACTGGTAGGGTGGAGCCTGTGAATCCCCAGGCAGAGTAAACAAGGAGGAGGTGGAGGCGGTCCAAGGTGGTTCCTGTCAGTGGTTTTACACACACACATACATACACACACACACATACATACACACACGCATTACACGCACAATTGAATAAATAATAAATAAAAAAATTTTAAAAAAGAAGACAAATTAAAATAAAGGAAAATAACAAGCCAACCCCATAGTCAAATTTACACAATACTATGTAGATATTTGAAATTTTTAAATGAAAAAGATGCATTTGCAGAAAGCTACATTTTAATGAAATTGACTGTAGTAGAAATGGAAAGGCTAACGAGGCTATTCTGTACCAAAGCCAGGATGAAATCATGCACATATAACTTGCCAAACTAGAGCTGGTGGCTCAGGAATATTCTCCAAACTCCTCAAGAATAGACCTCAAATAGTGGAAAACAGGAAAAAAGGAAAATCTGCGTTGTGTTCACACAAGAAACATGACACTGATACTTACAGACCTGCTCAAAAATGCACGGCGAGGGGCTGGAGAGGTGGCTCAGGGGTTAAGCTTCTGCCTTGCAGGCGGAAGGTCCTGAGTTCGGATCCTAGACTCCATGTATAGATGCCGGCAGAAGCGGGGGCGGCCTGCATTTCTAGTCCTGGTAGGGCAGAGCCTGTGAATCCCGGGGCAGAGTAAACAAGGAGGAGGTGGAGGCGTCCATGGTGGTTCCCGAATTTGCCCGTGGTTCTACACACATACACACACACACACACACACACACACACACACACACACGTGCGCGCATACATGCACAATTGAATAAATAAATAAAATTTTAAAAAAATGCACGGCGAAGAAAGTGGGTGGTGATGTTGTGGATAGACTATCAATGGGAAAATCGCAGACTGCTTCGGGGGAGATGGCCCGGCAGGCAAGAGCTTGCGGTGCCACACAAGAATCCGAAGGCCTGGAAACCACGTAAAAAGCCAGGGCTGGTCACGTGCACCTTCAAGCCCAGCACAGCTGGGGGTGGGCTACAGAGACAGGAGAATCAATCCCTGGGGTTTGCTGGCCGCCCGCTGGCTCCGGGGCCAGGGGATCCTGTCTCAAGGGAATAGAGCGGAGAACAATAGAGGGGGACACACGCCATCTTCCTGTGGCCTCTGATTGCTTCGTGGCGACGATCCTCCCACCCACATAGGTCTGTGCATCTACACTCGCTCCAACACACACGTCTACAAACTCGCACGCAGGCTCACAAACAAGCAAATGGTAAATTCCACTAAAAACAAAGTGAATATCCTGTGATCCGCGTGTGCTTCGTCTTCAGTATTGGGGTCTTGCTGCCATGAAATCTTGTATGTCACAGCTCTGTCGTGTCCAGGAGATAATGTCTGACCCACCACTGTCTTGCTTCTGAAGGGCAACCAAGAGCAACGACAAAAGCCTCTACT